>OX402542.1:2065485-2557105 GCA_948098885.1 Drepanosiphum platanoidis
AAATCGATTCGGGGTGCCGTACTACTCGAGGACGGAGAGTAATATTTTACTGTTCCTTACGTAATAACGTCGTAACAAATGTTTTTTGTTTTGAAAAAAAAATAATATTAATTTGTAATTTATATTAAAAACGTCGTGCTTTCTTTATTCGACAACAGACTGTTGAAAACTATTATTTTCGATTGTATTTCGAAGTGGGCAGAGGTACTCGCGCGAAAATATGTGCCGGGCAAAAGTTTCTTCCGACACCGATCGTATATTGTACCGTTGATTATAAATACTACTAAATACTAGTATTTATAATCAATGATTGTACGTTGGTGTTACTCGACGTTTAATAATAATATTACGGCGAGGATGTTTATGATTTTGCGTTTTTTTGCTTCTAATTTGTCCCTCTAGACTCTAGAGCATTCCCGGATAGAAATCGGTTTCTTTATTTGAAATATTAATATTTCATTTCGCATACTTTTCTATTTCTATCGAGCGCATATTTTTGCTCTCTAGCATACATATCCGATGGTTTTCGACACGAAAATAATTCGATTATCGTTTATTATATTGTATTCTTTATCATCGTTGCGTATTTGTGTGTACGACGTGAAGGTACGCAATTATAATTATGTCGGTTTAACAAAACGGTTAAATCTCCGATTTACCAACGACGACCGCTGCAGGTGGACTATATATTATTTATTATCTCATTAACGCGAGCTATTAAAATTACTATTCGCACAACTGCGATTCGACATCGATCGGGCTTGATCGCGCGCTCGTATTTTTCCATAATTTTGTTCGGCTGATTTTCATACGCGTTTTCGGGCGTGCACACACGCACACGCACGCACGCACGCACGCACGCACGCACGTCACACGGCGATGTTGTTTTTTTTATCGCAATGTTTCTCGTTTCTCCGAAAGCTATTCTGTTCGCGTACACAACCCGTCGCGCGAGCCTCGTCGCGCCACACGCACCGGTTGTGCAGGCTTGTGCACCGGTCGTGTGAACGATTCACGAAACGCGCCTTGTGCATACGACGGCGGCGGCGGCGGTGGCGGCGGCCCGCGGTCAGTGGTCGACGACCGCGTACGACCTGCACTGCACACCGGGAGGCGACGGTAAGAGGAGGACGAGGAGTGGGTTCTCTTCACTCTCGTTCCGACGCGACGCGTGATATTTTCGTCATTACAATAATATGATTATTATTATTATCGTCATGCCGCCGCACGCATGATTGTCGACGGCGATAACGAAACGCGTAATAATTTATAATATTATTATTATTATTATTATTATTATTATTATTATTATTATTATTATTATTATACTGTTGTTGTTTTCGTCGATTGTAATAATAATAATAATAATAATACCGGCACGCCGTCGTGCGTACGACGCGAGCGAGAACGTCGCCGGAACGCCGAATTGTTTCTTCACGGCCGAGGCGGCGGCGGGAGAAAGGTTTATATTTTATTTTTTGTTTCTTCCGTTTCTCTTTCATCGCGCGCATTGTGCGTCGACCAGGGCGGCAAGAGCACAATTTTCCGTCACTGTCCGACCTACGCACGGCACGCGCTGGAATTTCGGTCGTTTTCCGTTTCGTTCGCGACGCCTGCCGAGATCGTGTTTTACAACAATTTAGACGCCGCGATGAGGCACCTTAAAGGATTTTTTTTCGTTTTTTTTTTTCTGCTTCTAGTTTGAACGAATGCCTAACCGATATACATTTTTAAAGAAATCGTAAAATTATAAAACCGACGAGTACACTCGGGCGTATAGATGGGGGGGGGGGGGGGTTTCGATAAACGCCCGACGACAAAAAAACGTTTACTATTCGTCAGATAACATTTGTATATAACACAAAAATGTTGTGACAAATCGAATTTTTATTTTCGTCGTTACTCAAAAAGTATTGATTTCGGGAACTTGAAATTTCAAACGGTTTTGACTCTTTTCGTGCTATTTATAGACATTTGAAATGTTTGAATTCCTTGAATTTTGTTTTTTGTTTTCGTAAAATGTCAATGAAATAATTTTGGTTCGTCAAAAACTCTCGAGAATTATACAAAAAGTTCCCAAGTTAATTAAAGATAAATTGATTTTTCTTCAACGAAAATATTTCATAGGCACGATTTTTTTTTCATAAATATTTCAATAATCAAATCTCGCTGATATTTAAATTTATTTTCCAAACCACTTTTGCATCGATCGGTACTTTGGATATAGAAAACGACTGCATTCCTATGGTGCGCATCTATAACCGCTTTTAAACCGCTCAGAGCGTATTTTTATAGTGCTGTTGCGTAATGCGGATTAACGCGTGTTCGGCTAATGGAAATATTTGTTTAATTTTTTTTTTTCCCCTCTTATTCGAACGACGGATCTATGAACTCACGCACAGGTTTTTATTTTTCCATCAACTCGCGGGTCAGTGGGCACCCACTGTGCATCGTGAAACACAATAACTATTTTTCTTCGACAATGATTCCAAGTCTTATCGAAAAATTATTAATAAACAGCATTCTTCGCACGTATTATATAAACATTGGTTAGTGTGGTCAATGTGGATTTCGAAAAGTTTTTTCGTAACTTTACCGAAAATATCGTTTTGACACGTTTCACAATATTATTTCGATAATAACATAACGAATGTCACTTGTTGTCCTTAAATTTTTCCAGTTTTTTGAAGGCCACATAATTAATTAAGACATTAAGACCTATAGGTGCAAAACTGTCAGCTGCTTCGCTAAAATGTTCAATCCAAAATTGTCTTAAATCTACGTTCCTCTTTATTTTTCATCTAAACATCTCTCCGGAAATAATAATTTATACGATTTTAATTATAAAAAAAAAAAAAGAAAAAAACACTATTATTTTCGTTACTATAATAATTTATTACGCCTATTTTAATTGGATTTTTCCAATTATAAATATTATAATAATTTATCGTGTAGTTCATATTATATTGTTGGCGAGAGAAATAAACTAAACCGCGAGACATTAATGCAATACTACTGCGTGTTTAATATATAACATATATATATATATATATACGTATATAACATTTATACCTACACGAAAAACTTAAGAAATGCAAAAAAAAATATGAATAATTATTACTGGTTTTTCTTTAAGCTGTTAAAAATTCCACATTAACCGACGAAAAAAAAACTGGTTCCGACGTATTATCTATTCTTAATAATTGCCCAATTAATACTACACACTGTGTAGAAAAAAAAATATTCATTACCTAACTGCAGATCACAGTATATGATTATAATATTTTACTGATCCTATGGGTTTAGGATTTGTTTTTCGTATTTCGTGCACCAAGAATATTAAACAACAAACAAAAAAAAAAAAATTATACAGTTTTTGACTTTCTATTTAACAGGATTACAAAACCTGCCTATATTTCAATATAATGACTAATGGATTTATAAAACGATTTTGAGAAAAAAACTGACATTAAAATTTACCTATGGAGATTCATTAGTATTTCGAAAGGAGACTCATTAATACAATATATTTGAAAGGAGTTGAGTTCTAAATGTTTTGGTCACGATGATTCATACTGATGTACTTCATACTTATATACTGTGCCCAGGCCTTTGTGGCAGGGTGGGCCGAGTCAATGATGACTAAGATACTTGACAAACAAATTTAATTTACCCACCGGTCATAGCACAAATAATGTGTAAACATTCGTATAAAATCAAATCAAAATTCGTTGGTAAACCTATACAATGTCATATTTCATGTAGAAATAAATACAATTTTTATTTTTAAAATAGAAAAAAAACTATGATATGTTACATATTATGACTCATGTAACATGCTTGTAAAAGATAATATAAGCAATTAAATCAAAACATTAATATCTAACACACAATTTACCCAAGTAACTATAAATTTATTTCTGAGAATAAAATACATTGAATTCATTAAAATAAATATTATATTTATTTTAATGAATTGAAATAAAAGGTAATTGTTACGGTCAACTATATTATCTAACAAAAAACAAATGTTTTATTACAAATAATCAAACACAAAATATTTTATGACAATAATGAATACAAATATTTACATTTACACATTTTTATCCATGTAAGACTTACCGGATAATTAGGAAAATACACTACAATGTGTGTTGTAAATGTGAAATGTAAAATGTGTGGGTACCTAATTTTAATTTTTTTTTTAAAAAGTTGTCAAACACATCTATATGACCGTTGGTCACTTATATTTTAACCACAGAAAACCTTATAAATTGACGATTCCAAGTAATTAATAATCGATCCAACCAATTAATAATTATTATTATCATAAGTTATCAATATAATTAGTTTCAAGATGAAGAAAATCAAAAATCGCAATGCTTATAAATTATAATCATGTAATAATTGTAATACCGCTATGATTTTATTAGTAATTCACATTGTACATATTACAAATACGGTACAGCTCGCAGGGTGGGCCATCCGACCTCCCCCGCGCGCACTCCTGTGCTTATGTGTAGCCGTGTAAGCATGCAAAGTTTAAAAAAATATCCTTCATAATAATATTTGAAACAATCGCGTCGATGATCATAAATATTAATTTTTTTCTTATTTATTATTTCTGGTTCAAAATTGAATCGTTTTCTAGCGTTCGATTGAACCCGTATTGAAAAATTAATTGTTATGATTTTTACTAATAGAAATAATTGGCTCAATGGAAAAAAAAAAAAAAAACAATCATCAAATCATAGCGGCGATTAATATTGGCTCACTAGTCGTTTTGTTAATTGACATCTGTACGTATCTTTGTCACATTATTAATTATTTAATAACTGCCGAGTTATTAAACATTGAACTAAACTTTCTTTGTGCCACTACAATGTCGAAAAGAGAGTATCTACTGAGAGGACCATAATAATATACAGACGCGGCGTATTGTACGACGTCATTAATATCTATGTGTTCATCGTCCATGACTTCTTTCGTCATGACGGCATTATTTGTAATGCGGCGCCTTAAACATTTCTGTAATAACACTGGCGATGATGTAAACGTTCGCGTACGACGCGCGGTCGTAATTTTCGGAGAAGAGAGGGGCCTTTGATGATCGAAATCTAGACGAGCGCAGACTATTATTCTTAACGGGCTAGAAATTATCGCGGCCTATCGGAATAACACATCGATTGTCGTCGACGTGTTGCTTCGAAGAGAAATGACTTTCCATAATATCGTGTCCATTGTTTTTTTTTCTTTTTTTTTCCCCCAGTCGGGATCATTGATTTTTTCTATTGCGTATCGATTCAAAGGCCACGTCAGTTTTATTCTTTTTTATTTTTATTTTCTTTATTCTCATATTTTACTATAATTTTGTTTGATATATTTGAACGATAGCCTGTTTTTCGTTTATTCGACAACAATGCTTAAAATTATGTTTAAACGGAACGCTGACTTTATTCTTATTGCTATACAGCTGCCTACTGCCTAATTTTATACATATATATGTTATTTGTATATAATGATTATAATGTATATGCATGCATAATGTATTTATTTGACTGCATAGATATATTATATAATATGTATATGACCTACAGTTTACAGTGTATAATATACACATAAAATGCAGAGCGATGCATTTATCATGTTACATAGACGGGTATATTGTTCTGAAATGTTCAAATTATTTATAACTTGTTTTCGGAAACGTTCATAGACCTGTAGCCATGTGAAACTGTAGGTACTGAATATTTTATTTATTTTTTTTTAATTTCATCTTTATACATATAATGCAATTAAACCACGATTCTTTTGTGTTTTTAATCTAAATTTTTTTTTAATACGTCTTCGAAAATTATTGTCGATTTTGATTTAGGCGTGTAAATATTATGTTTCGTACGAAAATACTCGAATACAATTTTATAGAAACTATCATGTAAGCTGTAGATAATTTATTTAAGAGAATTAAAAATATCCGTTTAAAACAAAAATTCATTAAATTTAAGTATTCAAATTAATTTCATAAAAAACTAGTGAAATAATGTTCAACGAAAAGTGTTGGCGATTTTTTCAGGTTTTCACTTCCGGTCTCCGGAGGAAAAAACGTCGAATTCAGTTGGTTTAATTCAGAACTAATCTGTGAATATTAATCTAATACGACTATATTCTTTTTAATTCGAATTTGTAACTTACGTCGTTATGACGAGTATAGTTTTTTTATCTTGTATAATATTTCGTTTGAAAAAGTAATTAGGAGTGTTACATGGCTCGATGACTAAACATTTTATAAAAAGGTTGGCCAACAATAGTTACATAAACAAATAGATTAAAACCAAAAGAAAACTAAGCGCTTTGGTAAATTTCTTCAATAGGTGACTGATATTTATCCAAAGCTTTTAATATTTTTAAAATTTTATTGATTATATGAGGTACACCACAGATGTAAGAACAATTTTTTTTCTTTCTTTAAACTACCAAAACAATAATAATTGTAGTTATACTTGATATAAGTTAATATAAGTTTATTTCCACGACGATATTTTTATTCCCATTAGTCATTGTGAAATATGTACGTTGTAAATAATATTGCAACGTCTGTATAGATTTAAGAGTGTTCTACACATAGAACTCTCGATGTTGTCAAAAATATGTTGCAAAATCATTTGAATATTTCTGAAATCGTTAGAATATTATATAAAAAATCGTTAAATACAATTTGACATTTCAAAATACACATAATCATACTTATGCAACTATAAAAAATAGTTTGAAAGTCAATAATTATGTAAACAATTAATATTATACGAGCAGATATTCTTGTAAAAAATGTGAGTTGTGATTTTGAGATTACACTAGTGAAAAAAAACTAACTGAGCAGTGAGTTTATAAAACTATATTGAAAATCAAACGAGTCCATGTGGATTCGGAGATATGAATTTTAAAACGTTTTGCTTAAAATTTTCTTTGTCTGTGGTTTTTTTTCTCTTGTAATATTTTATGCATTTTCGTATACTTTATCAAACGCAGAGAGATTTATTAAATGCGGTAAAAAAACGTTCTCGTAAAAATATGATCTCATGAATTTTAATTTTGTTCTCAGAATTAATTTCATCACAGCAGATATTATAGCTCGATAGGTACGACACAATGGAAACTGATCCGTTAATATTCTATGCGTTTTACATTTTCAAAAAATAAAGGTAAATCATTGAAATACAATTTACATTACTAAAGTATGTCGAAATTTCAATGAAAAATATGTAAAAGTTACATAATCGTATAAAATCGTATAAATATATATATATTCTAAAAATACATAAAATTTAAAAATGAAAATTATTCGATAACCTACTCGTGTTCTAAAAATATGTTAAAATATAGAATTTAATTATTAACTGTATAAATGTACAGATTAATTAATTATAAAATATTAAAGTATGTTTTATTTTTTGTAAATTGTATCATTGGTTATATAATATTTTTACGAAATTAACGTTCATACGTAGGTACCTACTTGTTAATAGTGCATATTAAAAATAATTCAAAAAATTCGACGTTATCTAAGTTAATATTTCGATTGCCCCTCGTTATCTTTGAGTGTAGATATAATATGTAAACGACTATTCGAGTACAACACATATTCACTATTCTATAAAAAGTATTAGTAGTTAATAGTAAGTTTAAAACGAGGGATGAAACGAACGAGAGGGGCTATTTTAAATGGTATACTGAAGGTAAATAATCGTATCTATGTAAGGGCATGTGAACTATTCTACCACCATTATTATAACTTCATCAACACTAGATGTTGATCAGTGATGATGTTTTTTTTTATTAGTCACACAGTTAATTAATTAATATCGGCGCTGTGATGTTTTTTTTATTAGTTACATATTGTAGTTGATTAATAATGGATAATTATGTGTATAAAACAGAAACGTCACGAGCTTTGCGTATTTTTTCAGTGTCTCGTGACGAAATTTAGATCATAACGAGCTGAGGACGATGAAAAATCAGTAAAAATCACGACGCAACGACTCGAAACGTTAAAATATGATTTAATTTTATGCATATTTCTGTTGTTTTGATCGCGTTTAACGTGTACATCTTACAAGTTTTTGAGAAATCCGATTTTTTTTATTTCTTACGAAAATGTCTATTGTGTCTCTGTCAAGCCGGACAGTTTTTTGTTGACACTATTGTTGTTTTTCTCTATAGTGACTCCACATAAACACACACAATTTAGATTGTATATTTAGTCATCGTAGAAAAATAAAAAATAAAAATAATAATAATTTTGTTAGGTTATGAGATACGAGGTTCGACGGTGATGTGTTTATTGGCTATTATAGCGCGCCCGCATAGTCCTGTTATTACATTAATTTTCGTTTCTTTTTTTTTTCTCGAAACGACCATGTCGATAATAATATAATATGGTGAATGTAACACGAACGATTTTCTAGGGGTAAAATGTAGGCAATTTCAACGAGATATTGTGAAAATTCGCTCCTTTTTTTTTTCACATAATATTTTGTCAAACAGATGTTCGCGGGACACCAGAACGATATTTTTAATCGCTTGATTATGATCGACCACGTTAAAACGTCGAAACTAACTCAAAAGGCGGGCGATTATATTTTATAATATACTATAAAAGCCTCGTTGTATGATATTCATTATCAAAGAAAACGATTTTATCTCGAGTTTTGAATTTACAAATCAATTTTACATATTATCAACCCGCAGCTGTAGCTCAATATCTTATTCCACGATTAATTTACATAATATATTATGACGTGCTGTACTGTATGGATCGAATGTTATTGATAAGGTTGTCACATTTTCTGTTGTAGTGCAATAAAAGTGAACAATAATCAGTTATAACTTATAAGGTCTACTTTTAAACACAGCTCTCTAATTAACGTGGAAGTCTGTGCTTTTGATTACCTACATTTAATCGATCAAATGTGTAGACCAATATTCGCTAAAAACCTTAAATTCGTCAACAATTTCAACCGTTATTTACATGCCAACTATGATAGATATTGATTAAAGTATGAAAGTATTTAAAGCCTATTCTCACGTGTAATTTAAATGTCTAATCAACGGTACAATATTATAGTTGAAGAGTGTACAGTAGTGATTCAAATGTATCCCAGACGCTAACAGACAACAGTGACCGTATTTTCAATTCTTTTCTCGAGTTCAAATCGTTCTAAAAGGTAAGTGAGTTTATAATATTGTTATTGCTAGCTATGAGTTAAGAATTACACTGTTCATATTTAAAAAAGAACATTTGGGTCTTACTATTCTTATAATCTTATCATATACATCAAACGATAAATTAATATTCGCAAGTTAAATTTATTAACATGTTCTAATTCACTTTTTTGCTACACCTTACTCGTATTAGCGATTCACAGAACGACGCGACTAAGGTAACTAATTAATCTAATAGTGACATGAAAATTACATAATAATATATAGGTAACATATCTCATGAAACACTAAGAATTCAGTGATCTTAAAATATCAAAAAAAGCTTAATATTATAGTTCTCACATGTATAGTTTTAGTCTTACAGAGTCAAAAATTAATAGTTTAATGATTGTTTTACTTTTTCACTTCCTACATTTTTGTAAATGTAAAATAGAGGGGAAAAAATCATCTTAGGTGTTAAAAACATATTTTATATTATTTAAACAATTTATCATGTATGATTGTATGAGATGAATTTTACTTATAATAATTATAACGTTAAAAATGATTTAAGATTCCGGGTGAAGTGAGATCGTGAGAAATAAAATTTTGGTTTTAAAATAATATTGTTTTCTTTGTTACCAGTAAATATATTTTGGGTTGAGACCTGTCAACATTTTGTCTTTACAAGTCTTGGTTTTAAATTAGTAGAAAGCTCGAATAAATTTCTTTTAACTGCAAGCAAGATGCAATATTGTCTACCAATATTTAGATTTTCACCTTTTATCAATATCATTAAATCATGATAAATATTATATTATATTTACCCACATAAAACTCATGTAGTATCTGACAAGTTTCTGGTTTCTAGTAAAACCAGAGTAGATAAAAGCCGATAAAACAAAATACATCAAACCAAAAAAAATAAGACTCAAAATCAAATTTTATTTAAAAAAAAATAAAAAACATTTAATAATTAATATTTAACTATTATTCATTTTACTGTTTATCGATCAGTCGTGGTTTTGAAGATTACTTATATTTTAAATATTTCTTAAACCTTGAAAATAATATACGTTAAAATAGTTTAAATAAGACCAACGATTGTGTACTTTTGTTTTTTTTCAACAACAAGTTTGAATTATAACTGTAGTAGTACATATAACTGTATTCTGTAGACTATAATTACCATTTCAAAGATTTGAAGTATATAGTTGAACTATTTGCTACGCTTAACGTATAACATACATGAATAAAAACAAAAAATAGAAAATGTAATTTTAATTATTGAAGCATTAATACATACACTATTTGGAGTATTACATTTTTTTTTTTTTTTTTACTATAGTAAACTTTAACGAAAGTTTCATTTACAAATGCACATTTGAAATATTTGAATCGCACAATTTTAATTAAAAGCCCTTAAAATGTATGAATATCATAACAAATTTAGTTATGTTAAGAATTAAATGCAACGGTTCATTTTCTATAGATTTTATTTTGATCTTGTTAAAGGTTCTCGATAAAAATTATGAATTCATAACGAGAACTGGTAGAAAAGTTTAAAGGTTTTCTCCCCGCGGCTTAACTGGTCCATGTGTTTCTTATGTGCCCGTTTTTCTACGCGCGTTCAATTTAAAGAACCACCCAAACCAGAGAACCCGTGGGGATAATGAGCCTTTAGCAAGCGAGTAAATTAAAACGTTTAATTTCAATAAATATTTTTATTTTCAAGAAACAAGTGCGTGGCTTATAATGGTGTTTGTTATAAAAAAATAAATAAAAAAACCATTCATCACTAAATTGTGCCAAACACTATTATCATCATGAGCATCTGAATTAAGCGCTTAATTAGCTGAATGTCACTAACCCCAGTGACTTCTTGTTACTATTATTTTAATCTTCTCTGTTGTTATTTAACGAATAATATTAATTATTAATAGCAGTTGGAAAATATATAACTATAACTTGATGTCTCAATTAAAAATATAAACAATAAGTTATAGAACATTTTATAACATAAGTGAGAAAAATACATAAAAAAATATATGTGTATAGTTTGTATAAAACTAAGTATTCTAAAAATATGAGATACTTAAATTTAAGAACTGAAATAAATCATTATAACTAGATTTTATAAACAAAATAATTATAAAACTTGTCATTCGGTAACACTAATTGAGTTTTTATACATCCTATCAGAACTATTATAATATTTAAAACAAGACCAATAATTTTTCTGTACGTTCACAACTCTTTTTAAAGTTTTTTGAGCACTTTTACAAATTGGTAAGTCTAATCTTAAAGGTGGTAGTGGGTCTCCAAGTAATGATTTTGTGCACATTGTCATGCAATATGAAACTGCGTCTATGTTGTAACCTCCTTCTAAAGCGAGTATGACTTTACCATTGGCCAACGATGACAGACAATGAGTGAGGTGTCCGTAGCACTCGGGTGTCACTTTGCAGCCTAAAAATGAATGATTTATTTATAAAATTTTAACAAATATACATTTATCTTGAATTTAGGCTGTGGTTAAGGTTTACTGTACATCAAAATGTAATTATATTAAAGATTCAACCGACTATAAGGATTAACAGTTACAATGCTAAAGATAACAATTATTTACCTCCAAGTGGATCTCCAATAGCTGCATCAAATCCAGCAGATACCAAAACAAGTTCAGGACAAAACTCATAGGCAATAGGTAAGATTATATTATGCATAACTGACATGTATTCAGCATCACCCATGCCGTTCTAAAAACATAAATAGAATATTTTATCATATTTAATATATTAATTTTATGAAATGCAACTTCTCTAATATTACCCATAACACTAGACTTGGGAAAAAATTGGAAAAGGCACACTAATTAATTGTGAAAAATGTAGAGGTATTCCATACCATCGGGTCCCCCTCATGACAATCAATGGTTATTAATAAATTAAACAACTAAATAATGCTTACTTTATTCCATGGTACATTTATGGTATAGCCTTCTCCTCTGTCTGTACCTGTGACTTTGTGCGACCCTTCTTCAGTACACGGGAAAAATTTTGCATTTTGATAACGATGTATTGATATATATAACACTCTTGGGTCCGAGCAGAATGCTTTCATTGTACCATTGCCAAAATGTATGTCCCAGTCCAAAATCATAATTCTAATTTAATATTTATACAGAATAAATCAATACAATTTAAAATTACTGTAGTGTCTAACACGCATATGCATTTACTAGCTGACATACCTTTTGAGTCCATATTTATTTAAAGCATAGTTTGCTCCGACTACTACTGAGTTAAAAATACAAAAACCGCAGGCTATATCATCTTCAGCGTGATGGCCAGGAGGGCGGATGACTGCTATGCCCGAAGCACTTTCGTTGGTCATTACAGAATCGATAACCTATAGGCAAAATGACTTGGTTTGGTTCATTATTTCATTAGTAATTAAATAATATTTGCGTCTATACTTGCAACAAACACCCAGTGGCAAGTGTAGAAACTTTAAATGTGTCTGAAGTCAAATATACTGAATCATAGGTTCTTTCTTTTTCACTTAATTCTAATAGTGATAAATTGTGTAAATTGGCCATTTCATTAATATATTCTTTGGTGTGACCAAGAAGCAATTCACTTTCTTCAGCTTCTCTAGACTAAAAGTTTAAAAAAGAATTTTTGAAATCAAATGACATCCAGTAACTACAAATAATAGCAAAAATTCCATACTGGTAAAACTAAAAGCCGAGGTGTCAATTGAAACTCATTGAACATATTTAAAATTGCACTTATCCTACCTGGGCATTCTGGATGTCCACTATAACAATAAAAACACATCATCAAGCACTAATGACCAACAAATAAAATTTTTTTAACAGAATCAATGGTCATATAATTTATCAATACATTTTTATAAAAGTGATAACTACAGAAACATCTACATACATGTATTTATAAAACCCTTTTAAGTTACACATAATATATTAAAAATATATTTCAGTATACTTTAATACAAACTCAATATTTATAATAAATGTAATGAATAAGAAAAACAGATTATTTGTAAAATTACAGTAAAAATCATTTACTGGAACATTGAAGAAGCCACATGATTTGATTGCCATTAACTGATTAATTATATAAAATGATAGGTAACAAAAAGTTTAAAAATGTTATGTACGTAGATGTATAAGAGTTATCGTAAATACATAATATAATACAGTTACCATACATTATTAATCTCACTCAAAAAACAAAACAATGTTTTTTCTATTAAGTATCATATTACTAACTAATGAAACACATAATAAACTCACACACTGCAAAGATTTCAAGACTACAGAATAAAAATAAAATAGGTTGCAATCGTGTACCTAATTTGTAACGTTTAAATATGGTCACAATAACAGATATCACTTATCTGACGGTAACAATTATTTAAGACATATAAATTAATATTGTTGCACAAAACAAACATTTTTAATGAATTAAGTAAAAACATAGGAAATTCAGAAGGGACGAAAGTTTTTGCGTATATAATTTGATGTAACACGTTAATCAATGGAATAAAAATTTAAATATTTAAAATTATTAAAGATATTTTCAATAGACTGGCACATTATCAATTATTTAGGAATTCTGTTCAGTATGTTTAAAAATTCATAAACAATTTTCATTAAAAATATTTACGTCAGTACAAAACAGCTACAATACCATCAAAATTCAATCATTGATTAAATACATTTAGCCTACAATCCACATACCTTTCACTGCTTTCATGTTTTTGGTCCATCATCAGATCAAATGAAACACTAACTTTATTTTTTATGTTTAACAGTTGGGTTTCTAGAAACAAATTAAAAATTTCATTATTAATGACGAGATAACAATTAATGAGTATTTTTTGTAGTCAAACCAGATATCAAGTGGTGAAGAACTGAAAATTCGTCCATTTTGGTAATATCTTGAATTGGATTACAATTGGAAGTTGGAAACTCAAGCTTTGGTTCACCAATGTAAGAATACATAGACACTGCTTTATATGCCGGACTCAGTAAAAAGTCAGTTTGAAAACATTTCCAATATTTTTGATGAGCAAAAATTACATTTTGTATTGTTTGCAAAATACTGAAATTAGAATAATATTAATAACTATAACTGTTCATAAAGTTTGAAAGAAAATATTTAATAATTTACCTGTTACACGGATTGCTGGTCATATCAAGTAAAGGACACGGATCTCTGAGTAACGATTTCAACGTTAAAGCAGCACCTTCAGCTAAAGATTTCAAACAGTAGCCCCCCTTAAAAAGTATGTTAGTAAATATTATTTAAAGGCTTGGAGGTAAAATAAAATTTACTTCAAGAATAACAGCTACTCTACCACATGCCAGACCCATAAGGGAATTGACTAAATGAGCGTAGCATGCAGGTGTTATTTCCATTTCTCCCTAAATAAAAACAATGATATACTTCAATTCAATAAAATTACAAAGCATATGATTGAGCATATGATATTTACCTCTGGACATCCTAAAGCAGCGTCGTAACCAGATGATATTAAAATAAGATCAGGTTGGAACTAAAATAAACAGTAGATCAGATTCAATTTTACAAACATGATTTATAATGCTACATACCTCAGAGGCGACCGGTAACAAAACTTGATGAAAAATGGCAAGGTAATCAGTATCTCTCATACCAGTAACATTAAGAGGTACATTTATATTGAAACCTTGACCATCACCACTACCAGTATAGTCCCAATCGCTTTCCCTTAAATTTGGCCAGTATTCTCCATTTTCATACCGATGAATAGAAAAATACAGTACTCTGTAAAACAAATTTTAATAAATATTTAAGAATAACGATTTTTGGTCGGAATTTTACCTTGGATCATCATAGAACATTTGTTGTGTAGCTTGTCCATGATGAACATCCCAATCAACAATTAAAATTTTAGAAACTGAATAATGGCGAAGAACATATTCTGCGGCAACCGCTATATTGTTGAAAAAACAAAAACCACAAAATTCTGATTTCATGGCATGATGTCCAGGAGGCCTTTAAAAATCAAAAATTCAAACACATTTCAGTAACTTATCAAGTAAAAATTAATTAAATACAATAATTTAAGCCAAAATCGTTACCTAACAAAAGCCATTCCATTTTGTATTTTATTTTCACAAATTGCTTTAACAAGTTCTATTGTACTTCCTGTTGCTAGTAGAGATTGTTTATAAGTAGACTGAAATATAGACATCATTTTAATTATTTTGAATGATAAAATACAACATTCATAAAATCTATTAATAATCTATTAAACTAACCAACCATCGTTTTTCTTTTGATAAATAGATTGATAGATTTACTTACTGGATGGAAGTAAATTGCATCAAATTTGGACGATAATTTTTCTAAAAGTGTAAAATCTTGTAAATCATCTGTAGATTTTAATATGTCTATAATTTCTTGTGTATGTTTCATCAATAATTCATCATTAGTTGCATTGCGACCTGGTATTCTTGTACATCTTTCAATTAATCCTAACTCATTGCACCTTAAGGAATTTGAACATAAATTATAATTAAATGTTATAATAACATTAAGAAAAAAGTGCTTACCTTTTAATAATTGATTCATATCGTAGTGGATTTTCAATGTAGTTACCATCCCAAACGCATAAATGGTTACTAAACTGATCATCGTATATAATTCCAGTTTTATTGATTTTTTTATCAACAAAACTTCTAGCCTATAACAAAACCATAACAATTTATTGTTAAAAAAAATTTATTCATCATATAGCCGGCCGAAATTCACAAATATGGATTAAAATGTTTATTTATATACACTTATAACTTACTATTTCATTTTTATTCAATAAATTAATTTATTACTTACAACAATCAATAGAAAAAACAATCACAAATTTAATTTCATTACCAGCAATATGTGATAATTAAGTATGCATTTGCACATCTTCCTCTAATGGACCAAAAAATAATTAGATTGAATAGAAATTTAAGTTTTCATCATCTTTACAACTATAATATAATTTGAAATTTAAATTTTTATTGTTGGTATTTTGACGTTCTATATAAATGTCTGACTATTTTAATAATAATTACACATGGGTGATTTTAAAACGCATATTTTTATTTTATTTATTTATAGTATGTCAAACATTTTTTAATTCCCTAAAATGTTTAAAGAAATTTAGAGTAGTAGGTACTTGTCAAAGATAAAATAGAATATCATTAAAAATACCATGAAGTCACTCATCGTATAGACATTCTTATCTTAAATTCATAAATTAATTTTAAATAATTTCAAAAATATTTTAAAGCACTTATAAATCTGAGCCAAGGCCAAGGCCTGATATAATGGCAATGGCACATCGGTGTTAAAAAGATAAACAAAAAATAGACAAAAATTAAATGAAAATTTGCATGGAGATTTACGACTACTGTTGTAAGAAATGAAGTGATTGCTTCACTCGATTTAAATTTCGCACCATTTTATAATTACATATAATAAAAGGTTTATAAGTTCCTCTGAAATAGGATTTAAATAAATAACATTCATATTATTATTCTTTCTTTCAGATATAGAACATTCAAAACTATAGTGTGTATATGTGAATTAAATATATTTAAGAAAAAAAGTGAACAAAATTTGAATGAAAATAAACGAAAACCAGTATTTTTTCTATTAGTGTGTATATGTTATATACAATCCAGATAGTGATTAATATTTCTATACAAGTCGGTTATTGGTAAAAAAGAACTCACATTTTTAAAATCATCTTGCACATGATCATACATCCTACGATCATTCATATTTGTTTCCAAAAACTCTTTTTTCTTAGCAGCAATAAGAGCACTCGTTGTAAGTTTAGTTTTGATTAGATTTTCCTGGAATAAATAAACAGATTATCATTATTTTGAGTAGTAAATTTGAACAAAGAAATGTAGGAGACTGTTTGAAAATGACACTGTTCATAAAAGTGATATAGGTACGTTTTAAATATTTAATCCCGAGCATTTGAGTAATTGTAAATATTTAGCAGATTGTGTTCAGTAAAGTGTAAAAGGCCTTCTCAACGCGTGTAAATAGCTATCGACAACACAACACCGTCAAGACAATATCCGAATGGGGATTCATGAACAACAACGTCATCATAATAACAACCGGATAACGTGAACATCGCTTTGATCTCATACGGCTCTTGTATTCGATATGAATATGTACCGCGAATAGGAAGCGAGACGAGTAATAATATTGTCGATTCGACGGACGGCCAGCGGAAGAGACGAACGACAGATATCTGTACTCGAGACGTTCTACTACACTACACTACACCACATGAATAGCAGGTATCATCCATCCGCCGACTGCGATTACACGAGTAGTGGACTCGAGCGACGGCATCGAGTGCGCTCGCCACAGAATACTTACCATTAGTCAAGTAGATCAAAAGTCGTGAGTCTATTAAATATCATTTGATCGGTGCGGGATATGATCTGATTCGGTCGGTCGCTCGCCGTTGGCCGGTGTGTGTGTGCGTGTGTGTGTGTGTTGCAAATGGTCGAGGGGAAAAAAAAAAGTCAAAATGTAAAAAAACCAACCATAGCAAGCGGCGAGAAACCCTTTTACGTTAACACGCTACGTTATTTGAACGCGACGCACTATCACGATGTACTAAGAGTCTGCGGCGCTGACGGAACATAATCCCGGCAACATACAGCATATTGCCCCGCTGCTATCATCGACACTCGTCCGCGACATGGGAAAAAACAACCGATAACAACCGGACGGGGGCCAGGGGTTCCAAACGTTGTACGGTTCCACGCGGTTTCGAACGGTGTTTTTTTTTTCACCGCGCGATTTCGGCCGCCGCGACACGCCCGATTTGGAGGGAAATCATTGTCCGTCTCGCCGTCGCGTTCATTGTGCCACCGAATAATGTGAATAAAAAAATACCAGAAAATCACGCAAAAAACAAACAAACGCTCGTCGGGAAAAACATATTAATTTAATTATACTATCAAAACGTTAATGCGGTACGTCTTTAAGTACATATTATACTCGTATATATATGTGTGTGTATTGAATTTAATATTATTAGTTATTACATATTATGTTAGGTTCATTAAAGTATTAAAGTCTAATACGTACGTCGTCACTAATTGTATCAAAACATGGCTAATATTATTTATCGTATCGAAACGACGCTTACAACATCGCGAGACTAAATTAGTCGGCGAGTGACCTTTGACTTGGACAGTAGTAAGTAGTGTGTAAAATGTTTTACGCGCCGTATGATAATAATAATATGTTGTATAGATAAGAGTGGGAAAATAAAGTACATCGATAAATACAAATCACGTCGCGTTCGCCAATACGATTTTCGTAGTGAGTACCCAACGCAATAATTAATTCCGTCTAGAGTAGGCAAGTAATCGTTTGCCTACTCAAGTACCTACTTACATAATATTCTTGTTGTTTTTTTTTTTCGCCACAAATTTACTATTGTTTTTTTTTTTTTACTATTATTCATTATTTAAGGCGCACATCAAACGGTAAAAACGTATACGACTCTATATTATTAGATATCCACCGTTTGACATTAATTAAATAAATACATGACCTATTTTATTATTAAGGTACACACGCGCGCGCGCGCGCGCATTATGCACTATTGTCGATGGATAAGAATAGTCGTGTGCGTTTGAACTCGGACATTTTCGCGACTTTTGATATTTATGAAGTCATCTGTCTGCAATGAAAGCTTACAAATTCGATCAAAATTGCGCGTTTCGGGGTTTTCGCAATGAAAATGCACATTTTATGCAATTTTATCCCACGCACAAATTCGTATTTTCGTTAAAAAATATTTTCACTTTAAAACGTATTACTTCGGGTATAATAGACATTATTTTTGTAATTTGTGTTACTTAATCGTAGCCGTTGGACTTTTATATCTATTACGACTTTATAGACTATAAAGATACCGACGACGATATAACTGATAATACGAGAGTACGTACTACAGTCTATTATTTATCAATAAAAAACTTGGAACCTGATGATTAATTTTAATAAAATGTTGTAAATTAAGTAGTTAATTGTATACTCTCTATATACAGTTATTATAAAAATTAAATAAACGGTACATGTACAATGAAAAATGCATAAAAAATCATTTAGTCGCGGAAAATAATAAAAAAACATTAAATATTAATGATAAACCCGGGTTTCAATGGACGTGTATTTATTCTAGTATAAGGCTGATAGGTATAATACTAAATGTAATAATTATATAATTGAGCCGACGTTAGGCACATGTCGCAAACATATTATTACATTCACACGCATAGGTACACAAAACGACTACGGCTTAAGAAGGCGGGACCGCACCAAAAAAGGAAATGGCCAAATTGATCCAAGTCCAAGTGATATTTCCTTAACGGATGAAAAGAAAAAAATTCCTACATATAATAATCTAATATGATGTTTCATTTTTTATATTATTATTATTATTGTTATTATTACGTAGGTACTGCATTTGGCTATCGATACGCGATGTGATAATAGGCATACACGGTAAATGCACATAACCAGTACAGTGCTCAAATCGAGAAAGTAAGTACTTACTACCTACCATTAACGTTTTCTACATTTTTCAAACTCGAATTATTATTATTCCAATGACTTTACTATCTCAATCACAATTAAATGCACGTATAGCTAAATTTATAGCTAATAATTAATAAATATCTAAAAACGAGTATATTTTTATGGTTAAAAAAAAATACAATCGTAAATAAATTATAGATACTTGTCTGTTTAAAATCAAATCGAATCAATCGATTTCAAAACAGTGTTTTCTATCGAATGTTATGATTAAATATTATTTCACATAAGGGTAAAAAAATTTTTATATTTCAATGCATTAGGTACTTATATAACCTAAACGATTTGTAGTACTTACATGGAAGATTATTATTTTACAAATTCTTAAATATCCATATAGGTATACCCACCTAAACGTGTCATAATGATATGCAAAATTATTCAGTCGATCGTAAATTATTAATGTTCGGTATTCACCCACAGAAAACATGCACTTGTTTTTTTTATCAATATATTCAGAAATTTTTGAATATCCGTTTCTAATAGGTACGAATCTAATACTAAAAAATAGTTTCGATTATGCTTTTACCTGTGTAAAAAACCTAAGTTTGAAAATGTAGTGTATATTAATTTAATTAATTTTGAATTCTGAAACCAAGTATTTGAAAATACAGAACGATATTATGAAAATAATATACATTATACATTGCAGGCGCGCGAACCCAGGGTGCCTAATGCCCTATTTATTTTGACGACTATTTTATATTATGAATATTTATTATATAAAATACGATAGAACTCATGGATTGTGTATAAATATATGATTTTACATAGTAAATAAACTTCCGACCAACAATTAAAACGACTAGGAACATTGAAAATAACTGTTATTATTTAAACAAATAAATTACAACTATTAAAAACAGTTCAAAATATTGAAAATGATTATGTATATTATTATAAAAATTGATAATTTGTTTGTGTTGTAAATAGATAAAGACAATATTTAACTGTGCTGACCTAGATAATGCGATAAAAATATATTCATTAATTCATATAATATTATTATAATATCGTACAATGTAAATATTTGAAAACATTTGGAGCAAAAATATGAAATTATAAGCGACTATTATTTGTGGTGAAATTAAATGACGATAAGATATAATGAATAATTAGTCGGATGCCTTGTTGTATTCAGTAACAATTGATTGAAAACTAGGGAAATATTGTAATTTTCTATAAAATAAATTCCGTTTTAAGAACTAAAACAGTAATAACTATATGATATACCATTTAACATCAACAAGTAATCAACAAGTAATCAACAAGTAATCGAATGAAAATAATTTAAGGGTTTTTACCAACACAGATAAAATCAATACCTATGTCGAAGTCTAAAATGGGCGATTAGAATGAAAACGCCGACGTATAGTCGTCAGACATGTCACAGCTATGAAGTGGTCAGTGCGATTAAAAATTACCGAATTATAAATAGAATTGTACGCAAAATGACGTGTAATATAATATTATGTTGTATAAAGTGTAGGAAAATGAAAAACACAACTATAAAGACCTACAGCAGCTCCGGAAAATTCTAACACTGCTGCCCGGTACCAATTAATTTCGGAATAATAAATAAAGCTGTCCGGAAAACATAATTTTGACATGAAAATTCTAAATATATGAAAAATAATCAATAATTTAAAAAAATCAACCATGATTTTTGATGGGCCAACTGAAGTAAAATACAATAACTATGAACACCAGATTATGTTTTTAGGGCATCGCTCCTATGCCCTTGCCTGATAAATCGTAGGTAAAATCCGCTGTTGGGCAAATAAAATACGTACCAAAAGCTAAATATTATTCTAATCGGGATTTAAAAATTTCTTTTCGAATACAATAATAATTATGATTATTATACCGTCTCGCGTAGTAATTGGAAATTTGAAAATCGATTAAAATCATTTAATGAAAAAAAAAACACCGTTTCTAATATTGAATCATTTAAATCTACAAAAATATTGTTGACGAATTGACTCGAGACTCGAATAAACGTTTACACCGATAAAAATGTTTTCCAAAATCGCCAGTACGATTTCAACGTATATCTATAATTTTCCCTTTTCGGAATATCGTTTGTATTTAACGCTATAATCATTATATAAACTTACTTATAATCGTGTGTAGAGGAGTCGAGGAGCAGGCAAGCGCAGACAAACGGAAATATTCGAACAATCCCGGGGCGACGTCGCAGTGGCCATTCGATTCGGTAGATTTGAGAGTAATGTTTCTAAGCAGTCGTCGTCGACTTGGACTACCCGGCCACGGCGGAGACTGACTTATATCGAGTGAAAACTACCCACGGACAATATTATCTCAACGTTTCGGAACGCACTGCAAGTGGGTAAGTATTATACCATTGATTATATGAATACTAGTATTTATAATCAATGGTATTACAAACAAAATAAACCGACTAATCGACTATAGAGGGGCACGAATATGCACCACGATAAAGTTTATCCGACAACAGGAATTTTGGTTTATTTTTAGAGGACGTCGTAATGCGGCACGAGCAGATAACCAACAAGGCAGATACTATTATTAATAAATCGTATCGGACGACAACAGTGATTACAATAATTAACGATTTCAATACACCGTCGCGCGCGCTGCGCACAGTTCAGACGCACACGAGACTTAGCACACGAGGGGCCTATTTTCATTACGACTCGTAATATATTATTTCCTTATACTTGGTCGGTACACGCCCGAAAAAACGGAAATCGTTTTAAATTTCGAGAAAAAAAAAATATACGATTATAACCTGTAAACATTTTGAAAATACTTGTCACGACGAGACACTAATCATATTATCAATAAGCTACGTACAAAATTAAATCAACAGAACCGTGTGAAGTTTATTATAACTACGGATTGAAGCACATACGTATTATACTTACGTCGTTCGTACGCGGAGCGCGTACAACATTATCGTTCATTTCGAACGGCATATTATATTTACGAGCAAATCGTATTTACCGATTACGATTAATCGGACGTGTGAAGTCTCGCGAAGAGCATTTTAAGAGGCACGAAATTTAGGTTTTTTTTCTATTCACAAAGCAATCCGCGACCGCCGAGCAATTAAACCCGCGGATATCCTAGGGCTCATCACATAGGAAACTGTTTTTCGGCACATTATTTACACATTAGAATTTATTACTTGTCACGGCGTTTCCGAAAGAGCGGGTCGTCGGCGTCACTGCGAATCGGTATCGACTGAAATCAATAATTATTTCCCATTCGGTTTCCCAACTCGACACGATATTACATTAGGTATTCGTGTAAAAATTTCAAATACATCGATAACAATACGGAACAGCTATCGCGGGTGTAAAACCTGATAGTGGAGAGTCAACAAGTTGATAATACGAATTCCCACTTCCAGAGAGTATAACATTTTTTTTATCACATCCAAAACGACAAGCACATGGTTTGATAAAGCGATACGTGATAGCAGTAGGCTACGGAGCGAACAACGAATTCGAACTAAAGTTTGGTTTTTTTTCAACACTCCGCCGTGTTTAAATTGTTCTCCTGTAATGATATTGTTATTATGCTGAGTAATTCACTAGTCGCTTGATTCGAGTAGAGTACGTTTTCGATTTTTCGTTTTACCGCACAAAGATGTCTTGGGAACACGACGCTATCATCGGCTTCAGCAATGGAATGTTGAAAGGTAATATATACACAATTTTTTTTGATTAACAAAAACAACGCGTGTTCGGTCATTCGCCGACGGCTTGTAAACGCTATGTAAGAGAAACTATCGTTTGCTATTATCACGTCATAATGTATTTGCTAAAGATTCAATGTGTTCGGCAGCCGCGGCGTTATTAATTCTAATTTTGATCGGTAACCATACATATATATATATATCAGACAAATTATTATATATTTGATTGGATTCCTTAGATATTCAATGCTTAAAGTATATTTTTATTTGACTTGGGCTTTGTAAACACTATGTTAGAGAAACTATTGTTTGCTATTATCACGTCATATTGTATTTGCTATAGATTCAACGCGTTCGGCAGCGTTATTAATTCTAATTTTGATCGGTAACCATAAATATATATATATCAGACAAATTATTATATATTTGATTGGACTCCTTAGATATTCAATGCTTAAAGTGTACTTTTTATTTGACTTGGGCTTTTGTTAGGGTTTAGATTTGATACGTTTATGGTGTAAAATAAAATAATTTATATAACAGTATAATTATTTTGCTAATAAATATTGCTCGAGTATCTTTATTCTTACCTTTGACACCAGCTTTAGTATATTTTTGGCTTATCATGAAATATTAAAATAATAGTTAAATTGCACATCGTTTATTATTGTTGTAAGCATACATTATTGTATAGTTATTCGATAGTTTACATTTTTTGTTCTAATTTAAAAATACCTACTGACAAATCAGAACAAACTAAATTCGATCAAAACGTGTGATTATTTCATACACAAAAATGTGTTTTGTTCAACTACATTTTTACTAGTTTATTTTTCAGCATGAAAAAAATGTTTAACGAAAAAAAATAATAATAATAATAAGTAGTTATCATTTTAAATTATACTGTGTTTTAGTAAGGTATATTTAGAAACGGTATACATATTCTATATTTTATCCCCATTGTTTTCTTCAGTAGTTTAAATCCAATCTGTTTAAATACCTAATATCGATAGTGTTATTGTTAAATATAAATTATGATTATTTTGTATTTTGTATATTATGTTGAAAAATTGGAAAGTCTAATTATTTCGGTTACATTTTAGAGATCAAATACAATACTACTTTTTTTTTTAAATTAAGTAGAATATACATTTGATGTACCTTCTTAAGCAAAAATCATTTTAATTGTTAAAAGTATAATAATACAATATCCTATCATTTTCATGAGTGTGTTTTTATACATTATTAATATTTATTTTTTTCAAGACTTTAATAATTGTACAAAGTGTACAATTTCAAAATATAAAATCGCCACCTTAATAAATTTAAATAATATATCTAACCATAAAAATATATAATAAAAAATCAAACAATATAAAAAATGTTTAAAGAATGCATAATATAAATGATTTAACCGTACTTCCTATTTGAAATTGTGGAATTAACATACTATATTTATCTAATGGAAACATAATAAATAATTATAATATAAACGATCACATATCTTCATTTTAATCAAATTAATACAGTTTCTGAATCTAAATTCATAATTTTTATTTGATAAACAAAACTACAGAGATTGACACAACACTAAATTTATGAAATGGTAGACCACACACTAAACCCATTACGAATATTATTTATTGTCATAATTTAATAATTTATACATTTTTAATAATAAGATAATTTTGAATTTAATTATCTATTCGGTTTTCGGGATAAAGCGTTATAATTTTATTTATCATGTGGTTAAATTAAATATTTTTAAAATTGTCGATAATTTCACTATATAAATTGTAGTATATTTTTACATTGCGTGGTGTTTTATCAAATAAAATTGTCAACCATACCGGTAAATATTAAGTCCATACCCGTTAACAAAATAATACCTATTAATCAAAATTCTAAATTTATTGACAATGTAATTAGTTTTCACAATATTGACTATATTTTCTATTAATGTCTATTAAAGCATTGAAATATTGTCTTTTAATGTGAAGTACTTATTTTATTGGCTAAGCGCTTATGTTATAACCTTTGGTTTCACACCATTGGTGGTAAAATATTTACATATAAGGCTAAATTCTGTATTTTTTCTTTAAATTGTTTGTCATTAGAAATATATTTCTAATATACTTTTAAATAAATTATTTCAGCCGTGGAATTAAATAAGCTAAAGTTTAAGTACACTAATTTACTGGATGCATCAGTAGGATTAAACTCTCTAAATTACTTCAATGAAAATACTATCATAACAAGTTCAAATAGAAACATTTTATTATTTGATTTGAACAATAAGAAAATTTCTAAAAAATATGTGGTTCAAGAATCTGGAAATATTGTTGATGTATTCAAAAGAAATAAGTAAGAAATTGTTTATTCATATCTAGTATTTGAATGATATCATTAACAGTATTTTTTTTTTAAAGTATTTTAATAGCCGGAGTGGACAATGGAACAGTTGTAGTCAAACCCATAAAAAATATAAGAAATGTAATTCTTGAAAAAATGATCACTGGCACAAATCTAACATGTATAAAGCAAGTTTTTCATTCACAAGAAAAATTTGCCACTGGAGGAATTGAAAATCCATTAAAAATATGGAATTTTGAAACTGGAAATGTTGAATTTACAGCTAAAAGTGTAAGTAAATGTTTGTAAATACAATAGTACTGTTTTTATTCTATTTTCTATAACTTTTATACATTGACAATTTTTTTAAAACATTACAATTGATTTCCTTAGTTTCGTTATAAATTTAATTGCTTTTGAAAATAACAATAATTAATATTTTTAGCATATAATGTATTATTCCTAGATATGTTAAGTTTCGCATTTGTTTTCAACTAAACATTTATTTTTAAAATAATGTATTCCTACTATTCCTCCATCGTTACACATACATATTCTTATTTAAAATTAATTTTTTTTTTTTTTTGAGTAATTTTCTTAATCAATATGTGACTTCTATTTTGATATTATTATTTTTTGGTTATAATAATTTATTTAAAATTTTGTTTCATTTTTTTCAGCCTAAACCTGATATGCTTCAACTCAAACAACCATGCTATGTATCTGGTATTGGTTTTTTCAACAATAATAAAGTGGTCGTTTCTCACAAACACGGAGTGGTAATTACAATTTTTTTAAATTTAATGACATCAACAAAATTCTTTGAATTAAAACTACATAAATCACTTTTATTTTTGACACCTTATATCTGTAAATAAGATATCAAAAGTTTGATACATATTTTTCAACTAGTTTGTTAATATATTACCAATATAATTAATTCAATGTTGATATTTTAATTGAAATTCTTAATTTTAGGTTGATTTACATGATCCAATGACTCCTCAAAGAAGACCAGTTGCAAGCTGTAAAGCTGAAAAGACAGGATTTGCTTGCTTGAAAACAATGCCAGACTTCAGTGATCAGTAAGTTTCAAAAGTACAAATCTATATATATATATATATATATAAATAAAAATTAATCCCCATTCACTAGGTATCCTCATCACGCGTGAACGGCTGGACCGATTTAGCTAATTCTTTTTTTGTTGTGTTTGTTATTGTCAGGAGAAGGTTCTTACAGGAAAAAAAATTAAGAAAATTAACCCTAAGGGGGTTAAAAGGGGTAAAATTTGTTAAAAATGAAAAACGTTATCTCTCGATCAGATTTTTTTTTAACTTAGCAAATATAGTAATAAAAATAATGAAAAATCTATTAACTTATTTTTCAAAATTCAATCCCTAAGGGGGTTAAAAGGGGTGAAGTACATGATACAGATATCTAGAAATCTAATAACATTCAGCATTTGACCCCTCCTTCATACTGGGAAAAACTGTTCACGGGCAAAGCCGGGTTATTCAGCTAGTGTATTCATAACAATTGCAATATGGGAAATATACCTTCCACAAAAAAAAACATAAAGGGCAAATCAGTATTGCATAAATTAAGGAATTCAGTTATTACTAGTTTCCGGGGGAATATGTTATGAAAAAAGAATGTCACCTATAAAATATGAAAAGAAAAACAATTTTCTTTTTTTAAACGACAAATCAATACATGATAATTCTTATTGTTTTATTTTCTACGCCAGAATAATACGGCTGTACACCATTATATATATATATATTATATTATTTTTAATTTATATGTTTTGTTGCAGTGATATAATTGTTGGAACAACCAAAGGCTCCATATTTCAATATGATTTTCGTGGAAAAACCACATTACCGGTGAAAACATTTAGAGGCTGTACTGGATCAGTAAAATCAGTTGCCTGTGTAAACCATTTGAGTCAAATGCATGTAATGAGTATAAGCTTGGACTGTCATATAAGATTACACAATATAATTAGTGGTGATCTCACTATGCAGGTAAACATCAATTAGAAATTGGTCATTTAAAATTAGTTTTACTATTATTACATTTAATTATTTCTTAATGTTGTTTTGTTGCAGGATTACATTGTAGCGAAGCCATCATCATTATTAACCAAGCAAGGTGTAACTTCTAATTAATTTATCTATTAATAAATTTTTTGACTTGAAAATATATATTTTTTTTTATACATTTAAGTTGATTTAAATTGTTTTTTTACTCTGTCGACATTCAATTAATCTTAAAAAAACTTAACAACATTTGCTTTTAAATATTAATGAGATTTTAACTAAAAATTAACTGATAAAAAAATGAAATAGACAACAGATAGGAAAATAAATGATACATAGTATTTTTATCGAGACATTTTTTTTAAGTTTTAAAATTTTTAAAGAACTACAAACTAATTTCGGTGGGAAGATAAATATTAAATTATTTTTAAATCCGATGCTACCATTAACCAAATCATTTCTTCTGATATATTAACTGATGAGTTGTTGAAAATATTAATATTAAAATGTATAAAAATGTCCTTGTTGAAATAAAACGATTAGATATTAGAAATGGTTTGCATTGGATCAAAATAATTGTAATGAATTTGTGGGATCCATTCTGAATGTGAAAAATGTAATGGAAAAGAAAATGGCAAGTAACACAACAGAACAAAAAAACTTGGGAATAATTTTGGAACAATATGTAAATATAAATTTATTACCTATCACGTTTAAAAATAATATAATAATAATTTTTAATTTCAATATAATTTTTAACTAGAAATAATAAAAAGTTGGTAACTTTGTATAAATAATAATATGGGAGTTAAGAACGATAAATATCTAACATATTTTTTTATGTGTCGACCCGTGTAAAATGGAAAAAATATTCGGCCCCGACCGTTTCCAAATTAGACGGGTTTTACTGTATTTCAAGGGTAAACTGTTCTCTTATTTATATCAAGTAAATCAAACAACTGTTCAACTTTGTAATATTTTATATTCGCTAAAATGAGCATTAGAACCGAAAAAATAAAAATCTGTTATACGTAGATTCGTAATTTGTGCGTACGACCGACCGACGTCAACAGCGATAACTCGTCGTTTATTACATCTTTTTTTTGTGTGTGAAAATAACGTTTCATTTGTTAACACGTAGAGTAGACGAAAGTTACATACTGTTTTAATTTTTTTCCGCACGGGTTAGTACATTTATGCGAATTCTTTCGACGCCATTCCGACCGCTCGTTCAGTTGATAGTTTTATCTACGTTTCTATTGGAAAATTAAAATTTTAAATAAAAATGTCGTCGGCCTAATGTTATAAAAACTCTTGTAAACTATATTATAAAACTAGAGCGATACTTTTATTAAAGATGAAAATATAACGTTGTTTTTCACGGGCACTCGAAGGAATTTTCATAACACAATATGATTACGTTTATCAACGATGATAAATCAATACTGTCTTATACATAGGTCCGGGGCAACCTCATACAACAAGTTATATAATAATTATTATATACGAACTGAAAAATCTGAAAGACACAGAGCGCCATCTAAGAGGAATATTTTACAACTTTCTTATCGTTCATTGTTGTGTAGAAAAGTCAGTGTTATTATAGAGTGGTGTTTGGCGGTTGATATATTATTATTATCATACTCGTTGTGTACTATATACTATCATATTATTATTATTACATTATATTTGTGGTAATTTATTTCTATCGTTTGTACTCGAATTGGAACAAAACGCCGATGAAAAAAAACGTATTGTGTCAAACGGATATATTATGTAGTGTTCAGTATGTGGAAAAAAGCCTACGACGGAAACGTGAAGAACACGTCGCTTTTGATCAAAATCGTCGTTTGACGTTCGTTGAAAAAGGTAAGTGAATAATTATTTTTACACCGTCATGAAATCGCTACGAATTAATTTTGATTTTTCCCGTATTCGATCGCGATTGATTATAAATCGCGTCGTTTGTTCACGTTCATCCCGTAATACGAAATGCGTTGCGATCATGACGTATCATCGACCTGTATGTGCTCCCCGTGTAAATTCTTATCAATTCGGATTTTTGTTTGCGACGGAAACAAGAAAATGTCCACTCGTTTTATTTAAATTTTCTAGACCGGGTCTCGATATAATATCCACTTGGAATTTATGTATCGCGAACGACTCTGTTTTTGAGTATATAAGAATATTTTGTCTTTCCCTCGAGATTCGGTGTGTGTGTAAAACAATAATCAATATCCGATAACGAAACGTTTGTCATACGAGAAACTTCTAATTTTACGTTTATTTTCAATACAGACAATATTTATATATATATATATATATATATAAAAAAAAAAAAAACGCATAAAAATGTGTCATGTAATCGTGTCGAGGAAATATCTTTATGCGACACGTATCGACGAGTACACGCGTAGTCCCGAAAAAATAATATTTTCGACATTTTATATTTTTATATAATCAACTAGGTAACAACGATAAAACTATAATTATTATTATTATTTTTATTTATGTACAATAAAACATACTTAATATTTATTTTTAAATCGATTGCACACGCCGTTATTATTATAGTCGTTACTATTATTACAGGTTGCGTAAAAACGTCGCGACGAAACGTAATTTTTCTAACACGTCGATGGCTTTACGGGCTAGTTTTTTATTTTATGATACACTATATTATTATGTTACTGTTTACGAACAATATGGGCGAGACTAGTGACGACAGCGGTTTTCTACAAATCCGTACCTAACAAGCGTGTCGGGAGAAATATTTCATTTTTTTTCGAAGTGGCAGATTTCACGTGAAAAAACGTGGTTTTAATTTCACAGTTTTCACTCGGAAATCATAGTATTAGGGTTTCGTACGGGAAATTAAAATTCAAACGATGATTAACACCCGCGTAGTTTATATCTAAAACAATACGATATTTATAACGGATATCTATAGATGTATAGGATTACTTATATAAATCTATGAGTTTTCTTAAAATTTTTCTCCTAAAAGTTATAACTTTCCGAAATAGAAAACAGACGATTGAAAATAACGCTTTTCGTCTGGGACAAATCGCTCCGTATAAACTCTTCTAAACACGTTTTCACTAAATACATAAGTACATATTTATATATCGGACATATTATTATACAGTATATAAAACAAAAAACAATAATAATGGGGAAAAAAAACGTCGGTATAGAGAGAGGGAGATTTCTTTGTTTTTTTTACAAAAATTATATACACGCAATTTTTATTTATTATTACATTATTTACTATAGAATTATTTGATTTTTTTTTTTTTTTTTTATCTACTGCGCTCATTATGAGTGTGACGAGGCCGAAGTCTGTGGTATAGGCTGGAGCATTTGGTGATGGTTATTGTGATAGAGATGACTTAGATGACTGTTGTGATTGTTGTTATTACTGTTAGTGTTGTTGTTGTTGTTGTTGTTGCTGTAATGATGTTGATGGGGATGGTGATGGTGATGGTGATGGAGATGGTGTGAAGGATAATCGGACGAGTACATGTCCGCGTCGGACACCGGATACCCGGCCACTACGGTGGCCGTGGCAGATTTCAGCACCGCCGCGGCGGCCGCGGCCGAAGAGCCCATTTTGCCGCCACCGCCCGCGGCCGTGGCCACGCTCTGGTAACACATCGACTTGACGCTGTGCATGTCAGCCATTTCATAGTTTCTGCTGTCTGAACTCCCGATGCTCAGCAGATCGCTGTAAAGAAAATAATAAATATGGTAAATAAATAACGATAAAATAAATAATATGGTAAACGATTATCGTAATTTTTACAATCTGCTTGTCGTTCATACGATTCGAAAAATTTATTTTGTATGATTTGATGTTATTATAGTTGGACATCAAATGAAATATTAAAAATCAATCAAACCGATTGGTAAGTGATCACTTATTTTTATTATGTTATTTTCGCATTGTTGTCATTTAAATTGTACATTAGTTTACTAATACAATGTTTTTCTGAAAAAGATTCAAAATTTTTAATTTTTAAATACGTCTCCTGCGTTTGTTATTTTATACTTAAAACTCCAGTACTTAAATAATTATCGTTTTACTGAGAGTCAAGTAACGTAGAAAAAAAAATAATCGAAAGTAAAAAAATACCAGGTCATTTCTAGATTTATGTGTATATTTAGTTATCCAATTAAGTCCTAATTAATAAATAATAAACATGCACGTAAAATTATTGTTTTCAGTTTATTGGCGAGTCTATCTATATCAGTAACTTCCAACAATCGATCAAGAATAAATCAATAAACAAGATAATCAAACAGGAATTGTTGGATCGTTCGTGGAGTATGGCATCGAATAATAGTAAATTTAATTAAATGTAAGTACTCGGTAATTCGATTGAATCCGTATTATAAGCAGGAATAGAAAAATATTTAAATATTATAATATTGTACCGAACGGTCGAATATTATTGTAGCATTTTTCAATTTTTATTAATTTTTCACGTATGTAATCAAAAATGCCATTTGTTTTTATCAATAAAACTCATTTTCAGTAGAAACTTTCGCTCAGATTTTAATTTCAAGGATGTTATTTTTTAATTTCCCCAAAGTCAATCGTATAGGTAAGGGAGAAAAACTTATAATACCTATTTTATTACTGTCAAATAATTAAAAGATTTCGATTCTTTTGTCATGTTTATACTTTACAGACACACCGGCGCGGCGGCGGCGATAATAATGGTTTTATGTTGGATTTATGACGAGGCCAAACATAACGCCCTACGTTCCGTTGGTTTTGCTCAGCCGGTCGACTGTATTTGGTATTTATTGTTCACGTTCAAATTTAGGTAAATTTAAAGAAATTTCAAACTATAAAATATAGTCCCGGCTAAATCGTGTCAATTCTATACACGTTAATTAATGTATTAATTAACAAAAATTTCAATCTAAACCCGACAAGTCAATAGTATCATTAATTAGTAATACCAGCCGAGCAATTAAATATTCGGTATACTAAGTAAAATAGTAGTTAAACACATCTTTCTTCGATAAACTTCATATCAAATCGACGTCGATATCGAGAAATTAGTATAATATTTCGTAATGATTTAACGATCAATCAAATATCTCTAAACGTTATTCGTCTGACGCGCGAGATACACGATGTCGTAGGATTTTCGGTTTTTACAAAAATACGATGTTGAGTTTTGTTTACTCCGTCGTCGTCGAATTTTTATCAATTCGTTATAAATGATTTTAAAACAAAACTTCACTGTCCGTCTGTTTTGGTCCAGAATAATTTATCGAAACAAACGATAAATAATCCAAATAAAATACGTGTCCTAATTATTATTGTTTTTCGACATGACGCGAAATCATAATACTTAGCTTATTCGGTAAAAAAAAAAAAAAAAAATCGCGATTTTTGCACCGGACACGCGTAACAATCGATCAGATCGGTTATTAATAGATACCTGATTATATGCGAAATATCGTGTCCGCGTGAAAATCGGAAAGTTCACGTCGACGCGGCCAACGACGAAAGTCGAGCTGTTCGCGCCGCCCGACCAACGACGGCCGAGCTGCGCACGCAACCCAACCGACACCGGTCGAACGGTAACGTGAAAGTACGGCGCCGCGCCGGCTCACCGACGACGCCGCAGTGTGCACCGGTCTGCCGTCGACGGCGGTTCCGGAAAGTTCTTCTCGGTCTTTACGTTTTTAATAATTTTTCTCCGCGATAGTCGACACGTCGTCGTCGTCGTCAATTGTTATCGTTCATCTCGTCGACGACTGGATCAAACTTTCAAGCGTGATTTTCGTTCGACGTACCGAACCCCTCAACAGCGACCCGCCGCCGACCGTAAGTAGTACCGATTTTATTTATTTACAGATGGGTAGTGGTGATGGGTCACGGGGGCGCCGATAGCGATTACGATATACCATTATAATATTATAATTTTATAACAATATTCCTCGGAGATTTGCCGATAGAGTTGTGTTGTTTGAGACGTCTTGTTCTCTGTCCGTTTACAATAGACTCGCGCGTCTTTTGTACGCGAACGCTGTACATATTTTTACCGAGTGTGAATTTCGTGTCGTTAAATTTCCGTCGATCGGTTCGATTTAAATAGTCGCCAATCCGATAAATTTTATCAGTCGAAACGTTCGGTCGGCTACTAATAATTCGTATCAAGTAGTATCATTTGTATAGCCCAATTTATTTTGGAAGCGGTCTTGTAATTTCAATTACATTTAGCTGGCGGGCTAAATCTTATGAACAAGACTTTCTTACGCTTATGATTCGTCTATAATTCTATATTCTATACGTAGATACTTCAATAAATAGATATTTAAATCAAACAACATTTTAAATTGCACGTGTTTTAATAATAATAATAATCTTTTTTTATTAAATAATATCAAAAAACAAACATCAAAGAGACCTACGAAGGGACTTCTTATTGGCTAATAATTTTCGAATCGAATTTAACGAAACAATAATAATTATTTAAAATACGATAGAATGTTGGCGGGCCAATACAAATGCGTTGACGGGCTTGGGTTTGGGCAGCCTCGCGCCGTACCATTCTATACCGATAAATCGTATTTTTGCCGCCTCGTAAAAAAAAAAAAAATCGCGATTTTCGCACCGCAAACGCATGACAATCGAACAGATCAATTATTATTAGGTACCTAATTAATATAATGATGTATAATAACCACTATTTTTATTTTTTTTTTATTGCTTTCGTAATGATTCGTAAACATCTCCGTCAAACTCATTTTTATTTTCAAATATACCTGTTAATCGATTAAATTAAATAAAAAAAAAAAAATACCTATAAATTCTTACTGTTTTATTATTCACAATCATTTATCTATTGACCAGTTGAAACGAGTTATACAAGTCATTTTACAGTTTTAAAATAGGTCAATCTTTTATTTGATTAAAAATGCGATTCATTACGTATTATTTCTGGACGTTTTTTTTTTTTCTGGAACAATTTTTGCTACCCCGTTAGTTTTTCCCAAATACTTTCGATGATCTATGTTTAACTCGAATGGTAATTTTTTTGGTAACCGATAAATGTGCCGTTATCAATATGGTCGATAATAACATTGAAAAGTTTATCACTTATCCGTTTAAATTGAACGTTCGAATCGATAAATGTTTTAATTTACAACAAAAACAAAAATTAACAGTAGGCGGAATTTTTCGCAGGGTGTGCAGCCCCCCCCCGCACATCCTGCACACCCCGTGCGCATTCCTATGTATAGCCATATGCACAAGTGCGTAAACGTTGACTCCGTTATTTTATCGTGTACACGTGTGCTCGCAGTGATTTCAGTAAGGTTACGTTATAAAATATATCGTGTCAAGTATTGTAAAGTACTTTTTTATTTTTTCTCCAAAATCATAATCATTTCGGTCCAACTGTTGGGAATTTAAGTAATCGTCATGCTAACAACAAATGATTTATTCGTCTGACGTTAAAATTATTACATATCATTATGTACGCGTATAGGGAATGAAAACTCGGTTGTTATTTATCCATCTCATATACAAACACGGGCGATTAAAAATTAATTTTAAATCAGTACTGCGTACACTATTGAGAAAAAAGAAAACCCGATGCATTTGACGTAAACGTTATAGAAGAGAACGGGGCGTAATGTCGAAAGCGTTTTTTCGTACTTTCCGCGTGTTGGCGACGACACGTAGCCGCGATGATCACAATACCCATTTTAGGTACCCGTCGGGGCCATTTCGCGGGCGTCTTTGATATCGTACCTATAATAATTATACCGCGCCGGAGTCGACGCATCGCGACGGGGCCGTGACGTTTGAAAATCTCATTTTAGTACTTAAATTTCAAAACGAGACGGCGGCGGCGGCGGCGGTGACGACGACGGTCAAATCGAGCGTACAGCGATGGCCAAAAATAACAGTTCGTTTCAAACGCTTAGCTCGATCGGATTGTCGTAATAACATTTGGACGTAAACAATAATATACACGATATCGTGTGCTCGGTACACCACCGGCGTGTTGTCAAAATAATAATAGTAAATATGTATAAAATATTGTATAATACGTTTCACGTGGATCGCTTTTGCGTCGCAACACACGCGCGTAAACCGAACCGTATGGTGGTGCGCGACCGACTGCATAATATCGTCATTTGTCGTCGCACGTTCGGTTGACAGTTTTCGTGTGTTTTTCTCCTCGGAAAGGATCCCCGAACGGGATCTGTGCCGCCGCATGCTAACCTCCCGGACGACGAAAACGTCAAAAACCGTAAACCGCGAATGCATGCATACAGTAGGTATAATAATATACTCGTATATATACGTACGTACGTACATAAACGTGTGCTCGAAAAGTGGATTTTATTAATAAATAATAATAACAATAATAACAGTATATCATTGAAATTACAAACATTTGGTCGCGTTGATATTTATTTTATTTTTTTTTTGTCAGACAGACAGACTGCCTGCGCAACGCGGAGACAAGCCGCGCATGTGTATTGTATATATTATACATAAGGTCCCTTAATATGACAGCCTTCAGACTACCGGCGCGTATTATTATGTGTGTGTGTGTGTGTGTGTGTGTGTGCTAGAGAGACACAACGGTCGTGTATAATATTATCGCGTACGTTTCTTTTCGTATTTTTTTTTTTTTTTTTCATTTTTTCGGCCGCTAATTAATTTTTGTCTCTCTCGCGAAACACGCGCGTTCGCGTTTCACACAATGTCATTATCGTCGCCGTCGCTGTTGACGATTTTAAACATATTATCATATTGTTCCCTTTAAAAATACTCTTCTCTCGTATCGACACGTTATTGATTTGGATGAGAATTTCTTCGTTGTTTCATGTCGAGACATAAACGATAGTCGATCGTCGAGAAATTTTCGAAAAAAATAAAAAAAATAAAACACCGAATAAATGTTCAATAGTTGGAGTATTACATTAGAGTAAAACGAATTTCAAGCATATCGATAACCATATAGATATGTTTTATTTCAATAATATTTACGGACGACGCGGTATCGGATTATGCGTAATTACCTGTTTAAAAAAAATGTTTGTTTGAAAAAAAAAAAAAACACTCTAGTTTTCGGAACGCGCGCGATAGGTACGTATACAAGACGTTGAATTTATTTACACCGCAACGTCTCGTTAATCGTAACAAACAAAATTTTAAAATACCCAAAACAACTAATCTCGACGCGGCGGTGATACATCGTCCGATATATATATTTTCAAATACGTCGTGTTTACGCCAATAATTAATTGTTGATTGTTAGGTAAACGGTGTATCGAACACAGGAAACTAATAACGGCTAGGCGAAGGACACGCGCGCGTAATAGGCCAAAAAATTAAAAAAAAAAAAAAATAAAAATACATTTCAGACGTATTTCCCGTAGAGTTTCGTATCGGTTTTCGAAATCGAGCGGTACGTTTTCGTTGTACTCGAGGTTTCGCGCGCTGTCGCCCAGTTAATAATAATAATAATTACCCATGTCTTCGCCACTTGCGTTACGATGCAGTTTATAATAATATACTTGCGGTGCAGCGGTGAACGCATTCGACTACCGTTTATGCGCAGGAATTCGAGCGGCGAGTTGATAAGTAAATGAAAAAAAAAAAAACGCGAACGAATAAACAAACGCAAACAACAATAATATGTGGTAGGCCGTGGTAGGTATTACTCGTATTTGGTAAACACGGCAGCGGCGGCGGCGGCGACCTTGTATGCAATGCGATGCGAAATGCGTGCATCTCGTGCACGTCAATAATTATTGCAATAATAATAATATATCGGACCGATCGTCCGGGCGAACGCGCGCGGTTTTTACTTACGTATGATTTTGATTTCGCGCGGTGTCCAACGACAAAGGCGGGCAGCGCTCGTGTTATTTTATGCACAATGGATTGAAAACACACGCGCGCGCACACATAATTACACACATACTCGGGGAAAATAGAAAAACAAACAATAACATTTTACGGCCGAATCGAAACGGCACCACCGTTGTTTTTCGGTGTTTACGGATATATTTTGCGTAAACAATAAATATTTTCAGTCGATCAGCGATTATTATTATTATTATTATTATATACCGTGCGTTTGAGCTCGATAAAAAATGTGGCAGCCGCGCATACCTATTATATGCATTATGCGACACGCGTAGTTACGTTTATATTATAATAATGTTTGTTACACAATATTGTTTAGTTATATGTTTTTTTTCCTTGGAAAAATTCCAAGAGAGGGTTTCAACAGGCAACGAATCGTTAGATGGTTTGATGCGCATTTGTTGTCGGCTCTCGGATAAACCGGCACAGAGTTAAAATGAAAATAATCAAATACAACTCGACGCAGTTTTATTGGCGCTTGCGCGTGTGTTTATAAATAAATACGTTTTTTTGCTCGGACCGAACCGTCGAAATAGGTTTTACGGGAAACGAAAGGAAAAAACTACCCGAGCAAACGATTTTCTCGATTGAAACCGGACACGTCGGACAGACGACGAGGCGAACGGTGGTCGGTGTTACACGCGAATACTCGAAAAAACGACGTGATCGCAATGAAAATAATCGCCGCCGACGAGAATTTTATTTCGTTTGGAAAACATTGCGTCGAGACAGCTGCTCGACCTTACCGCCGCCGCCGCCGCGCCGTCATCGACCGATATTACGCCGTCGTCGGCGTTTCCTTCGCTGCCAGTGAAAAAATTCGTGACGTGTACTCGGCTGTGCAAAGTGACGATTTTGCAAACTGCGTGTGCGCGGGAACCATATACCGACGAGTACGACGTCGATAGCTATGTGGGCAAACGCACTACGCACGCGTATTTTGCGATTATCGTATTCATTAAGGACTGCACTCGAAAAGTCCTGAAAACGCTTGGAAAATCTCAAATACATATTCATAAGAGGGGAGATTCACGCGTAGGTTATAGCGATTTTCGAGTGGATTTAGGACGTTTCGAAACAAAAACAAACGCATAGAATTTTTACTATGCGTTTTTTTCCATTGCTGCTCGTGTTTATTGATTTCGAAAGTCAAATAAATCGTTAAAGCCGCCCCGGGTCTCGCGAGTCGCAGACTACGATATAAATACGACGGACGTATTTAAGCGCGGCGGCAGAACGACCTCACTTCAATAGAGTACACCTACGTGGACAAACGGCCGCAGTATTACCGTATGATTATAGGCGCTATTCGCGTCAAATGTGCGGTAGACGATGAAAAGACGATGAAAACACGCTGTACGGCGACTAACTTCTGCGCGTCTATGGGCAAACAACGCGACAACAAAATCGCGCGAAAACAGGCCATTGCCGATCACACGCGCAGGACATGGCGCCAATGAGAAAGTTCACTTTTTCGTTTTTTAACAGAGGATTTTGTCAGTCTCAAGTCTGATCTCGTGTTCGGGTAAAAATATAATTGCAGACGAACGACTGCAGCAGCAGTTTCGTCGTTAAACGCGCGACAATCGACGACCGTGTTTTGTGCGGTGGGAGAGGTTGCGCAATTTGTTTACATCCGAGTGTGGTCGCCGTGACTATCGGTTTGTCGCGCAAATAATAACAATAACAATAATAGTTCGTACACTTCGGTATCGCCTCTCGGCGCGCACGTGCAACGCGCGTCATCTGCGCGGGAAAAACGATTTTTGCGTTTTTGTCTTAGAAAAGAGAAATTCAAACGCGTCGCGCGGCGCATTATTACTTATTTCATTATGATATGGACAAAGGAAACAAATCGTCCGACAAACGCGCGTTGGTTTGGAATAACAACAACGACAACGACAGTGTGCGGAATACACGCCATATCGTATTTCGATCCGGCCGTGTAATATCAACAAAAATTTCAATCGCCGTGTTATCTCGAGCCGCCGACGTCTGTTCGACCGTGCGCGTGTAGTATACGAATAATAACGGTTCCGGAGCGTTTTTTACGTACGTTTACAAACGTGATGAATATTCAACGACAGTGTTTTCGCCGTGTACGCTATACAATTTGTACACGTGACGTTTCGGTTCGGGCAAGGTGTCAGAACGAACATTTCAATTTGAAACCCACGGGGCCGAGGAGTGTTGGAAATTGTGCAAAAGAGTTGAAAATAATATTTTTACGATACGAAGATACACAAATACGTCTGCTCGTTCGTTTTACATTCGATTTCGTTTTAGAATCACGATGTTTCACGTCGTCGTCACGACACGAGTCACGTTTTTTAGTAGCCGACGGAGCCGAAAAAGCGAATGCCGTTGAAATCCGCACCGGACAAAATAATAATACGTACGTTTCGGCGTCCTGCGACTACAACACCTGCAGCTGCAGCGAAACGAACGGGCGGCAAGGACGAGAGCTTTTCAATTACGCGCGCGCGCGCGCTCGCCGGCTCCGCGTCGAATCGCGCGTTAATCCTTCCTCGCCGTTTCGATGGGCGTGTCCCCCCTCGAGTCGGGCGACGGTGATCGGCGCGCATTGTTCGCGATTTTTTTTTCTCTCCCTTTTCCAACGACTACTTACGAGAGTGTATACCGTACAATTACAACAACAACAATAATAATAATAACGCGTAATAAACTCGAGCATCAGGCGCGCGCGCGCGCGCGCGGTGGGCAGTCGGGGGCGGGCGACGAGTGCATATCATTATTATACCGTCGACCCGGCGGCGCGTCTATGTCCCGGCGGCAGGTATAATATTTGATCGTTGCGGGCGCAAAAGGATTTGGCGAGGATTCGCGCCGCGGGGAGGGCTCGATCCGCGATACGATATAGTATAATACACGAGAAATCTGTATTAAACAACGTGATTAGGCCGAGCATACTGGGTCACGTACGGCTGCGACGACGACGACGACGGGGTCGGAACAGGGTATAATTTGTCACGGACGCCGAAACACAAGAATGTGTGATTAGCAAACACGTGTTCCGCCGAAAGGGACGGTCCTTTTCTCTCTCACTCTCCTCAACTCTGTTTCTCTCGTTAATTTTCGGATACACAGTGTACTGCAGACGCGCACGCACACGCACGACATCGTAAACTCGGCACCGGTAAACATATTATACTACTACCGGGGGACTTGACCCGTCCGTCGGACACGCCGCCGTATACGTATTATACGCGCGTTTAATGGCAAACACGACGGCGTGAATTTCTTTATGAAAATGCCATGCCGCCGCCGCCGCCGCCACCGACGACGACGAAGATTTTTATTTCTTTCCTTTTTTTCGCATAGTGTTTAGATATCCAACGCTATTATTTTACGTCCGTCGATAGTTCATAAATAAATACGTTCGTCTGAAATGCGCATATTATCACCGTTATATAATTATCACGGGGGTATACCACCTATACCGCGGGTTGCACTCGGATCTCGCGATTACGATTTATCGTGTACGCGACGTCACAACAGTGCGCGCCCGTCGACCACAAAAGGGAACGTCTCTTTTTTTTTTATTATTAATTTTGTTTTTTATGCTACTGTACGTTCTTGTTTTTTTTTTTTTTTTTTCCGTTTCCCACGTGCCGCGGATACGCGAGCAGCCAACGAGATAAATTAACGACTAATCAGGGGTTACTGCACAGTTCAGCAGTTGTATTCAATTCAAACCGGCGTAAACATATTTCATTTGCCAGACGTTTCGCCGCACGTTTTGGAGAATATGTCGTGCGTGAGTGCGTGCATGGCATTAATTACTGGGATCCTTTCTCGCAGGGATTTCGGGAAAAGTCTGGTTTTGCGATATTCCGCTCGGCGGGACTGGCCCTTGTCAATTTTTATGCCGCACATGTGCTGTGCAATTGACACGTTGACTAATCACTTTCGTCAATATTTCTGGTAAACACGACGATTTAGGATAAAACGAACCCAAGTATAAAATACAGTTAGGTAGTGCTGCGTCGCAGGATTTCGCGACCGCGGCAGTCGTAAATATTATAGTGCGTTCGGACAATTAATAATAGATGATAACTAATATTTATTTATTTTTTCCGATTTGAAAACTGGATTGTAACAAATATCGAAATAACGTTCTAAATTATTGTTTTATCGAGTTATTGATTTATTTAAAAAAAAGAGAACATTTTATAGTCGACCCGAATAAATAGAAAAAAATAAAATTAAAATAAATAGTCGATCGGTTATTACGTGAAATCATTTTCTAAAACGTTTCCGAGTGTTTTGGGAATAACGACGAATCTAAATGTTTCGCGTGTGACGTGTTGCGCGAAAAAAGACATTTTTTTGATTTTTATCACGATGTATCTGTGTATAATACACGTTGTTTCTAGCCTTGAACTGAAGAAATACGTAGGTAATGTTGTTATTTGTAATTTTTGCGACTGCCTATTTATGTTTTTATTTCCTTTACGATAACACTACTTATCCTTGTTATCAAAAAAAAAAAAAAAAACGTTTTATTTCGATGTTTTCGTAACGATTTTGATAATAATAAAAACTACTGACGAGACAATTCGTCGCGGAAACTCGTCTTACCATATTATTCCGTGATTCGCGCGGAAAAAAAGGAGAAAAAAAAAAACAAACAAGAAAACAAAAACGCACGACTGGCGCATAGAAATATTGTAAGGTATTATGCGTTTTTTTTTTAATAATTTTTTTGTTGTTGAAATTGCCGTTTGGTTTTCGAGTTATTTGGTCGGGCACGTTATTTTCGGTTGGCGATTCGACCGCGCATTTCGATTTAGTATAATATCGTCTACACGCGCACATCAGACTGACATTTTATTGTACGTCGTTTCGCGTTTTATTTAACGCGTAGGCATAAGAAAATAATAAATAAACGATAAAATATCGAATGCTCATGCTTATATTGCGTATGACACGCAGTTTCGTACTCGGACGAGAAATCGATTTATATTTTTTTCAAAAGCAGTAGTTTTTTTTAACGAATTTTCCAAATAAAATAAAAAAATCCGATACATTTCACATATTATTTCTTTGATCGTCTACATTAAGTGTCTCGAGATATTAGACGTGTAAACATAACTTTATGCGCGCGGTTGGGTTTACCTACGAGAAAAATAAACAACGTTTATGGGCCACAAGTAATCTCTGTCCGTGCGACCGCCGGATACCAAATGTTTATAGTAAATGGGCGTGTAAATAAGTAGATTTATTATAATATATTCTCTCTCTACTTATAGGAAAACAAAAAACAAAAAAAAAAAAACTACAGCCCAACACCACAAACGTCAACAACAAATGTGTCCAAAAGTTATTTCGTCGAATCCATAGATCGTGAGTAGGTACACATTTCATTGTTTTTAACTCTTTGCGGATAGGTAAATATATAGTTATTACTCGGGTCGGGTTATATTTTTCCTACATCGCGACTACCTACCGCATAATTGCTTTTGATTCGATTTGCATGAAATGCCATATTGATTAGTTAACGTAATATTTTGATATATAAATAAGTGAAGCAATTGAAATAGTTAAAAGTCCGCGGCGGCGGCGGCCTTCTTAATTCGTTCGCTGGTAATTTGATAAATCGTACGTACGTATCTATTCGATCTAGCTCTGATTCCACGTGTCATAACTTGGATTTCCGGGGCGCCGAATAGAATACGGAGCCCTGGCACGGACGTAAAGAGTTCGAAACTCGGCGGACTGAGTTCTAATTATTCATGCGACATGGCAAATCCACGTCGATTTAAAGAAACACGATCTAACAGCGTATACTAACGTTATATAAACTCACTGCAGCTGTGTGCCCAAAGGAATGAAATGCAATACAAATAACGATGATAACATTGTCTACCTGTGTTGCTGGGGCGTTCGGTCGCGCTGCCGTCGGTTCTTGAACCAGTTGCTGACCTGGGTGAGCGTCAAGCCCGTCCGCCGGGCCAGGTCGCGTTTCTCGTCCGGCGTCGGATACCTGTTCTTCAGGTAACAGTCTTTCAGGGCGTTTCTCGATTTCTCCTTGAAACAGTACACGGTCTCCTCGCCGTCCCATATGGTCTTCGGCAGCGGGTACTTTTTGCGCAGGCGGTACTTGTCCACGGCGCCCAGCGTACGGCCGCGGATCTTCTCGGCTTCCAGATAGTGCGCCTTGAACCACAGCTGCTGCAACTGCACGTGAAACTTTGAGTCGAAACTCTTGCTCTCCAGTATGGCGTACAGCTCGTGAAACGCGTTCCTGCACAAACACACACACACACGTTATTAATCAAAATCAAAATAAATACATATATTATTACTAAACGTCAAACAGTGACGTACCCCGTACGTGTCGGTATAATACGAATTTTATTTGAACATATTTACGTACTACGCGTTATTAATAAAATGTATAGACAGCGCGCGTTTTTGGATTTAGTTTCAATTACTCGAATTTCTAGTAGCAACCCTTTAGCTACACGCGTTCAAGATAACCACGTCCACGCATGTGTCATTACATATCAGTCGCCAGATAATTCGAAATCACGAGGTGTACAACAATACGGCAATATAGCGTAACAGCTACGTTGCTATTGTATATTATTATTTATACACATTACATTATAGTCTCGCCGCCGCCGCCGCCGCCGACCACTATTTAATATTATTTAATTGCGTTTTATCGTTTTCGAAAAACCGCACGTTCCGTTTCGCCACTTATCGCGATGACTTATATTTTCACGCGGTCCGATTATAATTCATTACATGGCGTAAAAAAACAACATATTCTATGGAATATGATATATCAACGACGACGACGTACCTATATATACTACACTATAGGTATATATGCTGTAATTCACCGGATTTATTCATAGAACAGTAGTTGAGAAAAAAAAAACATTTTTCTCCGTCAAATCTGAACGTACCTACCAAAACAATGACGTAATCATATTTATATCTTATTGAATTATTATATCTGTCCGTACTATAATAATCGCGCCAAGTAGATTGTTTTTTAATTAATTCTCTATACTATATACGTTTTATTTTCTTACTATTGGGCACAGCGACACTCAAACTATATTTATTATTTTTTTTTTTATAGCGTTGCAGAGTTTGAAATAAATTTTCAACTACTACGACTACTATACACGCGTAAGTAATAAAATATATTGTATAATATTATTATTATTTATGTCGCCGGCCGAGTGTTGAATATAAAATGTATTCTATAAAATACTTGGACGTTTTACAGAATCCCTTGTAATATTTGGCATCATATATTGTTGTTTTACTCATTTATCGTTTGTTATTTTTAATCATTTCTCAGCACAACTCCTAGGATTTTCACAGAATGCCGTACGAAATAGCGCACGTGTTTAATTGATTCAATAACGGCCGCGCGCGTTCAAAGTATAGAAGAAACGAGAAATCAAAGTATGCATATTATTTTACTACATATTATCCTATCCTATCCTTATACTTGTATATCATTTTTCATAATATCGTTAGATCGATTACTACTATTTAAAAAATTCTGATTTCAATCGATTCGAATAAAACGTAATGATTCCATATTTAAAATTCAACAACCGATATTATGAAAATAAGAAATAACGACGACAATATGATTACACACGACGAATTTAGTTTTCGGGCACGAATTAATGTTTTTTTTTTTCTTAAATAAATCATACCGGGTACACCTTCGATACATTTCTAAACAATATTAAATTATACGTATACATATAGTAACTGACCACACTCGAACAACAATCGGTTTAACACTAAATTATTTCACGCGGGATTTTAAAAACCAGTATTTTTTTATCCCTACAATTTGTTTTCCGTCTATCTACACACACAAGCACATAATATATTTACACCACAATACATTCCATTGGAAATAGCCCTGGGTACTGCACAAACGGAAGGGTTACATCGAATAAGCATATCGTGCCGTTATCTCGTTTCAGGTTTATTCTTTTATACAATATCGTTTCTTCTTTTTTTTCTTTTCTTTCCTACCGCACCACCCTTTCGGTCGTCTCGATCTTTTTATAATACACTCGTCACAATCTCTCACTTATCCGGTATTTTGTTCGCGCGCCTACCGCGCGCCGTCGAAGAATTTACATGTAATTATTATTATAATATTGTAATCGATGTGAAATTCGTACAAATGACGACGTCGGTGCAGTTCCGGTCTTTACAATGGTTTTTATTTTTTTTTAAATTTTTTTTTTTATTTTTCGCGCGAGGCGCACCGAGAATCGTTTGCGCAAACAACATTTTTCCACAAAATTTCGCATATGACGCGTAATTCGGTGGTAGGTAATATGTCTTCGGGTTTTTTTTTAAATATTTTTTATATACGAGTATATATATATATATTTTATTTTATTTTATTACGCTCTTGCACAAAAGGTGGCCTAATACCGCTTATCGACGAAAACATTTACTTCAGCGAAAATGAAAAAAAAAAAACCGTGAGAATTGAATAATAATAATAATAATAATAATAATAATGAAAAAAATGCCACGTCCGTTAGGAAATTAATTTCTGCGTGCCCGCGAATGTCAATGTATTCGAATGCGCGCGCGTGTGTGTTTGCATGCTCGTATAAAACACATTCGATGTTTCCGTTGCTAGAAAAAAATAAATAAAATAAAAAAATCACACACGTATAACACGAAAATTTGACACGGAGTAAGGGAAAAAAAATAAAATAAACCGACGCGAGTTCTAATAAATCAGACGAAACAAAAAACACGACAAATCAACGCGCTCGAAATGTGTTCTTAATGGAAGCTGAAATATAATTTCAGACGAGCGCTGCGGTGTCTAGATCGTCCGATAATGTCTCGTCGTCTCGATAATCACGTCCAGATGACGATAATATTTTATAGACTCTCGCGCGCGCAGTGTAATACGTTATTATAATCGTTTTTAATCGGCATGGCGGTAATATTTTTTTTAATTCTAATATCCCCTGGATTTTTTTCTCGTCTCGTTTTAACGTAAAACACAACAACCCGTACGAGCAGACGACTTTTAACGTTTTCAAAAACACCTGTCATTCGTTTACGCGTGTCAAATGTTAAAAATCACCACAATCTATTAGGAAGACTCGTTACTATTCATAATGTTTTTCGAGTAAAAGTCAACGAGGGTAAACGTTATGTCATCATCGCAACAGCTAATAACAACGTAATAATCGTATTAGCACAGTTAATTATTCACAATAGAGCGCGAAATATCTGTGTTTGTTTTAAGACTAAGTGGTGTTTTTTTCCATACACTCTCATCGGAGAAACATATAAGTAATCGAATATAAATCGATAAGGTACATTTCAAAAATTATTCCTTCGGCGATTTTTCAATATATTTTCGTTAAAATAGCTAAACTTATTATATAATACGCGTTCACGCGCTCAAAAGAAATATAGAATTTTTATTTTACGAAGGCTTTCTATGATTTTTTTTTTTAAATATTTCTAATCGGTGGCTTTCACATACACGCTATATTATAAAACATACTATATTTCTACAAAGAGGGTCATTTTGACGGAAAACGAATTGGGCTCATTCCGAGTAAGCAGAAAAAGGGATATATATCTTTTATGACCAGCAATAAGTTCGAGTGCATAAATATATTAAGTACCGTGTTTATGAAACGGAAAAAAAAAAAATAATAATAATAGTAATAAAATGTCGCGTTTGAACAGTACCGGGGATTTTCGAATGCGCTCAAACAAAAACAATAAAATACATGTACAAAAACTCGCGCGCATTTTATACGCATATAATAGACGGGCAAAACGTAAACAATAATCGATTTTTTCGGTCGAGTCGTTGTTTATATTATGCGCGTGTCTAAATCGCCCAACACTGTGTGTATGAATAAAAATGATAATATAGGTACCGAAAATTTTCGAAATGTACTGTTTATAGTTGTTTGTACTATACTGTAAACCGGACATTTAGTATCGTGTATGGACCAAATCGTTGACAATTATTGACAAACAGTAAAATTATATATTTTATATATATATATACGTATATATGTGTTCTTGAAATTATTATTAGTCGTTTTTCGAGTGAGTTAAAATTGTAAATTCTATCGTCGTCGATCGAAGTAGTTAAAATGAATATAGTACCTGATAAACTGGTCTATCAAACACGGCACTAGTACTTTCGGCGAGATTTAAATACGAATAGAGTCTAAACACGTCACACACACACACACACACGCACATGATAATCATAGTGAACAATACGTTAAATAACAATAATTATTGTGTACCGAATAAAGAGTGAGAAAAATACGTAAACGCGTATTATTGACGAGCGATTATGGAAATCGTAAAATTTAAACCCATAGATTAGAATGATAATTGATAGGAACTTATTTCTATATATTATAGTATAGATATTGGTCGTATAATATACGCGCGTGTAATCTTAATGAACACGTATGAGAACAATTTCAAATTAATGTGGAAAATTGGGAATTTTGCATGAAAACACGTACGAATCGCGGAATAATATGTAAAATAAAAATACACGAGCTACTAAATAGTGTGAAAAATAAACAAATTTTACATGTGTCTCGCGCGAGGTTGGTATATTTTATTAAAAAAAAAAACATTAGCATAATAATATTAATTTTGTAATTTTCAACATTTTTTTTCTCTACAGGACAAACACGATACGTATACACTTAATGATTGGCAGGAGAGCACGTTGTTCGGTAAGAATTGCAATCGAATGTTTTGATCGATCAACGCAATCCTGGCAATAAAAATGGTACGTTTCCCTTTTACGAAACTCAAAATATCTTAGACCGGTTGTACACATCGAGTTATTTTAAATTACACGTCATTAAGACACGATATTTATTAGAAATACGTCATGTTTGGAAAAAGAAACGTGCGGAAATCCCACCCCCGGGACACACAAATATCTCGATATTTCGTTAAAACAGAGTGGTGCCGTATTCGCTCGGCGCGGCAGAGTCGAAATGAGCGATTCCGGTGGTTCGTATATATTACGCCGCGGAGCTCGGTAAGACCCACCCTTCTATATAACGCAGACAAATTGACGATTTCACAACCACACCGAGGAAATATTTTAATATGACTTGTACTTTCCGTAGACATATTATAGATTTTGATGTCGTCGTCGGTCTTCTCGACCGGTTAGTTATAGAAGTTTGAGGAGGACTCACCGGTGAAAGGCCACCGTGGCCCGGGCCCGGAGCACGGACTCGTGGTTGCGGAGCAGTTCGCTGGGCGGCAGGTACCACAGGAACCGGGCGAGCTTTTCCACGTCGCCGGACTGCTGGAGCGCCTCGCACATGCACGCCACCTGTTCGGACGAGAACGTGACGCTGCGTTTGGTCTGCAAAAAGTCGGACACGGTGACGGAGCCGCCGGCGTTGACCTGCACGCCGCCGCCGCCGCCGCCGCCGCCGCAGCCGACCGCGCTCGACGCCGCCGAGCTCTCGCTGAGCGCTTCCATGCAACTGCCGGGCGACAAGCTGGCGCTGTGCACGGCGCTGACCGCGACCACCACGTCCCTGGGCGACAGGTAGGACATTGTTTTTCGCTGTCGGTGATCAGGTCCGCGCGGCGCACGACCGCATCGCGTCGTCGTCGTCGTCGTCGTCGTCGTCGGTTTTTTTTTTATCGTACGGTCGGGAAACGTGCGATTTTCGCCGTGAAAAACGGTGGAGGAAACGCCGAACGAACGAAGGGAAAATCTCGGCGTTAATACGTACGGGGGAACGGCGCTGTTACCGTGGTTGTCGCCGCGCGATTACTGTCGGCGGCGGCGGCGGCGGCGCGGCGGGCGCGTCCGGTCCGTGGGAGGACCCCGCGGCGGGTTGGTCGTGCCCCACTCGCGCTCGCCGGACGTTCTCATTGGTCGCGCGAGACAGCGACGCCGCGGGTCGAAGTATAGCGTCTGCGGGGGGGGGGGGGGATGGGGGTCGCGTCGCTCGCGCGGACGAGCGGGACGCCGCCGCCGCCGCCGCCGCTCCGCGCGACTTCCGACTCGATGATCGAGTCGTACGCGACCGCCGCCGTTTATTTACAAACGGAACCGCAGCAGCAGACGCGTCCGACAAACGCGCGCGCGTTCGTTCCGTCGTACCCGCAGGCGATTTACAACGTATCTCGCGCGAGGAGAATCCTTTTTATAATATTATTATCACGTCAAATTTCCCTTTTTACACTTTATACGGAGGTGTACGTTTGTCGAGCCCGTCCACGCCTTGTATCGATTAATAAATAAACGTATTTCTACGTTTGACGAAAACAACCCGTTCAAATCGTCTCGTTATTGTGATATTTAGTTGCACCCGATCAGTTGATCGAGGGATCCTCGAGATTTTGCGTTTCGAAATTTTTTTTTTTTTGTCTCGGCTCCGTCGCTGCAATACTGGTATTTACGTCGAATATAATCACCACACTTGTCCGATTGCAGACACGACAACAGCTCATAATTAAATATTAGGGTGTCTAAAAATAAACTGCTCATAACGACATTGATTTAACAACGACATATGTTATACTTAATGATATCATACGAGTCGCCTGTACCGCACGATTGTCTGTTATACAATAGTACCACTAGAGCAATATTATTAAGTCTATACACTTATTTATTGGTAATAACTTTGTCGTATATATTTCGTACAGGTTTAGCCGGTATTGTTCGGACGTTGGGTAAATTTTTTTCTCCATCCGTAATCTGTTTTTTTGTTAGATTTTTAAACAACGTCTCGTGTTGACGAATAATACATTTTTGTCAAGTATTAACTAATTATGTTTCTGAATAAAAGTTCTCCGTGCTTGCCTGCACAGTCGCGTAGCCAAGTCTCAATAAAACAACATTCTTGTCGTACCGATTATATATACGTAGTAATATTTGGGGCCCGGAAGTTAATAGTGCACTAAAAACTATAGAAATATGCAAGCAAATATGCGCTTAAAATCACAAAAACTATGCGCTGCATAAGCATTTAATTTTTTTTTACATTTCAAAAAAAAAAAAAATGTTTGATATAATATTTGAATAATAATTATAATAATCGGGAAAAATAGGAATACAATAATTTAACGAATATGAAATAACATTTGTGTCGTATTTACCATCGAGAATGGTCACAGTTTACAGTTATTATAGTGATTTGGATACGTTTTCAGGTAAAAACGAACACGGCGGTTACATACGGCCAACATACGCGGGCAACATTCGTAAACAGAAAAGTCGCGTTCAACATCCACTGATGAAATCGGCGAGCATATCGCTGATATATTTAAATAAAAAATAAAAACGGAAGAAAACGATTGTCCATACAGGTACTTTATTTTAATAATATCATACGCTCACGACGACGCGTACAAATGTGCATAATATTGTCGATGCTTGCAGTTTTCGTCTGCATAACGTCGCGGACAAGTCATTAACGCGTTATCTATATATATATATATTGCGCGCGCGCGTGTGTGTGCGTGTACAAAACGACAAAAACTTAAAACAACTCGTCACTATGTGGAGCTGTGATGATGAGGTAAGCGTTTAGACACCACTATATATGGCACGTGCAGTAATGCAGATATTTATAATATCTTTATATGTGTGTGTTTCATTTGTACCTATATAGGTGTGTATAAATAAATACTACCAGTTCTAATGATCAATCGTAATATTGCGTATTCATCCGAAATTGATGGGAACTAAAAAAAAAATAAAAATACTCGGAGGCATTTTTACAGCTTACTCGTGTTTATTCGGGAGAAGAAAAAATTTTCAATTTTTTTATCGTCAGTACTATTACATAATAATATATACCACATACTAATATTGTAATTAACAGCCTGCAGTCGATCCGTCGAAACGTGTTCCTGCAGTTGTAATCGTGTTTTTCGTCGATTCCCCGATTTGATTTGTGTTATTTCGTTGAAAGCCTCCGACCTCGAACTCGCCCATCGATTTTGTGTCCTGCGTTAATGTAATACTGATCAAACGAAATGAAATTTATCGCTCTAAGACGGCTGTAATTCGGTTCACAATACAATAGTATATGTACACAATATTATCGTAATGGCGATGAAAAATTAACTATATATATATATATATTACCATCGTCTACAGTTGCTTATTTCAGCATATGTGCGTGAAATAATCTATATATTATGTAATAATATAACTATTCTTCTCTCTCTCTCTATCTCTGTCTTTCTTTCTCTAACGCACCCGGGGCAATACTATTCGTACTTACTAAAATGATAAAAGATATTTCCAATAGTTTTTACGAGTACACTATAATATATAATATATACTCGTATATTACAAATATGTGAATAAAAATAAATTTTATGAATTCATATATATGAAACGACTGGATACCCACTACCCATATATATATATATACACTTATCTGCCAAGGATTTGACGGGATATATATATATATATATAGGTCCACGATAAAATGTGCATATGACACGTTATTATAATATTATATACGCATATGTAATACAGTAGGTATATATGTATACAGTGGATATTATACGCGCGTGTTATTGGGGTGTTAGCGCAATAAATAACGTCCTGAATTTACGAGTGGGCACACCTATATATATATATTTACTGCTCTCTGCGATGTATATAATAGAACAGTGTGTGTGTGTGTGTACTTAAGTCTCTGCAGGTCGAGTTGAACCATGTGTAGGGGAGGCGTCGGAGCGTTTCGCTGCCAGACGCCGAGCGCTAAAGCACAATATGTATATGTATACACGTTTTACATACAGGGTAATCCGAAAGCCTTCATACGATTTTGAACATTCATTTTAATTAAAAATAATAATGTTAACGAAGAGATGCACGGGCGAAATCCTTAGAACAATCGAATTATAATAAAACGTTCGACATTGCGACTCTCGTTGCCGGCACATTAAATTCTACCTATACGATATTCGAATATCCGCCGCAGACGACGTCCGAGATCGGGCACTCGAATTCGTCCCAGCCGGTCCTCGGGCGAGTAAAGTCGCGGTGAAAACAACGGGAAAACATGAAAAACCGCGCACACGCAGCGACGACGCGCGACGTCTCGACAACGTGGCGCCTTTTTGAAAATGACCTTTTTTCAATACATTTTTTCGACGTCCTCTCCGCACCAGACCATTTTAAATGCGTTCGGCGATTCGCCATCCGTCATGTAGACGTTTGTCGGCGAAAAAAACCAAATCGACCACCTCGTCATCTCATCACCGGATAGAACATGATATAATAATATGCGCGTCGTTCACCTGCGATCGACGGTTGCCGAGCTATTTGGATTCGTAATCGGACCGAGACTTTCGAATGACCCTGTATACGAATATAAATATATATATTTATACTTCATAGGTGTTGTCGGCGGGGAAGCGGAGGCGCGAAGTACAGATATCTATGGGCGTGTTATTCGATGGCTCTACAACAAAACGCGCGCCGTCGCCTCGCCGAGGGTTACCCCCCGGCCGCGAGCGAATATTACGGCGTTCTTCTCACCCGTCATACACACACACACACACACACTCGTCCCTGTAATCCGACCTACCCAAGGGTGTCATTCTACCTGTTCGTCTTTATTGTCTAACGAGCTCCCTTATATAAGTTCCTGTGCTTTCCAATGCTCCCTGCGGCCCGCCCAAACGGCCTCCCCACCCCGATCAGTACGAGGTTCGTACCCCGTCGCCACTACCGTCAAAGTCTCTCTCCTCTCTCACGCCCGTCCCTTTCTGTCCTTTCGGCCTCTCGCGCGCTATCATTCTTTACGCACCCTATTATCGGATCACCGCGCGCGCGCGCGTGTGTATGTGTTTGTGTTGAGACTGCTGCTGCTGCTGCTGCTGCTGCAGCTACCTTCCAATTATTATTCGCGTTACGTTTTTTCAACGTTCCCTACATTTTTCTTCTGCTTCCGCTTCTTCTTCTTCTTCTTCTTCTTCGTCTTCTTCTTCTTTTTGCCGTCACGTTCTTTTGGAATTCCACAACACGTCGTACGAAACGACGACGAGAGAAGCGGCGAGAAAAATTCGCGCCAATCGAAAACGAGCGTTTTCTTCAATCCACGTATAGTGGCCGTGACTTTTTTTGCCCACGACGACGTCGCTTATAAACGAATACACGTATTGCGTAGTATATTATATATTTATAGACGTTGCTCGGCTGTTTTTCAATGCGTTTCCATTTTAAATCGTTTTCTCCGTTCAATACGCGTCGATAAACGTAAATAAAAATATTATATAATATATTATATTATGTGTGTTTCCTTAGAATAGACATATTAATAAGCGTTATTTTTTTTATGCATTCTATCCGCTAAATAAGTCGTCGTTATTTTTCATTCTCATCGATCTCTATATAAATCAATTGAAATAACTATGTCGGAGAAGTGTAGGAAGGTACAAACGCGATCGATTAAAAACTTGCTTGATGTGTTAATTTTTCCGGAACACGCGAAATGCATTTCACACACGTACGTATGTACGTATATACTGCCATGGTGCATTTTATTCGATTTATCTCAATTACATGTTTTCTGCGAAAAATGCACACCGCCCGAGCGCCACACATGTCGCTGAATGTTCGTTTTCGAGTGCAATGTGGTTGAAAAACAAAAAAAAACAAATAAAAAAAACCGTCTAAAGATAATGCGAACAATAAAAGTAAAATCATGCGAATTACGAGTCTAAAGTTTACAAAATTAAACACGTTTCGACAAAAATAATTGTTCTTTTAGATAATATTTTACGATTTTTTCCACTATCAACGATTGTTAACTTTACTCGGAAGCAAAATCCTAAGTATAAATAGTATAATATAAGTATATACTTATGTTTACGCGTAGACGAAAAACATATCGTTTGATATGTAAAAAAAACAACTGTCGAAGGACTAGGTGTTTGTTTTTTCTATCATAGTTTCACGGCGGTTTATTATCGTAGCTTTTTTCGTAACTGTTAATAATATTTTATCGTTACTATTTTCAACGATTTTTCTAGAGCAATGGACCCACCCGCGTGTACGGACGTCATGGTGTTTGACAACATTTCGAGTAGTTTTAGCGCTACGGCACATTACTATTATGGTAAGTAATATTATTTTTAATCGAACGCGAGAAAGTTCGAAATAAGCTCTGAATTTCCGAGTGTTTTATGTTATACGGCTCCGAGGGATTTTTATAAATTCGATCTAATAACAAAATCTCGACCGTTTTCAATAGGTATTCGTATCGTTTCATTAATCGATATACTTTTATATACTTTTTGAATTAGATCGAACAGAATATTGTCAGGCCGATTTCTATGATCGCACACCGATTGAAAAACAATACAATTTTGAACGACGCCGAAAATAAAATTCAGTGACGACTAGAAGATGGCTCAATTCGTGAGTATGTTAAAATTCATAATCTAGAAAATATCGAAATTACCGTACGCCAGTGATATTAATATGTGCGGAATTCGGGTTTATAAAAAACTACAGGTAGACGTGTTGATATTTATCCATTCTCGTGCTCGTATTAGATTTCGTTTCTCTGATCGTGTTCACCACACTTACATTATAGTAAGACTCTTCTCGTCGTATTGTTTCACTCAGAATCTAATATTAAAACCATTTAATCACACCGTACGTATAGCTGTTGTTGCAGTTTTTATAAATAATTGTCATTTTTTTTTTTCTCATTAAATATACATTTTTTTTTTCGATATTCGTTTAAATAATTCGTGGGTAGTCTTCATCTTTTAATTTTTTGAAGAGCGTTCGACGTTCGTATATTTTATATATAATATACATACGTACACATATATATATATATAACCTATATATTCAAGGAAAACATTAAAAAAAAAAAAAAACGGCTACTGCAGCTCTCCTTATCATCGTGGGATTTGCAATATCAACTCATCATCATCATCAAGTCACTATTACCTTTAATAGTTGGTGCACGAAAGAGAAAAAAATAAAATAAATTTCGCTTACTCGCATAATTGTCTTGATCACACACGTTTACGATGTCGAACGCGTTTCGCTGACGTTTTGATTTGGTAGATTAACCAAAATTTATTCGCGTTATGGTACAATAGTATTTTTTTATTTTTCGCCGCACCGAAGACGACGCGACGGCCGGGCAAGGACATTATTTATACACACTCGTTTGAAAACAAAATATAAATAACATTGCCGAGTTTCGTCGACTTTCGTCAGTCCCGTAACAATCGAATTCGTTTTTCGGTCGGTTATTATTTATTTTTCTCAAAAAAAGTGTGCTGCAGTAAACACTAAAAAATAGTTGGCGCGTACATGGAAAAAATTGGAAAACTTATGTGAATCAGTCACCGCCCGGTAATCTATTTATTTCGAGCAGCTGTAGGAAAAATTGAAAATCTAATTATTTTGTTTTGACGCAGTTCGTATAATAGAATTCGTGAATATTCTTAACCCTCCATTTACACTTTGAGTACTCTACTCTGATCTCTGTGTGTTTTCGGCGAGTACCTACCGGTATAAAATCACGCGGCCAACCGCGACGAGTCGACCAAAAAAAAAAAAAAAAAACCAAAACAAACGCGACGGACAACACTACTACTAAAGATCGGAGAAAAATCAATACGCGGATTTAATAACGCGGCGCGTGTGTTTACGCGGGTTTCGTTAAGGGGTTAAAAATTTAACCACCGCGGCGTTTCATTTTTTACGCGCCGACGACGCCGCGTAATTGACAAGATCTCGCGAGAGTGATAAAAAAAAAAAAAGGAAAAAAAGCTGTCCCCTCTCAATACCTACGCGCGGTTCGGCGCGATCAGTCACGCGTGTATTGTGTGAAACGTGATCGATGACTGCACATTACAGTATATCTGTTGGGAGCCAATTATGTTTTCGTTCGGTTTATATCTTCGCCGGCCAATTAAATCGGCGTAGTCCGTCGGCGGGTCATATCGTTGTCATAGCCGTCTATTGTCATTACGGTTGCTGTAATAACAATAACAATAATAATAATGTGTTTCACCCTATTATACTGCGAAATTGACGGATTTTCAAGAAGAGAGATTAATCGTACGTTTAATTATTATTATCAAACGTACCGTTGTTGCCGTAGTCGGGATTTATATTTCCAAAAAGGGGTTTCCACGTGTCGTGTCATACGTGTACTACGCACAGTTTTGGTTTGATAACGAAAAAATTACAACAACCGTCCAACACAATACGGCAGTGGTCCTGGCACCGAAATTATAACTTATTATTCGACGAATTGTCTGTTTCTAGAGCGCCCCGGTATACTCGGCCGTATTGCCGTCGAACGTAGTGGAAAAATCAATCGAAATCGCTTCGGCAGTTGTCGAGTCTTTGGCGAACAAAACGGTGTCGCCGTCAAAACAAATACATTCATATTTTTTTTAAATTTTTTTTATCGGACACGGCTGGCGCGGAGCAAAGGAAAATGTACAACGGCCACTTAAAATGCATTCATACTGTAAAGGTAGTTACTACGCCGACTATATTATATATTATATAATATCGATCCTTTCGCAGTCGAAATACAACGGAATCTCGGTAATCGGACGCTCAAAGGACGACGGCGGGGCGAGGGACCGCGGAAAAAACTACTACTCGTGTACCTATATTATTTAAATCACTATCGTTTGTGTGTCGGTACCGGTATATTTTGCCTTTTCGTTTTAAATCACTACTCGTCGAGCGAGTACACTTGAAGTGCGTGCTCCCGCCGCCGCCGCGCAGACGAGGTATTCGTCGCAGCGCACGACGTGTCGTCTGTCGGACTGTCGGGGGGGGGGGGAGGGGCTACGAACACACGAATATAACAACGGATATCCTCCGTCCTTGTACTGCCTACTATAGTGCTGTGGACAGGAATTCAGTAGTTTGGGAAGCTCGTAAATAGGGGTTGCGGCACTAAGTTAATTAAAAAAAAAGAAAAAAAGTGCGTAGATTATTTGCACGGGTAATTGTTTTGATCGGTGTAGCAGGGGGAAGTGATCGGATTCGTACGGCTGTTGAGCGGATCCCAGATGCCGGTTCGGCTAGAAGTCGCGAAAAAATATAATTTCGTTACAAAACACTTAATTATTATTCGAACGGCGCGAACAGACAGTTTCGGCAGCGGAAGTGTAAAAAACGTCGTCATCGCGAACAAAAAAAAAAACACATGCGATCGATTCTGATAAGCCGATCGGGCGTTCGACATTTCACGGCGGCCCGAGTAATATGAAACAAGCCGGTTGGAAGAGAAAACACTATTGTCAGTGCACGTAGGTTTTTACAGTCGGCGACGATAATATTATAGAAACGAAAACATCGCGCCCGAACGCATAACAAACGCATTATTGTGTACGGTTGAAATAACGAAACGTTCCGCGCGCATTACAATATTATTACCGTCGTAATCACAATAACATTAATAATATTGTATTAAAAATTCGCGTGTCGATAAATTACCGAGAAAAAATTCTTCGCGTCGGGAGATATACGTACAAACGCACAAACGACGCGTTGTGCAGTTATTTTTTTTTTCCGATTAGTCGCGCGCGCCGGCCGATATTTCGTTCGGTATTATAATATGATATCACTCGTATTTTATATTATACTATATTATTATCATTAAACCGTTATGTTGTGCTCCGGCCGTGTTACGTCTCGGTCGTAACGGGCTATCGAATTTCGGACGGTTTTTTTCGTCAAAGCGTTTGGATTAATGATTATTCTTCCGACGTAATTCCGTACCTACTGCATAGTACTGTTTCAACAGTATACAAGAAGTTTGGACGACACTGTAAATCGTATTTTTTTTTATTTCATAAAAAGTACCTAACCGAGTTTTCGTTTAGGACGGATTGGAAATCATTTCGTTTTTTCCACCTTCTCGTTTGACACGTTCGCTGTGCTGTGTCGTGTCAGTATAATTCGGTTTTTTTTCTTTCACTCTCTTATTAGGTACACCTATTTACATTCGTGAGCAGCATACCTGCCCAACAGCAACTATAGCTCTACTCGCGGGACATGTGTCCGTACGGTTATCGTGTCGTCTACCGATCGTACCTTTAATAATACAATATTAGGTTTCAATCGGCTCTTGCGATCAGCAAACGCGCGAGGCGCATTGAAGTCGTATAATCCGACGACCAACAGGTGTATAGATTTAAAATACGGGTAGTTTGTGTCATGAAAAGTAGGGGTACTACTACCCGTAGTGTTTACGCGGCGTAAAACAAAAACTAGTTTGATACGTATCGGAAACGACGGCAGTGTATATTATGCAACTACTACGATTTATTTAATCTCCTAATTATTGCAATCGCGTAAATTCGGCAATTTTTTTTTTCTGTGTAAAAAGATTACACGAGTATTGATGTTTTAATCGTATTTTAAATATTATCCGTCGATGTGTTTTGAGTTTTTATTCGTAATATATACTCGTAAATCGGAATATGTATTCGTGATAGTATTTTTTTTCGTTATAGTTGTTCGAAACGATTCTAGATTTTCATCAATCACAAATATTGTATAAACACGTGTAATACTTGAGTTTTTTTTATTAATATCATATCCGTCGTCAGCCCACCGACGACGACGTCGGGTTTGCAAAGAAATTGCTTCAAAAAATGCCCAAGTCCGTCGTTACTCATTAGAATCGACGACGCGGACGATTTGAAAATCGCGTGGTTTTCCGTCAAAACCGCACCGGTGTTGAGACGTTTCGGCGGCGAGTCGAACACATCATAAACCTGTTGACCCGCCGACGGCGTACAACACGTATTATATTTATTATAATATTGCAGTAGCGTGCCTAGTGCGGTCGATGTCCGCAAAATGCATTTCTCGCGGTATTCCGGGACAATGCGAGACGTTCCGTCGGGCGTGTACATGGTTTCCCCCCCATTGTGGCGGCTTGTAAACAAGCTCATTGCAAAAATAACAAAATCAGCAGTAGGTCCTGCGGCGGCGGCGGCGGCGGCGGCGTGAGACCTTCTCGTGCGAGACAGATGGTCCCGGGCTAACGCGGAGGCGGCGTTTTCATACCGCTGCGTGCGCGTGTGTGTGTACACTGAACACACACAATAACGAAATAAACGTCGAATTATATTGTGCTGTCGCGCGCGCACAGGTGGAAACTCATATTATGATTATTTTATTTTTTTCTTCTCTCGCCGTAGGTGCCCCCCGAATCGTGGGCGGAGGAGAGGAAAGTGGGGGGAAAATCGCGAGTATATCCTACGCGTTTACACGTATTTGTATTTATAGTAGTACTACGCGCGATGTGACGAAGAAAGGACTATTGTATCGGGACCGAATGCACGCGACGTTCGCGTGTAAAACGCACTCGAATTATTATTATGTTTATTACATGAAACAACTTGACATCGGTTCAAAGGTTTTCGTATTTTGTCCGCGAACGCGTCACAATTTTGTATACACACACATTGTACCTACCGCGCTAACGAATCGCGCGCACATGTCGTCGTCGTGCTTTGTGAATACGTACGCGCGTATTATATTGTACTTATAGCGAGACGTTTATAGACCGAACAACCGAACTGTCCCGAATGGCGTGATCCGGGGAGGGGGCAATAGTACTAGTCGCGAACGACGAGTTCTTCGCGGTGTAAAAGAAAAAAAAAAACCGTTTATACATTTTCGAGCGTAAACATTGACAAAACTCGTGGTCGAACTGTTTCAAATGAAAATCCTACTCGAGCCTTTTGGGCCACAATATAATATTATGTATATTATTGTGTAATTGTAATAATTTACAGTTTTAACAGTCGCGCTTATAATTCGAAATGGCAATTACCTCTGTTTTAAATAATTAGAGACAGTCATTCGAGAGCCATCAGATTACACACACTGTACAGTATGTTGTATATTATCTCGCAGGAATGTAAAATGCCATTCAATCCGACACAACGGAATTAATATGAACGCGACACTTCGCCGCGACGCGGAGTCTTCGCGCGCGTCACAGTACCTACTCGTCAATCAAACAATATTGTATCGAAGCAATCACGAAATTACCGTTTCGCGGCGCGTGTGACGAAGCCGTCCTACCTATATGGAAACGGAAGCGAAAGAAACAGGACCCACACTTGATCGATTAATTAATTTATGACAATATCGACGATCGAACGTTTGCGTGTTCAAGTCGTGACATTAATTTATTATAAATTATTATTTTAAATATTATATAATGTAAAAAAATCCGGCCCCTCCCCCACAACCCTGCTCACAGACCCCGAGTCTCGAGAATTTCAATGATAAATTTCGCTCTAATGAAAAAAGAAATTTAGTAACCAATACGGACGGCGATTTTCGCTCAAGACTCGCGCCCACTGTCGAAGGCGAGGAGAAGTGTATTTCAAAATCGAGCACAGTCGACTGCTAACGAAGACGCGCGCAAATCCAATAAGCGACTTGATCGCGCCGCGCGCAGACGAGCGGCTCTCGTTACAGACCCCGGCGGATCCTGCCCGCGCGACACACTCTTGCCAGACGGGGGACATGTGTAGTGCCGGTCTCGCGGGCCTCGACTTAACGGAGATTTATCGCGCAGACGATTTGCGGTTTTTTTTTTAGTCGTCGTAGTTGTTGTTTTTTTTTCACCGGGCAGATTGCGCGTACGCACCTATACGCGCGTCGCGAGCTGGAGACTCGGACTAAATGACGCGGAAAGGACAAACGCGCACACGCATCCTTAATGGGGTCGCGGCGGCGGCGGCGGCAATGCGTCAAAACGTCCCCAAAACGGGGTGGAAAAAATCGAGCGGACGATAAATTTCGAGTTCGTTAAAATAACGTCGTCGGTCGACCGTGCCGACCTCGGGGCAAATCGTAATTATTCGGGCGCGTGAAAAAAAACACGACGGAACGAAAACACGCTTTTAATTATCGCGCCGGCCACAGGCGACGGCGCGGTGGCGAAAAAGCGAACGGAGACGAGACGAAACGCGTCTGAGAAAAACGATAACCTCCAAGAGTCGGTAAAAAGACACGCGAAACTTTATTCGTCGCGATTTAATAGTACGCGTACTATCTCCGTCTCGCGCGTTTTGCGACGATTCTTTCGTTGTCCGCTGGCGTTATTCGATGGGTCACTTGTCGAACGATTCGTCAAACGGCATAAATTTACGTGATTTACTCTCATGTGATTGCTATAAATTATGTTCGACTACACGTGTCCTAAAAAATGTTCTCACTTTTCTGACGATGAGTTTTCCCACGGAAAACTTAATAATTCTATTTCGCAATTGTCAATAAAGTCGTACAACTTACTAAAAACGTGCTCGTAAAAAAGGTTAAGAATTTTTGATTTAATTAAAAAAAATCCGTTCTAGTATCTACGTATTAGTCCGCAGGGAATATTTTCAAGCGTAAACATCAAAAAAAAAAAAAACATAGTCGTTCTGTGACGAAATCGAGTTTAAGTGCATATAGTCGTGCGACTTTTTAAACGTATAACACCACGACTGCGTTGTACGCGGATATTCTATTACATTCTGCGGCTTCCGTGATTAATAACGAAATATGATTCAGGCCTACCTTGTGTAGTGATTAGAACTTCCTCTCAGTGAATTTAATACGTTTTAATTATCCTTTGACATATTTTTTTATTTTTTTTTTTACTCCTCTCCTTCGCCTACTTACCCGTATCGTTACCATAATTCTTCTTGTTTACGTGGAAAACCCTATCGCGAGCGGTTATGCGGCGGCGGCGGCGGCGTTTCCACGCGCGCATATAAATCACCGCGTATTTTTACGAATATGAGAACTTCCTGCAAAAATGATATTTATTTTGTTAGGTTTTTATTTTTTTTTTAGGCTAAAGGTTAGCGTATTATGATAATCGTCGTAATAATAATAATTGTCAGACGACACTTCTTGTAAATTATCCAGGCCGCATGTGTTTGCATCCGAAAATGTATTTATAGGCGCGGGTTTCACGTTTCCCCGTGGAAATCGCATCTCGTTGCATTCGGATACCGGAATTCCTTTACATAATGTATATTATATACGTAGTACACGGGCAACGTTCCGAGGCACATTGTCGCCGAGTCCTCGCGACGACTGCCGCGTTCGCGAAAAAGAAAATAGAAAGACCGTCAACGGTCGAAACCAAAGCAAGCCAGTCGAACGAACTTTCCGCCGTGTCGAACAGGAAACAGTAATTATTGTTATTTTTTTTATTACGAGTATCGAAAAACTCGTACGCGGGGACGCGCGCTATTGTCGACGCCGCGCCGAGCACATGTGGTTCGTGTCTCGTTTGTTCGAGTCGTTCGCGCGCGCGATCGAAATCATCGCAGCACAAGTTGATGACGTTTACTACTCTAAGAGATTGATAACTTACGTGATATTTCTATTTATAATGTAATGTTATTGTTCGCCCCTCGACGGACGGGGCTCGGTGAAACGTCGCGTTATTAGTCCGTCCGCCGTACAGTTCACTATAGTTATAAATCTAAACGTTGTGTTGCAGTATTGATTTCGACGTTGAAAAAAATTGTTTGAACATTCAAAAATGCATTTTCCTGGAATCGCACCATGTCCGCATGCCGACGGATACTGGACGGCGAACGAATAAAATTGTTTTTCCTAGTAAATCGACGTGATCACAAAATCGTTGTCGAAAACGTGTTCGCGCCGGCAGCACGTGGTTCAAAACAAAGCTTTTGAGTCATAACTCCGAGTATTTGTAAGTATATATCGACAATAGTATATAATTTCACACGGGGAGGTACTAAATTTTCCAGAAACAGCTATGCCCGTGCATAATATTGAACAGAAATATTTTCAAGATTTAAAGCGAGGTTTTATTATGATCTATGCTTTTTAGTTTTTTTTTGTTTCTGTTTTGCAAATCTAATGAAAAACCGAAATTTTCGTAATTTCGAGAGTGTTTATTCTATGGCTTCATTAATAACCGAATAATTCGAGTTTTCGAAAAAATTTATCCGTTCAATTTTTTTTGACTCTGTCCACGCGAACAATCACTGTAGATTCGATAGCGACGATTTAATACGAATACGATTATTCAACTCACTCTTGTGCGCAGCAAGAAAACAAAAACCAATCGGCCGTCTACCTTCTGCGCGCGGCGGTAAAACGTCGACGATCGTCCTGCAAAACCGTTACGATACGCTCGGGACTGACGGAAACAACGTCCTTTCCCGGGATTTCGCGATCGGACCAATCGCGTCATAAATAGGTGTGATACGTGAAAAGGACGTTATCGCGTCACGCAATCGTTATCGTAACATTATTGTTGTGTGCGTTTCGCGTCCATTGTGCAACGGGTCGTGTCTCTCTCTCGTCACGCACACGCGCGGCGTTTTCCGAACGATCGGTCGGCCGCCACCCTCGTCCGCGGGATCGCGAGCGAGCGCGCGCGCGCGCGCCCGGTCGTCCGACACAGGTAATCCGCTTACGTGCGCGCTCGACGACGTTGACACGACAATGAGGAGCGCGGGGGTCCTCGTCGTCCTCTTCTCTCGCGTCCCCGCAGCCCGTTGACAGTTTAGGAGACGATTTTTTTTTTCCTTTTTCTCTCCTCTCGTTTTTGTCCTCGCACGTATAATAATAATACGCCGCGCTCGCACGACTCCGCGGAAACGCACAATGCCGTCCGGCGACACCCTCGAACGTCACTCTTCTCGTTCCCGATAAATAAATACCTGCGCCCTCCGCCGCCGCCGCCCCGGTATCGCGACGCCCGCGCCCGGCAGATAAACGCGGTCGTTTTCTCGGAAGCAATCTTTTTATGTGTTTTTTTTTTTTTTTCCCGCTCTCGCCCCGACCCGTTTGCCCCTTTATTCTTCTCTCGGGGCTCCCACGATACTCAGATCGAACCCGCGCGCGTATCTCCGCGGCGACGACCGTTACAACCCGAAACTCTAGAAAATAAAAAAATCTGCGCTCGTTTTCTCGCGGCGTATACATCGTCGTGTCTTAGTGTGCGCCTCGCTCCCTTTTCCACACGCTATTGTGTTTCCGCCGCCGCCGTACGAGACGTTTAGCGATTTCCGTTGAAAAATAATCATCACACCATCACTGACGCGTACACGCATTAAAATTTGAGTAAAAAATCGAAAATTGACAAGACAAGAAATCAAGAAATATTGCCATTGTTTTTCAGTATTGTATTAAATGTCGGATTGATGTCGATATTCAAATCGCGGGCCGGTAAACTAATAAAAGTATAATAACAAATACCGTATTTTAACCGCTAACGAGAAAAAAAATCATATGTTTTTTTAATTATTCAATATGACTTGAAAAATACGAAAAACCATACAGGTCTGCTGCGGCTCTCTCGACGCTCGTAACCGAGTGCCGCCGACCGGTGCCCTCTGATCTCCCCTATATACGGTGGTTTAAACGACAACGGTATTTCTACGATTCGGTTTTCACACCCGAGACGGATATTGTAATACTGTCGTACGCGTCGGTTCGTTTATTTTTTTTTTTCACGATATTATTATCGCGCGTGATTTATTGCAATGGTCATTACGGTGTACACGTAGCGCGCCGTATCCTCGTCGCGCGTTTAAATGACGCCCAAATGACTCCGACACGACGACGACGTCTAGTAGCCCCGTCGCTTTTAACGGGTTCTCTCGCGGCAGGGATCGTCTTCCCGGCGTACACACCACGTCTCCAGTAATGGGTCATACCGGCAAGTCTTTGTCAAACGGATAAACAGTGTCGTTTAACAACACGCGACGGCCTCGGGAGCACATGCTCTAATTAAACAAACTCGTGTAAAACCGTATAAATCATAACCGCGCGCGCGGTCTACGGTCTGCGGTGTGCCTACACACGTGTGAACGGGCGCGCGCGCGCTCGCGCTACGTGACGAACATTATTATACCCGGTGAAACTAATATTTTCGTCGACTCTCAGACGCTCGAAACAGAGCTCTTTTGGTGCCGTTCGCATACCGATTCGATCATATCATAACAACCTCCCCCCCCTCTGATCGCGTTGATTTTGTGAGTCGAAATGTCGTGAAAAAATCGCAACACATTCTGTTGTTCGAGATATTTTACAAACAATTGTCAGAGAAGAAATTAAACGTCCGAATTAAACTTTACTGCAGTCGTCGAATATACGTATTAATAATATTATTATCGTCCTCCGGTTTGATCCGGATTACTTTTTACCAGTCTATTTCATATTATTTACATACATTATAACAGACGATTTATCTCGACGAACGCGCGTATTTTTTTAGACATTTTATTATGTATTTTTATTACTGTTTAAAAAAACTACACGAATAATATTTAACGGGTAATATTAAAACCGGGGGTTTTTTTCTCCTCACTAAAACTATTTCATAATACTGTTTTATTCGTGTGAATTGCGTGCCAAAGCAGCATTGTTTTTACAATTTATTTATAAAATCAAATCGGTTTCACTACGTAATCCCTGGACGTTAGTACAGACCACTTATATAATACATTAATTATTATAATGCAGCGTACGCCGCCGCCGCCGCCGCCTACGCGTAACTACTTGAAACAACGTAGTTTTAAAATGTCCAACTTTTCCGATTCGCATGCACACCCGCACTCGTCTATGGTGTTCTTTTTACGTGTTTTTTTAATCAGACGTCTACTATAATAATAGGGAAGATCAAATTTCGTCGAGTTTTGAATATGTTCAAACGACTCTGTCGAATTTACCGTGTAAAACTATGGTAAATTTTTTATCCACCGTGTTATTATAAACTTTAAATTTTCCAGCAACGGAACAATTTCTTCTTTTTATTGTGATCATAATTATAGTACAGTCGTGTGTTTGAAATAATCGGAATAATTGCAAAAACTTCTCCGCTCACTTGACTCGGAACAATTTGCGTACAAAATAATAAATTACAAAGTACCCCTGAACAACGATAATGATTTCTTTCAGACGCGAAACGACTATATGATTATGTGAAACTTCGTGCGAAAAAGTTGTCGTTAAAACATCCCACGCAAATGTCCTGTCTGCTTTTATCTATACCGAGCGGGGACCCCTCGAAACCATATTACGTGTATCGATCGTATTAGTATACATTTTTCCGAAATCGATTTTTTCGAAATGAACAACAGCTAATCGAATAAGTGTTTTTTTTTTAAAAAAAAACGAACAATAAGGCATATTATACTACTGGCTAATGAAAATCGTCAAGTCGTGTAAATAAGTTTGATGTGTTTAATCGGATCAAATATTACGAGCGCGGTGTTGTGAAGTTGCCGCGCGTTCGAGTGGGTATTATCATTATTGCTGTTATTATTATTATTATTATAACCATCGTTATTATTATTATTATTATTATTATTGTTATATGCTGACACACACGCACACGAGCGTGCGCGAACGCGCGGACACCCGACACGGAGTAGCTCGTTAAGCGCGTGGCAAGGATAACAGCCCTTTTGACGGCGACGGTCGGGCACGCGGGAGCGCCGAGGAGGAGGCGGAAAGGACATTTTTTGATGATTCCACCGCGTCCGCCGCCAACGACGCCGACAACTCTTTCGTCGGTTAACGAATTGCCTTGCGCACACACGCGCACACTACGCGTAAACTACAAACGATTTTGACAGGTGTTCGTCATCGACGCGTCGTCTTGGATCCGTTCCAGCGCTGAAAAATGAAAAACAAAAAACGAAATCACGACGAATAAAAAGAGAACGAAAATAATGAACACAATCCGTGCAAGCGTGTTATCCGCGTATCGTATAAAAAAAAAAAAAACACAACACAACACAACGGAACGGAAAAAACAAAAATCACGAAAAGACTTTTGGAAAAGGTTTATTAATAACGCGACGTAATGAATAATATTATATTATATTATATCCGATCGGAAACGGTATTTTCGGCGCGAAGGATGTATCTTATTATGGCTCGTGCGTTGGCTGATGGACGACAGAGTAAAGTATATTATATATATATAACAAATTGTCATCTACTTTCGACTGTTATTGTAACGATACAAGTTTTTTTTGTTTTTTGTTTTTTTTTAGTTTGAAGAAGGTGAATTTAATTCACTACTTAACGTGAGTTTTCGTCGAGTAGTAGGGAGTTGTCTTTTGCAGAACAACGCAATAAATAATTGTGCTTCTTCGAGGTGTATCGCACTACATAGAGGCAAAAACTGATAACAATGAAAGTATATATGAAAATCGCCTTGAAAATGTGTAGGAAAAAAAGTCGCGGTAAATAGATATGTAAGTTATGTAATGTAAATAACTACGGGTCGATCCGATATCGTCATTGTATATTTTAAATAGTCGATCCGACGTGTCCCCGTGTAAATGCGTTTCCGGTTCGAAAACGTATTTGAAATTTGGATAAAGTAAAAACATCACGCGGCATACGGCGGTAAATATTATCTCGTTCACAATGTTGTCATCTCACGTGGTAGGCAAAACAATATTTCGTACCTACTACGTCTCTCTCCGACGTTCTAGAAAATATATTATTTACCAAAACATTTTGTCCGTGTTCCTTGGTCGACAAAAAATTATTGTATTCCGCATTTTATTTGCGATTTTTATTTCTCAAAACATCTGAATTATTACCTTGTTTATCATAATATTGACACTTATTAAAAACGCGACGAATAATAATAATAATCGGCGTTGTCGATTTAATGCCGTACGATTCCGCGTTCGCCGAATTAAAAAATGTCAATATTTACGAACGGCTTTTATAAATATGAAATTTTTAAGAGAATCGCTGTCGCCGTGTCGGTGTCGGAGTCGTCGGGACCGCGAAACGGCCGCTCTCGGCACTGCGAACGTCGGGGAGAAAATTTCAAAAAAAAAAAAAAAAATCATCCGGATAGAAATAAGTATAAAATCACTTTAATCTAGATCGCGTTACATTATAAACAATACACGTAAAAATAATCGATAAAAAAACCGATCGGTTCGCAACGACTTGTCTTTTTTGTCGTCGATCTTAGATCGCCCGTAATGATGTATTTTCCGCGTTTTTACAACGTCCAACGGCGGAAACACACACATTTCGCCGCGGTAAAAATCAAACGGACATTTTTCATTTCCCAACTCGTTCGGCACAAAGGAAACCGATGCGACGGAATCGCCGAATTCGACCGTGCTGCCGAGCACCCTCTCGGCCTCTCCGATCTATGTGGAACAAATCCGCCCGGGTCTCCTTCACAAAGCTCCCGGCAGCCGCACACTCGGTGCCGTCGGACGTAACGTTTTCGCGTGTTATTGAAACGATCTCGCGACACACAATCGACGGCTTGACTACGCATACGGATGAGCGTCGTACAACAATGGACGGGGCAGACGGGCAGGCGTTCGTCCCTTACGTCGAACGCGGTGCGAAAAACGCGCGCGCGCGCGTGTATTATTATATTATTACTATTTCTTTTTTTCTCTCTCTCTCTCTCTCTCTCCGCGGTGTCCGATTTCAATTTCGTCGGGACACCTCTCTATTCGCTCTCTCCCATCCTCAACGCGCGCACAATAAACGAGTGGCGACTGATTGTTGTCACATCCAAAATAATAATAATGAACTACCTGACAGCGTGTGCGCGGAACCACCCCTCCTAAATGATATTTCGTAACAAACGCATCCGTCCTCGCAGATCGTCTGTATACGTACACACACACACACACAAATATATGTAATAACCGTGTGCGCAGTAGTATTAATAATAATGATATAATCGTATTTATGCGCGTGACGCAGACGACGATTTCGACGCGTTCGAAACGTTTACAGAGAAACGCCGTCATTAATGAATCGCTCGTATTGCCGTTTTCGCGCGAAATCGTGCACCGACGTTATTGAAAACTATTAGCATTCGTTCTTTGTCGCAGTGTTTATCCAAACGATGACGAGAGCTTTGGAAAAAGAAAAAAAAAACACACGCGCGCGCGCGCGCGCTCTAAGAGATCGGGCAGGCTTACAGCGGCAAAGCCTGTGAGACGTTTGTCAACATTTTTCTTCGCGATGTGTATCAAACTCTAAACGCGTCGTCACGTTTCGAAAACATACCCGTACACGGTTTTGTAAAATCTGATTATACTGGGATTATCGGGACGATAAAAAAAAAACCCCGAAATAAAGTCGCTGTTTAACGCGCGTTAGTCGGTCGAGGGTGAGGAGCCCTTCGCGGCTAAGCTCGGACGAAACGCGTTTCAATCCCCTCCGAGTGAAAACCTCCAATGATTTTGATATACAGGGGCCAGGCTGTGATGTTATAACGCGTGCACGACGAACAGCCATTGTGGCAAATAAACCATTAAGACGGCCTAGAACAACGCGATTACACGATTGATAAACGTCAAAGTATTAAGTAACAGCAATACCTACACCTACGATCCGTTTAACTATAAGAGAAATTCGAAAAAAAAAAAAAAAACTAAAGACTTGTAGTTTACGATGTGAAAGTGTTTTGTATCTCATAGTTTTAAATGCTTACTCCGTTTTACGCACATAAAAAAATGCAGGAAGTATATTTGTACATATAAGTAGTAGTATTTTTTAAATACGTTTTCTACCGTTTTAGCCGTGAAAACGTCCTCTCTGGCGCGAGTATGTAAATATATCACGCGCGTCGGAAAAAAAGCTCGGGGGAGGATAAATCCTTTGTGCCCTCGACCGCCACCGAAAACCTCGATGATCGAAAATTAAAAACCTCGAAACGTCTTTTTTATAGTTCAATTAAAGTGGAAAATATTATCATAACTAACAAGAAAACAAATATTTTCTTACTCAGTTATGTGTTGAGATTGTTTTTAAAATGTTTTATCTCAAATTAATGGTTAGTAGTATACATTTTTATTCATTTTTCACATGTATCACATATTATGATACATTATGCATTAGTTACAAATATAATTGCATCACAGATGATACACTATGCAATGACGACTATTACAAAAGTAAAATTAAATAATTACTTAGTTATTTTATTATTAATTATTCATTAATTTGATAAGTATTGTTTTACCTTTATTCATTTTATATAATTCTTAAGTTTTTATTTAGTTTTTTTATATCTACTAAAAGTCTGATAATCTATTATAAAAGTGATCATTTGTTTTTATATTTATCTATATATATAAAAATTTCGTGTCACGATGTATGTTCGCGATAAACTCCGAAACTACTGAACGGATTTTGAGGAAATTTGGTAACCATTTATAATATGGTCCATCTTAAAAGATAGAATAGTTTTTTTTTCAATATTTATATGTGGCGAGCGCCGAGAATATTCTGGAACGGTTATATATACGGTGTGTTTCACTCAAATGGTAACACTAAATATCTCTGGTGGATGACTATTTGTATTGACACAGTTACCCGTGTCGTCGAAGAGATCTGATTATCGAGAGGGGTCACCCCGTAGGCGAAATTATCAATTAATATTAATTCGAAAAAAATTATGGAAATTATTAATAATAAACGCAAACAATCGCGCAGCAAACTCGAATTATAATGCTTCTGACAAAGTGCTCTCAAAACACTAATAAATTAACGTTTAACTAAACCCTTTTTTAAATTTAAATAAATACGTTTATAAAAACCGTACGCGTGCTTATTATGGGAAAAAAGAAATTAAATTTCTTAACAATAATTTTCGATCACACACTGTAAAGTAGAAAAACCACGAGATGTTAATTTTTACGTTTATTAAAAATGTTTGGTTTTAATCCGTAAAATATTTGTTGTTTTGTTGTATAAACATACAAAAAAAAAAAAAAAAAAAAATCGCGTGGTTTTTGTCAATAACAGATTCTGACTTCTGAGAGGTGTTTATTCGATTTTGTTTGAAAACAATATTTTGAGCTTCTCGTTCGAAATCGATTTCAGAAATTGATGTTTTACATTGTCCACGCACGCGGTTTGTAGATATTTGATCCGACGATTTTAAAAACATATTATCAGTTTATTATACAATAGTTTTTTTTTTTATTACTATAATGACGATTTTTTACCGCAGTTTTACACCCATCGCGATTTATTTATATTTTAAACGATCGTATTAAACAGATTTGTTTCTACCTAAATCGAAAGAAACGAGAAACGTCGCCGTTCCGGGACAAAAGATTTCGTCTCGTTCTTATTTTATCGTGGAAAACCGGAACGCTTATAAATGTTGCCGTTTTTTTTTTAATTTTTTTTTTTTTGTTCGTCTGTAAAACGATTAATTAACTCGACAAAATTCGCTACCGAAATTAAACCCTTCCCGAAATCGAACACACGGACGATTTATTTCTCGTGATCGTGGCGAATGCACGCATAATATTATTACTGTTATTATTACATTGTGCGTTTGTGTAATTCGTAACGCTCTCTGGCGGTTAAACGTGTCGCGAACGGTTAGCATATCGTTTCCTCAACAGGGAGCTCTGTATGTGCACGAATCGCGATTGTTTTTTCATTTTATAAAAATAATATCACTCTAGCAATAGCTCAGAGAGAAGCGCTCACTAGGGGTGTTCGACTAGAATTCGTAGAACGCGGTTATTTTTTTTCAAAACTCTCAACGTATTTGGCAAGTTTATATTGGCGACGAATCGATAAGACCAGAAGAAACTAAACGTTAGTAATTTCTAAAACTGCGACTCAATCGCGTGTTTGTTTTTAAAATAAAATTAAAAAATGATTCTATATACTGATGAGGTGTAGTACAATAGATAATATTATGATTTAAAATCGCACGTAACATTCGTCTAATGTTTTCGTGGTTTTGTGTTGTGGAAAGTTCGCGTATTGGGGACGGGTACGCGACTAATAATTAACGTATTGACTTGAGGTCAATTATCTACGACCCATATTGTAGTAGCTATTTACCACGACGACGTAGATTATAGAAAAAAAAAATCAATTTTGCCGTTTTTTTTTTTTATTTCTGTGAGGTTAGCACGTCCATTGTGCGCGTATGTTTCTTCTTACTCGAAATCGTCCTTTTCGTGTGTTGCGATGCGGTTTTTTCATCCTTCTCTAACTTCCAATTATCGTGAGTCGACTTTAACCGTACGAATACCAGCAGGTTAAGCCGTCGTAACGATAGTGTGTGTGTGTGTGTGTGTGTGTGTGTGTGTGTGTCGAACGCAAAATTTGACAAGTGGAAATCAGGCCAAAGCGTAATAATACACGTGATCGACATTCGAAGCTTATATTATTTTTTTTTTGAAAAGTCGTCGCTAAACCTCGTCGACTATTATCGTAATAAATAAAATTCATATTTCTGAAAACCAAACGTCTCGTTTAATCCGGTACGTGCGAAGAAAAAACGCACGTACACTAAAATCAAAAAAAAAAAAAACCTTCATTTTATAACAGTAATATTGTTTTATTTTTAATTTAATAAATATGCCGTCGTTTAATTTAAACTCAAGACGTATTATGGAATGATCGGTATATATATATGTGTGTGTTATATGCACTGCTAAATTCAACCGGATGTCACAGAAGTGTTGTCCGAATTTAACGGTCATGGTTAATCGCTAATATGTAAATTATACGTTTCTAAAAATGAAAATTAGTCGGTGCCGAGCGAAAAGGATGAACGGTTCCTATTGTTCCTCCGTCGTCGACGCACGTCTAATTTTTCTTCGGTCTGTACGTCGGTAAGAACGGAACGGAATATGTCCATTTCATTCTGAAAAATACACAAGTATAGATTAAAGATATTTTCGTTGAACACAATTTGCGCCTACACGTCGTCGTCGTGTGGTGACGTGCGGTAATTTTTAACGTTTTTCAACGAATCATACGATTTTTTTTTAAATTACTTCGTCAGCGCAAACTCGACGTAATGCTATTACAAAGTTAGAAATTTAATAATAAGTAAAAAAGGTGAGAAAAAAAAACACGGGCATTAAATTAATTTAATAAACGTGATGGAGAATTTCGAAAGGTTGAACGTCTATTGACATATTATATTTTCACAAACATGTAAAAATGTCATGCGAAATTTATTAATTTATATTTATACACTAACACACGCACATCAAATATCGGCCAACGTTCACAAAACACAAATATCGATACTTATAAATACCAAATAAAATAATCTTGATAAAATTGCACGCGCGATGAGTTTTTAGAGCTCGTCGAGTTCGAAGTCCGAGTTGATATATCACATTTATATCTTTGAAGTTTATTCGAACAGAAAAACAAAAAAAAAAACATGTTTATGTGTCAAGTCACCGTTAATTTTACGAACTACGTAGTTTTGATATTGGGAATATAAATAAGATTTATTTATTTTTTTATAATTTACTGTTTTACTCGATAGACGAGGCATCTAGTAAGGTAAAATATTTATAACACATTAATACTTCCTACACGTGTGAAATTCACTATACCGTCGTCGATTCGTCGCGAAATCGTCGCGCTGAAATCTAAATGTGCAAACGCTTACTTTCTCAACGTTTCCATGCCGATTGGGAAATCGTAGGTGCTCGTCTCTTCGCCCGTGGTCGGGTCACTGGTGAGGTTCATTTCTTTGCTCCAAGCGATCAGACCTCTCTCCTCCGGGGTGCCTAAAAACGAGCGGCAAATGTAACACGACAATCGATTACTATCGCTTAACCGCCGGTTGTCGGCGACGTCTCCTCACCCGGTATGGTGTTGTCCAAAAAGCAGCCGAGTAAGCCTCCGACCAATATGCTCGTGCTGCAGATCACAGTGAAAACGCTGTCTACGACTTCGTTGCCGGTTTGGATCGCGTTCGGGTGCGCGACCAGCCACTTCGGCAACACCTGTAAATCCGAAAATGAAAACGATATTTTCGAACGCGCGTTTCGGAAATAAAACGCACGAGAACGCATCGGTTCGCGTCATCTTACGTGTTTTTTTTTTTTTTTTACAATCAACACGGACTAAATATACACTTCACTCGTCACGAGTATTAATATTATACGTACCAACGAGAAAAACATGGAGAATCCAATGATGTATAAATTCCTCGACGAATTCAACTGGACGTATTGTAGAGCCGACAAACCTGTAACGTATCGAACAGTTATAAGACGCGAGTTAATTATTATTTCCGATTAATAAAAAAAAAAAAATTCCGAATTCGCGAGCCACGACTTCTCTCTGCGACACGTATAAATAAAGTGTCGAGCTGTCAACCGCGATGATTTGACATCGATACGATTACGAAAAGCGATAATAATTATTTGTTTCAGAATATGACGATATCGGTGAAAAAAGTTAAAACCATAATCGTACGCAAGTATAACGTTTTAAACATTTTTCATTACGTTCAATGCTGCAAAAAAACTATTACGATATTTAAACGATATTTCGAAAAGAAAACCCGTTTTCTAATTAGTAGAGTTTTCTAATTAGTCAAGTGCACAGCTCCGACGTTGACGTTTGTTATTGACTGTGCGTTGTGTAAATTATTATTATTATAATATTCGACGTATGTAACAATCAATTCGATTCGGTCTCGTGAGGCAAACAATATTATTACCGAATGCGCTTATCATTCCGAACATGATGCAAAACATTCCTCCTACGATCGGTTCGGGGATGATTATGAAAACCGCTCCGAACTTATTGACAACGCCTTGGATCAACATCAATAGACTGGCGTATTGTATGACGCGCCTGCTGCCGATCTGAACAAACGTAAAAAAAAAAATGTTACAAAATTATTACGTACAATATGGTAATTTACAAAACGTACGAATATCTTTTGGACTCTGTACGTCGTCGTCGTAATGTAAATAATTATCCGTATATTTTTTACGATAACAACTATTCGAGTTATCGTTCGCAATAATAAACGATGGAATGTTCGTCGATTTACTTTGGAAAAATTAATGATCGCGATCGACGCCGAGTTTGCCGAAGCATTAATGTTGTTTTTAAATCATAGGTAAAAACAATCATAAATCATGTCCGTGATTTATTGGATACGCTTAGAATACGTATGCGTCACCTTCGATCTCGATGATAATATACGATAAATAAACGACGTGCGGCTTTTGCGAATTAATCTACGAGCGGTCGAGGTAAATAACATATTTTAAATCAACAATATCGTCGAAACTTATTGTAAACAAATTTAAATATCAATTATCTTCCAACGGGTACATTGACTTGTAGTTTTCGATTATGTTTTTATATTTTATCGTGTCTTTTTACTGCTTATTGACTTTTTGATTATTTTTACGACAAAAAAAAAAAAAAAATAATAAAAACATTAAATAGTATAGAAACCCCCCCCCCCTCCTCCCGTTCTTACTAAAAATGCGAATTTATAAGATTTTTTCTGTTTCCATGGACACGTGGCTTATTTACCACATAACACTAAGAAGATAAAGGCTTTGAAATTGATTCAAAGTAATTTCAACAATAATTTCACTTTTAACCTGATTTTAAGTTTATGCACACAAATATACGCACGCATTAATGAAATGAATAGTAATAGAACTGATTCGTTAATGACAAAACAGAAAATGACGAATGAACACAACGGTAATGTCTCGGTAGATAAAACGAAGAGACAATCACATCCGGTCGAACATCACCCGGATGGGTCGAACAATCAACAAGGTCTCGTCGATCATTTTACAACGAGCCCGGAGAGACTGATAAGATTAGCCCCGTTTCCATTTTTAGACACCGACCCCACACTGAAGAATTTGAATGCCGCTATAGCCGCGCCGTCCAAAACCGCAAAGCTGATCGGTAAGAAAACGTGCCGTCTAAATGTAATTTTCAGACAAATTTGTCGTTTGTTCACGAAAAATGTGTATTATATTTTTTCGTTTGACGAAATAAAACGCAGGTTACGACAAACAGAGATTCGTCATTCAACCTGCACAAAATTCGAGGCCGCGCGAAGAGAACGTGCGCGATGTAGATCGGAAAAACACCGACCGATCCAATTTTTCGACGATAAAGAAGAGCGACGCGCACCCGAGGAAACTGCCGGTTCTACGTACGCGCAAAGTACGTTAAATCGTTTTCGATCGGAAAACCCCTCTCTATTCGTATTTATTCGTTTCCACACAAACAGACGTGAAACTGCGTATTTTCTAGGTGATACCGGCGATTTCTCCTAAGCATTTAATCGCTGCAAACGTCGCGCAAAATAAAACCGGGTCGTTTTCGGTTGTTCATGGCCAACTTCAAAATCAAAAGGAACCCCCCGCAGACATTCCGAATCAGAAAACGCTCGTAAACCATACACAAACGCGCGCTCTAACACCCGTTGAGAATACGAATCATTTCAAAACATGTTAATTAATAATTCTCAGGCCAAAGAATCGTCGACGGTTACACAAGAACTCGCCGCCGAGGTCAAAGATAACAGTGTAGACGATAACGGCGCGGCGTCGAAGACGGAATCGACATATAAAACTGACGTCGAGATCGAACAAGAACGAATAAAACCTGCCGATCAAAATGCTACGAAATTAATTCGCGTGCAAAAAAAAGCTGATATGTGAGAGTATAAACGAATCATTATTATCCAACCTGGTGTGTGTGATATATTTTTTTAACGAATCGTTTCGTTTCAGTTATCGGAATAAAAACGTAGTAGGCACGTCACTGGAATCGGCGTTTGAAAGTGAATAATAATTTCTCTTCGAATCTTTATCGTATCGTTTGTTTCAAACTAACGTATCGTTTACACAGGTAGTCGGCATAATATCAAGTCGCCCGCGGAACAAAAGTTTTACAAAAGTATGGAACACGATTTTTATAATACGACCGAGAAATCAACCGGATTGGCTTTCAATAGTTTGTTTATAGGTACGGAAAGCCTGCCTTACGGAATTGGTAATTTTCTATGCCTGTTTGGACTTTCTATTACGATTTTATATTAATGATTATTGTAGGCTGCATTAAACAAAAAGAACCTTATGAAATACATCCGTCCTTGAGATCAAGTCTATTCTCAAACATGCCGCCGTACATTAAGTTTTGTTCACACGAAGTAAAAGGTAATCTCATTTCGATCACATTCACAGGGAAATTAATTTGGTTTTTTTTTTTCAATTTTTTAACGTATTGTGTGATGTCTGTTGTTTGCTCAGGCCAATCGTTTCCATTGCCGTTGCAAAATGTACTCAAGTGGAAACTAAGTTCCATCACGCCGAATGTTATACGTCACACTATTCAAAACAGTGGTTTCAAATTAGTCAGAAGTGATCATAATTTAGGTAAAATGCATTCCGTACCATGTCTTTACTCGTTGTTGGTATGATAATTATATTTCTTAACAAAACCACTCTGTTGTTAGACACATCTACCACTGTGGACGCGTCCAGTAGTATTACTAGTAACCCTACTGGCGCTACAAGCAGTGAATTATTAATGTTACCGCGAACCCGTGAGTTTGTTTCTACTAATATTTCTCATTTTTTTTTTCGACAAATTATAATTGAAATTTCATTTTGTTTTAGTATCCGTCGATTGTGTCGGCACTTGGGGAAGGCACATGAAATCGGTGTTCTTCAAAACACTTTGCGAAGAACAAAAACTAAACCATTTCCCGGGAACATTTGAAATAGGACGTAAAGATAGATTGTGGAGAAACTTGCACAAAATGATAATGAAACACGGCGAACACGTGTTTGGTTTCATACCCACTTCGTTTGTATTGCCTCAAGAAGTTAGACTTTTGCGGCAAGTGTGGAGGGAAAACGACGACCTCAAATGGATCGTTAAACCGGTAACGAGTAATCGACGACGACACTACTTTTATTGTTATTGTTTTTCGTTTCCGAGCGAACCGAGGGATTTATTGCGATTTTATTACGATATTTTGATATTACGATATTACAATATATTATATTATGCATTATCAATCGACCGCCACTTGTTTATCATTCGGAGACAAAGAGACGTTGTCTACCGACTGTTAATACTACATTGTAATACATTTTGTCAGACTAAAATTCTTAAATTACTATTTTCACATGTAATTTACTTAAAAATAATTGTAAGTCGCGTTGGTATTTTTTAAATAGACAAGTTGCGGGGGCCGTGAGCGACGGACAATTCCACACAATACAGTATGAAAATAAATATGAGACATTCGTCTAATTTTTTCGCGTGCGGTGTGCAGGGGAAATCGAAAAGATAGTTATCGCGAGACACGTCTCGTCGTTCGTATTTTCGTTTCATTTTATCACATGGGTCAATCGTTATCGACGGGTTAATCGACGTCGCCGCGGCCGTTTTTACATTTTTACGTATAATAATTATTATCTACCGTTAATGTTGTTGTCGCTATTATAACATTATCTCGAAATTATAACAACAACATTGTCGTCGATTTAATTAACAATCGACGTCTGCCCGACCTAAGCGACTCGCGCCTGGCCACTGAATTATTGTCGTTCACAAGCCTCGCGTTTCGTCCGATTTTTAAATATTATTTCGTTACAGCCGGCGTCTGCTAGAGGAGCAGGAATTCGCGTGATATCAAAATGGAATCAAATACCAAAGAAAGTGCCTTTGGTCGTCCAAACGTATATTGACAATCCGTATTTGATCAACGACACAAAGTTCGATTTGAGGTTATACATACTCATCACTTCGATCAATCCGTTGCAGTTATATTTGTACGACAACGGTCTCGTACGATTCGCATCAGGTTATTATTATTATACGAGTTACTATTATCGTACGAGTGTATTTCGAACTGTCGCGCTCGTTTATTTTCGATTTCAGTCAAATATTCGTCTGACGTCTCCACCATATCCGATCGATACAGGCATTTGACGAACTACAGTATTAACCGACTCAGTAGTGAGTACAGTCAAAACGAGGACGCCGACGCTTGTCAAGGCCACAAGTGGTGAGTAGTGTTATATTTTGTTTCTCGTTAGAATATTTGTGCACAATATGTGTACACTGGGCCGACGAGGATCCGGTGTAACGTTTGTTATGGTTTTTTTTGTTTTTTCTTTCATTAATTAAGGACGTTGCGATCTTTTTGGACGTACATGAAAAACGAGCGTAAAGCCGACGTCAATACGTTGTGGAAGAGTTTAGCCGATTTGGTCGTAAAAACTGTGATCAGCGGCGAATCGCCCATGAGTCAAATGTGTCGTTTGAATTTAAACAACCGGTACAATGCATACGAGTTGTTCGGAATCGACGTGTTGTTCGATGAAAATTTTAAACCTTGGATATTGGAAGTAACATAAACAAACATACGGTTTTCGAATATTGAATTTATTTACTGAACACGGGCTTACTCACCACCGCGTTAGGTTAATATATCACCTTCGCTCCATACATCATCTCAACTGGACTTGGCAGTAAAAGGACCATTGATCAGGGACATTATGAACATGGCCGGATATCATATACCCAGTAAAATATCACAGAGCGCGCACGTAAGTCGATTTTTAAAATCGCAAAACGAGTGAATTTTATGAAATACGTAAATATAAAAACGTTTTTTTGTTTTTTTTTTTTTTCAGAGAACTATACACAAAATGCTCGGACTCCACACGCCTCTGTGTCACGAGACAAGAGTATACACGTTAAAGTTATCGAAAAAAGAACAAGAAAAACAAAATTTTTTCACAAACGTCAAATGCAGAGAGGAAGTATAGATATTATTAATTACGTATTTTAATAAGAATAAATAATACGAGAGTACATTGTGTTAATTTAACGGGGGTTTTTTTTTTTTTTTTCAGTACATCAATGAAATATTATCCAATCTATTGCCATGTGACGTCCGATACCTAATCACGTACGAAGACGAGCTCACGCAAATTGGATCGTACGTATTCCCATGTCGGCAGTGCGCACACGTGCATCGAAATCGCATAACTCGAGTCGTTTTCGTTGTTTTCAGATTTATAAAAATATTCCCAACCACTGAAACTTATACATATCATGAATACTTTGAAGCGCCGAGATATTACAATAGGCTTCTTGATGCATGGGAATGTAGATATAGCGCCAGAAGGGAAAAAGGTGAGAATTGCAAATTTATCTTACACGAATTTCATGGTGTATTGTACCCAATAATGATGCGCACCACAATGGCATTTCGATAACTTGAATTCGAAAAAACAAAAATCCATTTGAAAATATTCATTTTAAAAGTTATTCCTTTGACTCGTATGGGTCAAATTCGTATGAATTTTTAACATACTCGTATTTACAAAGATAACGTTGTTTTTAAGGTATCGCCGTGCTGGAAGAGTTTTGTGCGGCGCAGTTTCATTTGGAAGAACCTATAGTCGAAGAAGACACACAAAATTAATAATATGTTTAAAACGAACGAAATTACAGTACTCGAAACACACAACAACGTGTTCGACTATTATGGGTTCCGCGAAGTATTAAAAAAACCTCGTGACTTTGAATTCGATTCCAGTTGATAATAGATTAATTTTAATTTTTCATACTTTTTTTTTAAAAAAATTAACAATGTTAACCTTTATTTTTTACATGTTTTTGTGTAGAAGTATTAAGAAATTTATGAAAAAACGCGGTAATCACGACCGGCGTCAATAGAAAATTGACTCGCGTTATCTACTCATCTCTTTGTACGAACGATTATCATAGAAATCGCACAGTCGTGTATGGACATGTTTTATTACTATTCAAAAAGTATCTCGTATCGGTTCATTTTATCGATATTACTAAAATAAAAAGTCAAAAGAGATCGTAGGTATATATAAATTTGTTATTTTTATAAGCATATAATTTGATATTTTTATGCGATTTATTATCGATTATTATTATTATACTTATAATCGATCGCGTGTGTTTTTATTCGCAATTCATTTCGACCATATTTTCAGAATGAATTTTTATTATAGCTTAGAAATAACTAATTTAATTCGATTTCAAAAGCGTGTGGAAATATCGGTTTTGATTGTAAAAATAAAAAGGTTACGATACATTTTAGTTTATCAATAATAGATGTACGTATGAGTGGTAATCAAATTACGACGGAATACACGTAAAAAAAAAAAAAGAGTGTTTGCGTCTACTTATATAACGTTTATCGAAAATAATAATTTAGGACGTGTACTCGACATCGCGGACATCTTAATAGAAAAAAAAAAAAAAATGTTTCACCGAGAATTCGTGGACGATAAAAGTCGAAACGTCGAATTAGAAAAAAAAATAATAAATGTAATTATGTCATTTATAGAGCAAAAAAAAAAAAGAAAAGAAATTTTAAACAACTTGTAATGAATAAAGAAGCATTTTAAATATTTTTCATTCGCATACTTGCAAGCTATTAACGAAATCAAACGAAAGAGTAACATTAATTTAGCAGTAGTTTTGTAATTGATCAATAAGTGGGTTATTTTCTTCGACAAATTCTTCAATTAAATCGACCGTAAGGAATCGTGTCGATACAAATTTAATCGATTCATTAATACGTATTGTGATTGACCGAGTAGATATTGATTCGTAAGCAATGCATTTCTCATTCGAAATTCACGCGCTTTTTTAAAAACGCTTTCAAAAATTAAAATCGAATTTTCGGATTTCGAAAAGCTATAATATTTTGTTTGTTAATTTAAAATTCGTTTGAAATATAAATCTAAAATGAAAACATAATCGTATATTTCTAATATTATTTTGGGATGTTTTTACTATTAAATAAGAGTAAAATCCGATATCGAACCGGCGCGGCGGCGGTAGTTAATTATTTATGACTCGATGATTATTTAACGATTATTAGATACGAAGAAGTCGCTATACCGCACCGCTCGTGTTAACTTAAATCGCTCATGAATAATTATTACTTTTTTGTTTTGACATTGGTTTGCATCGATGTTTGAATATTCTTATTGAAAACATTAAAACGTGAAACAGACGTTGACGTTTTGTCGCGTCGATTTATTGTGAAAATTGTTTTTCGCGGTAGGCATATTATGATATTATGGTCTCGTATATCTAATTATTATCTGACCCTAGCATACGTTTACATAATATTATCAATATAAAAGTGTGCATCGTCTCGTTTATAATTTTAAACGCAATGTGCAAAAAAAAAAAAATCATAAATATAAATAAACTCGTTGCTACTCTCTCTCGAATAGACGTTTTCGAAAATTCACGATAAATTGCGACGAACTTAAAAAAAAAGTCGATTCGTAAACGACCGCGCGATTACCTTGGTGACGCCGATCGCGCCGACGTTTTCGCCGAACGTGTTCGTTCCGTTTCCGCTGCCCCAAAGTCCGGCGAGCACCGTCCCGAGTCCTTCGAATCCGATCCCTCTGTTGATGGCGTGCACGGGCGGCGGCGGAGCTCCTGCGGCAAAAAAAAAAAAAAAACGTTCCGTTTTATAAATATTATTAAATAAATATTCTCGCGGCGACAATATTCGTTTGCGGATTGGACGATTGTCCAACGATTTTCGAACCCACTCGGGGCCGGGTAAACGCTGCAGGTTCCCCGCGCGTTTAATTTATTTATAGTATGGATTTTATACGCACCGCACATTTTCGCCGTCGTCGGATAGTAGCTTATGGACTCGACGGTGCACGCCAACACGCCAGCCAACATGCCCACCACGCCGGCCACGCTGACGGTCGGCCAGCCCCATTGACCTGTTCGGACCGAGAGACGAGCGATTAGGTTTCTCAATAGGTTCGTCATTACGTTTTCGAATTTCGTTCCTCGAACCGCGTGGCGGTCGCTCGGATTTTTAGGACGCGTCGCGGCGATTTGTTACGACAATTATTATTACCGACGCGGATTCGCACCTCGACCCGCGCGAATTTCGGCCGGCTTCGCCGATAACGAAATCGGATCGCTCCAATAAACAACTCGGATGTCGTTCCAATATTGTTTGAAAACGGGACGAAATCATTAAAAATAGTAAATCGCATGCGTTTTAAACGTGCGTCGGTGGTACTCCAATCTCATATTTTAACGATTTTTTTTTTTTTTTTTCTACGTCATTACGATTGAAAACACTTCAGACACTTGTAGATGAATAATGAAAAAAAAATAAAAAAAATATGAAGAAAACGAGATACTATTTTTTATTTTTTTTGTAAATAAAATATTTGAGAGAAAGAAAGAAACAGTGTCTATAAAAACGCCCTTAATGATAATAATCAATCGTTGTCCGACGGAGGGAAATAATTGTTTTCAAATTATCGTATATAATACGACGTCGACGTCGTCGTTCCGGTCGTATATCTAGTCGCGGATTGTAAAAGTTAAAAAATTCAATATGTTGTTTTGACGGGAAATGGAAATTCGTGTAACCGTGACTGACGGTTAATAGACTCGGTAGTAAATGGAAAGGTCGGCTTTGGCGAAGTCGGTTCGGCGTAAAGTACATTTCGACGTGAAATCCTTTTTTCGGTTTTTTTTCTTTTTCGCCGTACTACGAGTATATTATACTGTCCACGTGCGCGGCAGAGTGAGCATAAGAGAAAAACACTGTTCGTATTATTATAGATGTTGTAAAGCTATATATTTTAACAGCGATTGAAACTAATTTGTTTAGTGTTATAGAACGCGATGCCCACGAATTATAGAATAAACATTTTTTTTCTCTTAAACTTTGGCAAGCACAAAACAAAAAAAAAAACCAAACATTTTCTCCGATCGATCGGAGAAATAGGTAGAACGGGGTGTCCAGATTACACTCGTATTATACGAGAGAGTTCCTTAAGCCCGTCGCCCCTTTATCCCGCGACAAAAGCAGCGACCACAGGCGGATCACGTCGAAATGTACTTTGTCGTTGCGTTACGATTAGTCGTCGTCGTCATATCGCGGGCGTTTATTTACCGGGATACGGCACTCGGAACCACGACGAATCTCCTATGATACGAATCTTGACGTCCGTCCTGGCCGGATGTCCTTCCGGGAAGTAATCGGTGACGGTGAGCAGCGCGCAAAGTATCCACATTATCATTATGGTCAGTAACACCTGACGGCGGAAAAACACGGTTGGCGATTTTTTTTTTTTTTTTCCGTTAAATTATTAACGGTGTGTAGCAGGACTTACCGGGAACAGTTGGAACACGTTGAACTTGACCATGGAAAAGCCTCGGGTTTTGTTGTAAGTAGGAACCGGACACTTGACGTCCGTCAGAAATTGCGAGAACAGCGTGAGCAGTATGATCGTCCTGCGGAGGATAAAATTAAATTATTGTCATTATCAACGTCTCGTGAACAAGATGACCTTTTATGATAATAATAAGTCAATGCGTACCCCATCGATATGCCCCAGTGCTTGGAAGCCGATTCTCCCGCGTTTTCGAATAGCGACAGACCCACCAGTGAAACGGTCGGCACGATCGTGAGCGGTGTCACGTACTTGAGCAATTTTCCGACCAAACCTGAAAACGGAACGTAAATAATGAAATAAAAATTGCAACGACCAAACCGTCTATATTATTATATTGTGTTAGTATAATTTTTTTTTTTTTTTTATCAGAAAAAGGCGAATATTATAAATATTTTAACGTTTGGTTTTACTTGAGTTTTTCAAAATAATTTTCTGGTCATCATTATGATTTATGTTAAAATTTAATACGAGCAGAACTGAAGTTACAAAACAATATTACTGTACATTTTGTTCAAAAATCGTTTCGAACAATAGATTATCGTCGAAATTATATACACGCGTCGAAATTCGTATAAAATGTCGCGTCCACGTGGAGTGTCTCGAACGCCGTCCTCGATTTTGTTTGGAAAATCGTATTTGCAATAAATGGCGCGTTAACGTTTTCGATTTACACCACTACAAACGCGTCATTCTTTTTCAATTACAAAAGACATTTTGACGGGCTGCCGAGCCTCGGTTCAAACTTTAACTCGATCGACGGCGGAGTCACTTAAACGCGTATTTTGGATCGACTGTTTTGAAATAAGCTCCGCGCGTCACTTATAATACCTTTTATTCCGAGTCGTTGTACGAAACATTAAGTTTTCGGTCAGTTTTAATCGTTCAAACGTGTTTTTCTCTGTGCGGACCATTTTGGCCCGCACGTCCCAATGCTGTCCGCACAATACGGCGGTATTAACTTTTTGGATTACATTTCGATTGACCTGCAGTAGTAGTGAATTCGAGCACACTCACCGGAGTATCCGATAAACACCTGGAACAAAGCCGACACGGCTATCGCGCCGGAGAGTTCTCTCATTCGCACCTGCCACAGTTCTTCTTGATCCGCGGCGCTCATTTTGTCGATAATGTCCGCCGCCGGACATCTCCACTGCGGCAGTTTCAAAATCGCCAGCGTCGGCACGAGAAACGAAATGGTCCCTCCCTGAACGATCGGCAGTCTAGTTGAAAAAATACAAAACAATAATATATTGTATTGAATTGCCCGTCAAAGCGTATTTTCCGTCGGTTCGTCGGGCGGCACAATTTTCGGCCGAACGGACACGTTTAAAATGTTTAGAAAAAAATCACTCGTCGTAAACCATGTATTTCACTAGAATACATTTTTTTTTATTGTTGTTCAATATTTGTTAATATTTTGCAAATATTTAATCGAATTTTGTTACGGCGAGAAAGAATTTCATACGGTTTGACGACAAACGCTATATTTGTTTTATTTTTGTGTATACATTTTAAAGCTTACGCCGCCGTTTACCGAAACAAATATTATAAAATAGCCGAAAAAGTAACTTTTTCTCAACAAAAAAAAAAAAATTGAAAGGTTCATTTCGGGGTGGAAAACGTTTCAATACTATACAAGCACGTATTAGATATATATTTTTTTTTAATCTCTTACTACAGTGCTGCAACACTTGAATGAACATTTTATCTGTTTTATAATTTTATACTCGTTATGCAACGACGGCGACGTGAGGCTTTCGTTTTCGTTTTCGTTTTTTTTTCTTTACTCCGAATCGAGATCGATTACGTTCAGGGCTACGTTATTACGATAGAGCAATTAATATTTATTGTTTAATCTGTCAGCACGAATATGAATATGATTTTGAAGTTTCTTCGTGAAAAACCGCCGCGTTATCTTTATTGGTACCGTACGAAATCGCAATAAAAAGAGATCACGCGAACACATCGTTTAATCGAACCGATAGTATTGTGTCTCGGTCTGCTATTGTGACTCTGGCGGCGATATTAAAATTAAGTCTAGTCGATTACTTAGCTCCGCCGTATGGTCAGGTTTAGAGCTTTGTTTGTACAGATAACCTAGTGGAAAAAACGGTTATTACGGCTATTGTGAACCATTGTCTGAATCTCGCCGTTCGAAAACTCGAAATCCTTAAGTCTATTTGCGCGATACAGCTCGACGCGATTAGCTCGGCGCCGCCGTAACGAACGGTCGGTAAGTCGGCTTGAAAAAACGCATCGTTTTTCTATTCGCGAGGTAAGATTTCAAGCCAAATGTCATTCAACCACGCGTACGAGAACGAATCCGGGTGGTTTTACGACGTTATTTATCGCGTATTCGCTCGATTCGCTTCTCCCGACGCGAAGTGTACGTCGGGGAAATGAAAAGTGACCGTTTTTTTCTTTTTTTTTATGGATATTTAACGGTATTAACATAAAGCAGAGTGTTCCTAAACCAATGTAAAACGAGGCGACCCACTGTTTTATTTATTTTTTTTTTTACCCAAGTGACACGCGAAAGAAAAAAAAAGGTTGCTGACATTTTACTTTAATACTTTAATTTTAATGACTGTTATTTCTTTTTTTTTTTAACAACACTTTTTTTTTTTTAATGTCATAGTAAATAATAAATATTTTATGAAAAAAACGATGCGAAACGTTATTAGCGTCCGTTTATATAAAATAAAATTATCATCTCAAACATATTATTATACACGATCGAAATATTTTAATTTAAATTGATATTTAATCAGACAAAACGAAACGATACAAGTCTCAAGGCACTCGATAGAAATCGTTTCGTTTATCATAAGATAAATAAAATATAGTTTCGTTTGTTTTCTAAAATTTGTTTGTCTCGTTCGCAGCATTTATCGTACTTGGCATTCGATTGTAGAATTACTTTTAAATACACATTGAAACTTTTTGTTTTTTATTCAAACCGAACTATTTTCTATACAATTTCAAACGATATCTATTAGTATTTCGACGGACTTTCGATCGGATTTCAATAGTTTTTTTTTCATAGAGTTTGAAATGTCAAACACAATATTATCGAGACTCGGCGTAAGCGCGATATTAAAATATACGTTTAGACGAGTTAATTCAAAATAATCTTCTTTCTATTTCTAATCGAGTTTTTATTCTTGACATTCTTTATCTCTACGAACCTTGCCATTTGCGATTCGGCGCGTTTAATCAACGTCTAAATAAATCAACGTCCGAGCAAATAACGTTTCGTGTTCCCCCACCCCTCCCCCCGACTCAGCTCAAAGTACCCGTTTTAATGTTTTCATCGGCGGTCGGGACGATATTATTGCGCTCCACACCTTTTTCGTGTCGTTTGCCGGCGAAAAATGTTCCAACTACTCAAGTGCACGATTTCGGATACTTTTCAGGCGCGTCACTAAATGTCACAGCTACAGGGGGCCGAGGCGAATTTTCGAATCTAATACTACGTTTGCACACCCGTATCGTATAGACAATAATTAACTACGAAATATATTGATTATTCAAATAACCGTTTCAATCGCGTATTATAAACGTACAATATCGGTCACACTCCGTACGGTCTATCGCTCAAATCTGTCTCGAGCGGGCGGTTCAAACGTGGCCGGGAATATATCGAAAACGAGATGGTAAATTTCACGCGATTAAAATTGTTTTCAACAAATCGATAAAATCGCCGCGCGCTCTCGAGGAAAAACGAAAAATATCGTAACGTTCGCGCGAAATCGGTCGTGGACGTGGCGGCTCGAATTGTTAAAAATATAAATATGAATACGCCATCTCGATTCGAAATACAACGTTGTAGTAGACGAATGTAATTTTTCGATCAGACCGATTTTAACGATACGAGACCGTACAAAGTGATAGAAAAATTAATAAAACAATATCATTACGTACCTGCAGCCGAACGTGACTTGCGCAAACGTCACTATAGCGGTGACGAATATCATGGTGGATATGATGTGACCGCGAGCGGGATCGTCTTCTCGCATGCACAGCGCCGGGGTCAGGATGAACGGGATCGACACGATCGCTCCAATCATCGTGAGGTAGTGCTGAAAAACGGTACACGCACACGCACGAGGTACGGCGAGAGTTGTAAAATGCCTGTTATTTCGTCATCAATCGATTTTCGAACAAAACACGAGGTATTAAAAACGACGTTTCTACCGTTTATGGAAATCTAAAAAGGAATCGAAATACTGTTGGCGATTCGATCTCGTATTTTTGTTTCCGCGTAGGTAGATTATCGCATTGGAAAAAACGATTCCGAACGGAGGACGAACGAGACCGCGTAAATTCTAAACGTAAATAAATTGTATTCTCATCGATTAAAATCATTACTCGAGCCGTAAGTTTTGCGAGCCCTAATAACGTTTACGCGTCACGATTTGTTGCTGTTAAAAAATAAACTCGGTTTTACGTTGCAACTCGACAACTGAAACCGAATGCATATTATTTTATTTACGTTTTCACGGCGATACAGTTATTCGGTATATAAAAGATATGATCGTTTTTCTCGGTTTTTAGAAAACCACGGGCGATTTTCAAAAAACACTCTCTTAAAAGGTTGATATAAAATTTGCCGCCGGAATAAGTTTACGCGTGGTCATAAACGAAGGGACAGTAAAAAAAGAAAAGAAAAGAAAAGAAAGAATAATTATTATTATAACGTCAGAGAAACATTTAAACTGTCGGAATCGACTTTTATTAGAAATGTTCGTAAAAATATTATTTTCCCGACGAAATCGGAAAAAAATTAACGTAGCGTTAGAAATCCTTACACTGCTCGCGAGTATAGTGAGTAAACTATTCGCGTTCCGTGAAAAAAATTATGAAATGTCGCCTCGAAAATATAACGTTGCCCGGGCAGTTTAGATTTAGTGAAAAGATAATTCGATCGTTTAATATCGCGCGAAACATTACTACGCCGCCGGTGTACGTGCAAAACGTGAAATAATTCTTTTACGTACACGCCCATACGCGTATTGTGTGTAAACCTACTTCCTACGCAAAGACGTACCGCTCAGGACGGAAATCCAAGCCCGTTTATTATGAGTGCGATATGAGTAACGACATTAGATAATGATTTCGTTTAGTACGAGGAACTCTACACTTCCGCAGTAACAACTGCGGCGGACTAATAATAATAATAATAATCGCGACGACGGTATTAAAACCGCGGAGAATTTTTTTCTATAAAATTTACATAACGTTTGTATAATTTTTTTTTTCTCGAAAACGCTTACGCGAAACGACGGATTGGAAATTTAAGCTTTAAAGTGGTGTGAAACGCGGCAATCGTGACGAATTATTTTTAAATCGCAGTGAGGGTCGGTCATTTCATACAAAGCGACTATATTAATATTGCCGTTTAGAAAAGAACAACGGCGCTGTATTTCTATAGAGCTCGACTACTAACTTATCGTTAGTAGTACCTCGTGTTATTATTATTATATTTTCGAACCGAAAAGTTCCTAATTTTATCGAAAGAAAATAATATACCGTCTATAGTTTGAAGAAATTCAACAAAGTTCAATCCGAGTTGTTTTCAATCCGAAGAAAGTTTTCTTTCGATTGAAATGAGAAAAAAAAAAAAAAACCACTACGAACCATTACAACGCGTTTAAAAGTGCGCTCGTTCAATGCGCCGTGCGTCGTTTACGCGCGGGGGCGGGGGAACGCGGGCGTCGTCCTTTTACTCTTAGTAAATGTATGAATTTCGGAGAGTTTACCTGGAGAGCCATGAAAATGCACAGATACCACGGCGGATTGTCATCGATGCCGTAGGTTATCGACAGCCCTTCGGTGGTTTTGGTGTTTGGGTTTCCACTGGCATCGATGGATTGCGTCGACACCAGTTCGTTGGTCTGTAAAAACAAAAAAAAAGCAATATATAATATTATAGATTGGACTTATAGCGACGGGTGGTCGGCGAGACAAAAGTCGAGTAAACACGCGGCCGAAAGAACGAGAAAATTAATTTTTTCCACGCATCTGCCCCGTCGTCGTACGGTAGATACGTAATATTGCCGGTCGTTTTTTTTTCGTTTGTCTCTTTTTTTTTTTTTGATTTTCGTGCGTCACGCGATTGATGTCGGGGATACTCAAAGGGCGTTCGCTACCTGCTTCGCGCGCTGCGCGTTAGCTGTATTTGCCGCGGACGGCGGGACTTTCAGAATTTTATCAAGACTCTAGACCAATAACGAGATACGGATATTATTCATTCCGGAATAATATCACGCCGATTCGAATTGAAAGAGGATTTGAATTAAACCTCGTGCGAGAGAAATACAGCGCGTACGCGTATCTATCACATGGGACACGTGATTGAAGTGAAACTCGGGATTTTTTTTTGCCACGGACATATCGATGGGGCAAAAAAAAGAGAAAAAAAAAACATTAAATCAGAGTGATATATCGCGGTACGAGTATATATTTGAAACGCTAACATCGGTAGACAGATAAGTCCAAGAAGAGCGCGTGTACGACGAACGAACCCGCCGTACTACTCCGAAACATTTCGAGGCGCGCGACATTTATTTATTTATTTATTTATTAAAAACCGACGTCTGAAAAGACGACTTTTAAATGTAATATAAAAATACAACCTATTACATCGCCCGTGCCGACTGTGTATATTATTGATAATGTTATATAAAACAATTACGCGGGTAACGTATATGATGTCGATGAAAATTATTGGTAAAAATTAGTCGAACGATTTTATAAGAATATTAAATATAATATATTTCTTCTATGAACAACGTGACGAGTGTAAATTATTATATATTGGCGTAAATAAAATTGTACTCGTTTTATATTATATTATACATCGGAATTATGTTGTTTTGCGTGTGCAAAACGTACGTTACGACCAGTTTTATGCCGAGAAAACTTCAATAAATCTTTATTTGAATGATTGCAAAAATAACGCATATTTTTAAACGCGTCTGTTATCGCGCACCAGGCACTTGAGACGGCGGCTAAGCCGGTAAAAACGAGAAGACGGACCGTTATTACGTCTGCGAACGAACGTGCAGTAAACAAACAGACTTATCTGAGTTTACGTCGTGTCCCGAGTACGGTAATAATAATTATTGGATAATTATAAAACGGCGCGATGATACGGTAGTTACGTTGCAGTTTATTTCGCTCAGATTGTAGAGAAAGAAAAAAAATAAAATAATAACAACGAAACGAAATGACGCGTAAACGGATTCGTAAGCTCGGGCACGACGCGCATAAAAACATTATAAATCGTCGTCTGTATTTCGAAAAATCGGTAAATCAGAACGGCTATTGATATCGTGGACTAAACACGACTCGATTGACAAACGAAATCGGACAAATCGCGCGAAACCGGTCGTTTTTTTTTTTTTATAGAAAAAGTCGTCGCTTCCACCGGGAGAGCGGCTAGTTTCGGCACCTGTTTGAATCCGCGCGCGTTCTACTCGGAAACGAAAAGCGAATCGGGTTTTGTTTTGTTTTTTTCTTTTCCCGTTAAATTCGTTAATACTTTACGACTACCGTGTTGGACTCACGCTCAGGTTGATGTTGACGAATCCTTTGGGGTCGTCCATGGCGACGGGTCAACGCGGCGTCCGGGTCTCGGCAGCGCAGCAGTGACTCTCGTCCGACACACACACACACCGTCGTGGCCGAAAGCGGTTAAAACAGTGACGGAGACGGTGCGAATCGAAACGTCCGATCAATCGTTCGTGGGACGCGCGCGGTGACTGCGCCGCCGTACCTCGTACGTGTGTACGTACGAGCGAGCGTGTGTTATCTTATCGGACCGAAAATAAATAACACGCGCTTCTTCTCCCGTTTGCCCGACGAGCGCGTCGGTTTAATATTATCTCCGTCGTCGTCGGACGGCTTTATAGAGTGGTCAATGTCACACGCGGCACTATAGACGACATTTTCCGAGAACCCATTCTGCAATCATTCGTATACAACATACACAACGTATATTATATTATATTATTTATTAATTATTCCGACTTTGTCTCTCGTGTGACGACGTGACGACTCTCACCGATGCGTACGAATCGTACGACGTCAGTTTTCGATTGAAATCATTATCATCGGCTGCGCACTTGGAACATTTTTGCGCTGCGAAATCTGCAAAATAAAAATTCGTCCGAAAAAAATATAATTACATATAAATACAACGCGTTTAGCACTACATCGAGGAAATAGTCGATATTATTATACGTATATATTATTGTTAATTTCATGAAAATAAGTGACGTTACACAAGCGTGCTTTCGAATCGAGAAAAAAACAATACGTACGAAATAAAAAAAAGCCGTAAAGATTTGTCGTCCCCTCCGATTACCGGCTTCTTGTTGTCCGGGCGAGTCGACGAGATGTTTTTCGACTCGGTTAAATCGAGTTCGTAATTTCATATTTGCGCATCGACTCGCCAGATGAAAAACAAACGGACGCGCATATATTTTCCGATTAAATCAAATATCAAAACAACGATCAACAGAGGGGCGATTTTCGTATTTCTATCACACAATATTTAGTGCATCATTATTTTACGTATATTTTCATATTACCTTCGGCTCGAACGCTAGACGACTGCGGTCGGCCAATCTCTACTTTGTAACGCGCTATATAGTATGCGCGACCAATTCGTTACGCTGTGCATGAACTGCACAAACCCCGCCGCCGCCGCCGTATATTTTTTTCTGAAATAAAATACGTACAGTTAATTAAAATATTTTACGACCCGGTGAAATTTGAATAAAATACAAATAAAATACAACGACGCTCGCGGGTCAACCCGATTAAATTTTCGGTCTCAGTCAGAAACTTAAGGGAGCGCGTTAAACGCATCCCGTACAATAGATGCACATAATACCATTATTAAAAAAATTAAAATAAATGCTTCCAGTATTATTTTGATGTTTTATTTTAAAAAAAAACCATTTTAAATAATTGCTTATTTTACGCGGACCGGTTTCCATAATATACGTACGTATGTCTAAACTGTAATGAATTCGTTTTCGTGTAAAATAAGATAACATTTTGTACTATAACATTTAGTTGCTTATATCGTCGCCAAAACGTTTCGAAAAATATTGAAACAATGACACTACTCGTCGCATTTTCGTTGGTAATGGTCGACGAAAAACAACTGTTGCGCTAATAGCGTTCGTCTAGACGGGTTGTGTCGCCACTGTAAATGCACTTTACGAGTATCGTACCAAAGTATGTGTATTTCCGATCGGATTTCGCGATAGGGACTTGAATATTTTTTAATTTTTTTTTTTTCGGTTTCGTTTTAATCTGGTGTTGAGAAAATCGAAAATATCAATTCAGAACCGGGTTTGAGAAAAACAACAGTTAAAAAATCAATGTATAGGTCCGATTTTGAAAATCTATATTTCATATATTTTATGCGCGTGTATAGTCTAGTCATTAGGACAGTATATCGATACAATTAATAAAGTCGTCTCGAAATGACTTTCGGCGCTTGCAGGAGGGCGCCGATTAGTAAAATTTGATCCCAACACATAGAGTATAATATAATTATATAGAAATTTGACTCTAGTCGAAAATTTTAGGAACAATTTGTTTTTAATTCTTCATCGAGTCTACGCGAAACGGGAGTTTTTAATTTTAGCTTGTACCATTATGTAAACGCGATGGATTTTCATCAGTTATTTTTCGTTCGCCGAGCTATTCGGAGGTGTTTGTTTTTTTTTTGTGGGATAGGTTTCGCTGTAGTTTGAAGTACGCGAAACCGATTGCTTTGGAGAACTAACTTGACGATTAAACGAACACGTACGGATTAGTATTTCACACGTGGTTTTCGGTCCGAACCGATGGCGGCCGAACGGAATGGAATTATTTATTGTTGTTTTCGAAATTTATACGACCAACGCCGCGGCGATCGGATCGACCCGACAAAATTATCCGATCGGGCGTTTCCGCTGTCTCTTGCGTCGCGCGATTTCCCGCCGTTAATTGCCACAAAGTTTTAAATCGGAACGCGAAACTTTTTTTATCCTATAAATTGTTGTCGTTTTGTATTGCGCAATCGCCATAACTTTTGCACGGCGGCCGCCGGATAAACTTGCGCGTTAATAAAACGTCCCGAGTGACAGAGTTTACGCCACACAACAATGTTATCGCCGTTCGCCGATTTATCGCCATCAATGTCACCGCCGCCGCGCGCACTCGTTGATTTGGCGGTCGTAAAAAAAAAAAAAACTGTCCATTTCATTCGGAAAACATCTTTTTGACCGACACGAATAGAGATATATTATAGGGGTTTATTCAAGATTTTCACAACGTCCACCGAGAGCGGTATATTTTATCTTTATTATATAACACTAAATCGGTAGGTACTCGAAAGCTATTATTTTAAGGAAAAAATAAAATGTAATAATCCGATATCAATCTGTCTTCGTTATACTTGAATAGAGTGTAATATTATATTATTTGTTTTTTTTTTTGTTGTTTTCGTCAACGTTCGATGAAAAGAACCGAAACCAAAAACTGCGGGAGAATTTGACATTTACTGAAGAAAACGCGCGAACAATGAATCGAGAAGGAAAAAAAAAAAAAACGAACGAATTCAATGGACCGGATTAAAAGATAATGTCGCCTATATTTTTATCTGTTTATTCCGATATAATATTCGAATGAATAAACGTTTGAGAATAAAACTAGTAGGTAGAAAAAACCACGGGCTGGCTATTTATTCGACTGAAAAATTGTGTAGATAAAAAGTGCAACAAACATAAATATTTTGTCAACGAAAAATTTCATACCCAATCAAATTATAACCGATTTATTATACCGGACGCGAGTCGCGTTACGTTGAATCATTATAATACACTACGCGTATTATAATTATTCTTTCGGCCGATCGACTGTAATTTTATAGAATTTATTTACTTTTTTCGAAACGAATAATTAAAAAAACACAATAAGGGTTGGTGACAAAAGAAAATTATAGCCATTTTTTAATTTTTTTTTTTCTCTTAGAATACATTAAAAATAATCGGCGGATGATAACATTTGAAAACTCAAGACTTTTATTTATCAAAATGCAAAAACGTTTCGATCTCTCGTTTTCAAACACGTCATTGTATTTTAAAAAAAAATATCAAACTCCACCGATATGCTTTCATATGCTTTTTAGTAGTCTAAATTGTACCCTATTGATTATCGCGGAAGTTAAAATATGTTGCAGTGCAGGAAAGATCAAGAATTATTTTATGGCAGCGGTGTTAAGAGCATTTTCTCTAGACCGGTTAGGTTTGGAAGATGTCGTTTGAGATGTTCAAATGACACCTTGGTGTCACATGAATAATATACCATGTCTAATAGAATCCGTTTAATATTAAGCCGATCTGTCGCCAACGGATTAGAAATAATTATTATTATCAGTATATTATTTCGCGGAGTGACGGCGTTACGGATTTTATAATAATAAACCTCCGAAAACTACACGAAATCGTAAAAAATGAAAAACGTGAAGATTCAAAATTCAACGCGAGACTAAAATTATGAGATTAAAAAAAAAAAAAAAAAACCCGTCCGCGTCGACGTTATTGACAGTCGATTATTAGTGTTGAAATTCATTGTTGTTTGCACTCGAGAGAAAAGAGTTTTAGGCAATCGTTAATGTTTATTACTTTTATATCGAAACGGATTAACGATTATTTTCATAAATTTTTCGTTTCCCGTTTAAAATGTTTACATTAATATTTATACTGTCACACGGCCGAACGTGCGAATTCAATTAATCATATCAGCTCTCGAAAATACGGTAAACACAACTCACTAAAACAAACAATCAATCAACCCAACGCACACGTTATTGTAATAAAGTAATAAATTTAATTTAAATGTCATTCATTCGACGTGCGCGAGTGAAAAAAATAATAAAAAAAATCCGTTCTTATATTTTTTTTTTATTTCAATAACCTGCGGTCGCGTCGTCAAGAATTTGTTTCGAGAGTGGATCGTCGTCGTCGTCGTCTTTATCATCGATATTTACGTTAAACCATCGCGTTTATTTCCGAAAATATCAATTCGTAGTGCAAACGGATTATCGAATTCGACGCGAACGTTTTATACGGAGGATTGGATAATTGAAAAAAAAAAAAAACCAACGGCCGTTTCGCTCAGTCGCAACTGTTTATAATTGCGTCGTACCCACGCGATTAACCGTCGTAATTGTTTGATTTAAGTGGTATTTTAACGTATCCCAGACCAAGGGCTATTCTACGCCACCGATGGAAATAAATTATAATTTATAATACGTAACATCGAATTATTTTTCAATACGTGTACCTATACTATATTGTTATGTAGTGGGTCGTCGACTTATCGTCATTAACTATTTACCACAAAGGAAAATCAAAGTAATCGAAAACGTTTTCGGTACCCTTTATAAAAAGAATATTTCGCCCAACGTCGGAGTGGGGCCACTGCATGAAAATAATCGTGTCAAGTACAACATACGTTTAGGATTTTGATCGATTACGAGATAAGTACTGGATTTTCACGTACCTCGGGTCGACCTCGACACTGCCGTGGACGTTGAAAATGTCTCCGCTGGTTTGACATTTCACGTACGTCTTCTAAATATATATTACCATAGTTTGTGTTTCTTTTTTTTTTTTCGAATTAATTGTTTGCGGACACGTCTAGTTCTCGACGATATGATTCACACAACGGCTACAATCCCTGCAGGACATACGAATTTAAAAGATGAAAATATATATTTATTATTTACCCATCACACACACACACACACACACACACCGATTACTTATAGTCAACACAATATTACCTACACGTAAAATGTTATCGTTTCTAAATTTTATCTACTCAAACTTATTTTATTTACCGAATATTTAAAATTCCATATTGCGTCTCGTGTCAAACCGTGAACGTTATATTACGTAATAATACGCGTGATATTACCGTTTATCGTTTGGTCCGATTCGATCGAAACTGAAATCAATGCGAGAAAAATTATGTCGCTCTGGCACGAACGCGTTTCTAAAACGTTGTGTACGTTTTGCAGACGACTATATTCGGGAAACATATTGTCGCCGACAATGTTCACACACACACGATGTAAATCGACGACGCGTTTTCTTTGCTTTGGACGTAAACTCGATTTCGACGGCGGCGCGGAGTTTTTCTCGACACACGACAACGCTTCGGATCATTCCTCGGGGAGGTTCGACGCCCAAGAAAACCACACAAATATGTAAAAACCCGGCGAACGTCTTATATATTAATTCAAAAGTATTTACACGCATGCTACCTACACACACAGAAGAGGAGCTTTTCGCCGGCCGTACTACATATATATATATATATAATAGAATGCGACTTAAATTGAGCCTCGAGGGACACCGCTCGACGTACTTCTGATAAATTAATAAACTTTGCAATTCGAGTTTCTTCTTTAGCGCGATTTTCACCTACGGATATAAAATAGATTAAAAAGAAAATTTCATACAAATTTACCGCCGCCGCGCCGCCCCCCGGGCACAATTTATTATCACGGCACAAAGTCAATTCTCCTTTTTAGTAAATACGAGACGGCGGACCCGTCTGTGATAACCGGTGATTATAATATTATAAGTATATTGTGCAGAGTGTCTGTAAAGTTTAACGATAGAACAAGCGATACATTTTGGATTTCTATCGAATACCCGCAGAATTGTCAAAAATAGCCGTATCACAACACTTGCATCTATTTAAAATCGTGTGAAACGGCGTTTTCAGCTCTGAGTAATTAAAAAACAAATATCGGACGAAATCACCAGTCTCCAATATAAAACCCAATATGGAATCAATAATATCGAAAGTTCAAGCTCGAGTATCCCATTAACACGCGAATAACAATTGTAAATTGTACGTTTTTTAAAAATTTTATTTATGTGTTTTTTTTTAAATTTTATTTTATTCGTCGATTCGTGGTTTTTACGATTTTCCCCCGTTTCCGACTCCGTAGCCCTCCCCCTCGCCCACTCGATGACAACGAGCTGAAATATCGCTTAGCCCCGAAAAAATACGCGTTTAGGTTTTTTTTTTTTACACCAACGTTTTACGTTTTCTTCGGAGGAGAATAATATTACTGGCGTGTGTATATTACGTACCCGCCCGTCGTATTTTTGATGAACTGCGTAGGTATAGAGCTCGCGGGTACGTGCCCGCCGCCGCGCGCCGCACGAAAGTGTCGTCGTCGTCGTCGTCGCTATTGTTTGTCGGCTAAAAATATAGTCGGCGGCGGCCGCAAGAATATTATATTATATACGTACGCTGTTTACTTTTCACGCGGCGACGACGACGTGTGCCGGTGGGTATCCTACCCGGGCGTGATAAATTGCTGCCTACACGACGGCGGCCCCTCGGAAAACAGCTAACCAGCGCCGCGATAATAATATTATTATGAGAACACAATGGGCGACGCGTTAATCGAAAAAAAAAAAAAAAACTCACCGCGGGGTCGGTCGAAACGCGGACGTCCGGGTTGATGATAATATAAACGGCGGCCGAAAATCGATCCGACGACGGAGTTTTCACCATCGGACGATAAAGACGTAGAGGTTTTTCGTTTTCGCCGGCTCGGCGTGCCGAGAGGAGACGACGACGACGACGTCAGGACGATTTCGCATGTTTCGCTCACGATCCGTCTTGTCACGCCGATGGTAATTATTCGTTACACGCGTGTTAAAAACCACAGACATTAATCGAATTCGCATAAATAAAATAATCGACCCGACTCGATTCGTATAAACGCCCGAGATTTAAATCCTAATAATAGATTCGACCAGCGTCGAATATCGAACCGTCTCGACGGTGTAAAACAAATTTAAACGCCGCGCCGTTTAATACAACATTATCGATTGAAACATACTAACCTCAGCGATAGATTTCGGATTCTGAATGAAGCGAGGGATACTATATCGGATTCGATTTTTCGTCTTTAAAAACATGTCGTTCGATGGACTGGTTCCATCCACTAAAAGTCGAATTAAATTTATTTTCGACAATATTATTGATTGAAAATCATAAAATGCAATCTATTAAACGAAATATTATTGTTTATCGACTTACCCGAACACGCGAAAACTTGGGTCGATCCTTTGAAAAAATGGCCTTTCGAACGGACGGCGCGACACGTTATTATTCGTTGTGCCTCTCGCGCCTCGGAATAATCCAATTTAATCTCGTATTATTTCAACGGTCCTTTATAACAACTCGGCACATTAATTCTCGGCGCGATGGTTTTTTTTTTTTTTTTACGCTATTGTTAAATGTTCTCGCGCTACACCTCGTTCTGTTCGCCGACGTTAGTTTCCCCAATTTGTAATTACGACGACCTGAACGTTAACAAGTTCGGCCATAACGACGACGTTTCTCCGAAAGCCCTGCCGTAGAGAGTACAACAGTAAGAAATTGCCAATAAATAATTCACCGCGCGATAAATAGATAATCCTCGTATGAACCGCGCGCGCGCGCGCTGGGGTTTTCACGTTCGCTCGTTTTTATGTTACTTTTTTACTTTTTTTTTTTTAACATCTACGACCGAGACCGACCAAACGTTTCGATCAAGTCGAAAGTTAAAAACCATCATAAATCCGAGGGCTTTTTCCCGTCCGTTCGGTTTTTATTTATCTATTTCCCCCCTCCCCCCACTGAAATTACGTCGTTATTTTTTTTATCGGATACTCGTTTAAGTGGTGATTTTCCCAACTCGATCGAGACGAGTTTGAACAAAAATAAACACGAATGTTAATTTCATCGGGTGATTTTACTCTGTCGATCGGCTCTCGTTCGAGATTATTAGATAAAATACAGTAGAAACCGTTTATAATGACACCGGTTGTAGTGACATACCGGGTGTAATGAACTTAGATTGAAGGTCTCGGCAAAACTCCTATATTGTATGTACTAATTTGTATCGGTTATAATGACGTCTGAATAATGACCATACGGATGTAATGACGGTTATTTTTAATTTTATTGGAAAAAGGTTATATTATATGGCTTTAAACAACGTAAGTTCAACATTTACCTTTGAAAAACTAGAAAAAAAAATAGAGAATGATTTTTATACGAATAAAATTCAAACTAAGATTACAGATTTTTTTTAATTCACAGTAAATTTCATTTTAAAATATGTACATAATAATTAAATATTAAAAAATTGTATTATTTTTTTTTTCTATATGAATTAAATTTACGATTTATATACATATATAATATAATAACACATTAAAAATGTTATTGTAATAAAATATTTTGATCATTGCATGTATACAAAAGAGTTTTTAATTTAATTTTTGTCATTTTGGTTATAATGACAATCGGTTATTATGACCAATTTTGACTAGTCCCTTGAATGTCATTATAAACGGTTTCTACTGTATAATCAAAAAGAAAATTCCCTCTTGATCGGCCCCGGGACAGGAGTAAGAAATATTTAGATACTTTTCGTGAATATGAAAATAAAAATAGGCGGATTATACGCATAATGTACGGCGGCGATGGGAAAATTTTTTTTTTAATCCGCTCCGGTTTTATTATATTTCTCTACTTATGCTCGCCGCGAGGGATTTAGAAATAAAGTAAAATTATAAAGTTTACGCGGAAACGAATCGAGTTATCTACAATGTGAAAGCGAAAAAAAAAAAAATGCAATTAGAGACGATTATTTAATTAAAATGTCGAAATCAACTATTTATTATTTTTTTTTAGCGTCTAACCTTTGACTTTTTTTCATTCGTTGACGTCTGGCCCCGTTTTTAAGACACACAATTGAATTGCCTGTAATATAATATAAAATTAGTTTCAACATTTCGATTTAAGTTCGTGCTTTCCCCGTCCCGACGTCGTCGCTAACTGTCGGCACCAAACAAATTTCCGGCGAAAAGGAATAGTGGGTGCGGCGGGGGGTACACTTTTCAACTGTCTCCTTAATTGTTTTTTTTTTTCTCTCTCTCTTCTCGCGGATAGAGATACACCGATGGGATTTTTCTACTCGAGTTCCGTCTAAATTCAGTCTTATAACATTTAATTTTACTTTAAATTATATATATATATATATTGTATATACGTACCTTTTGGTCGATAGAGAAAAGCTCACGGGAACTTTTGAAAATGAAATATTTTTCAAAACAACAAAATTAACTCGTTCAACTGTAGTGACACGCAATCTAGTCGATTCGATATTCCATAGATCGAATTCCGATCGATTGCACCGGCCGAACATCATTTTGCGTTTTGGGTCTGTCTGGAGTGGTGATGGACCCGCGACTCTCGGCTGTCTTTTCACTGATATATTTATAAAAACGTCTTTCATATCAAACCAACTGTCGTACGAACCAAATATTTATTATCATAATATTATTTTTAGAAGGTCACAACGATAAAAACACACATTTTAATAATGTGCAATTTATTATTACAGTAATAATTTTGTGTATTAACAATAATAATAATAATAATAATAATAGTAATTAATAACACTATAATAATAATAATAATAATAATAATAATATGGCTCAGCTAAATAAATAGACTACACACATACAGTAACTATTAAACTACAATGACAACGATATCAATATACTAATAATTATATTATAATAATAAACATATATATAAATATGTGTTACATGTATATAGTATATAAATATATATATATATATATATATTTATTTACTATATTCATCGTTGTAATAACGAGAGAAAGACAACACTCGAATATTATAATAAATTACAATTTACAAAAAGAAAAAAAAAAATTATAATTAAGTAATATAATAATTAAAAACAACATAAATTATTAAAATGCTTAAAACTTGTGTTGGAAGACGAGGACGTCGATATGCATTACGTTGACAATATATTTATATTTATAAATATACGAATATATTGTGTTGAGTTATACGTTAGTAAATATTTATGTATAGACGGCGACCACACCGCGACATGTATAAGTATTTTCTAAATAGTTCAAAAATAATGTGTGTTTATAAACTACGACACGTCTAATTATATATATATATATATATGTATATATGTATATATGTATATATATATATATATATAGGAATAGTAGTATAACGATAGTAGTAAAACTTTTGACGACAAGCGTTTACGAAATGTAAAATTTTAATCGAATCGAGTTGAAAAAAAAAAAAAAAACACGTTAATACTCGTAATAAGTGTTTGAAAATATTTAATACGGCATAATATTATGTTATAAATAATTACAATCTATGACGGTTACTCGTGTTAAACAAACGCGTTCGATTCGCTTTTATGAAAACTACCTACCTCCTACACTTGCCTATTATAATAATATAAGCGACGAAACAATCGAAACGGGTGTGACGCGGGGGATTATTCGAGGGCGATTAGTGAAAATAGTCTTTTTTTTTTTTTTCAAATAACTATATAATATACGTCATATTATCAATAAGTATATTATTATATCGGTTATATTTGGATAATTCTCATTGATAATATATGAAATCTCAATTAAATTATAATAGAACGCGTCGTTTTCAAATAAAAGTTTGTGACGACGCGCGACGTAGTGTTTATATGCTGATAATAATACATTTAAAACCCGAGTATTTATCGTTGGTTTTTGTGTGTGATGAAATGACGTGAAAAAATTAAATAATCGATAATAAACAACGGCGGCGGCGGCGGCGGTTCGTGACCAGAAAAGTGAAAAAACAAAAAAAAAAACAATAGTCGCTGTTTTTATTTACGCGTATGGTCTTCGACGCGAGCAAATACAAGCCAAAATAAATAAACGCACAGCGAAATAATAACTTTTCGATTCGAACATTCCCTGGGCGAGTGATATTTTTGTGCGTTACGACGACGATCGACGGGTCTCGAGACGGATTATACTTACGGAAACATTACGCGCCGGCGGATTTATGAATACGTAGAGATGTTCGTAACTCCACTATTACGACACGTCGTCGTCGTCGTCGTCGGTTTTGTTCGAAGATTTAAAAAAGTGCACCACGGCGGCGGCGGTGTCGCCGGGCGATTGAAAAGCGTTCGCGTCGGACCGATAAGACGATCGAAAAATAACGATTGACGAGTGATAGATAAATGTCGTGTGTACAAATCGACGTGAAAAACGAGAGGGACGAAGGATGAAAAATAACGACGGTTTAATATTAAAACCTCGTCGACCGAATCGATCGCGCGTTCTATCGCGTATTCGAAGATTTTCTAGCACACGACGACGACGCGGTGATTAAAATTAAAAAGTGTTCGCACACTCGAAAAATCACAACTGCCCGCGGCGTGAGAATACGTTTTGTAGCGAGTGACGAAATAATAATAGCGCGTTGTGATCGACGGGATCGAGACGGATAGATCGCTCGCCGGCGACGAGACGAGCGATTTAAAATACCCCGCGCTGCTACTGCTGCTTACAATACCGAAAATGATAAAACAACGATAAACATCGTGTACGAACGTTTGACGTGGACACAAACGAGAGAAACGATAGAAGAAAGATAAAGAAAACGTTTTCGATGATATGCACTATATTATAGTCTGATATGAAGTGTCTAAATGTTTTGTTCGAGCATTTTACGAACGTGTAGTAGTTCTCCTCTTAGATTTAACTAATAATATACTAATGATGGTCCTTATAACAAACGCAAATCTTGTGTTTTTTTCAAAGAATTAGAATAGTATGTTATTCGATTTTTTAATTTTTTTGGTTTTTTTTTTTTATTTTTTTGGTTTTTTTGGTTTTTATTTTTTTTTAATTTTTAATTTTACAGCCCATTTGGATTTCGGCTCGCCGGACGGCTACAGTCGCAACAGATGATTTTTCGTCGACAAAACACGGATGGAAAAACACGCGTGTCGTTATTTCACTATGCGTTTCACATCATCGCAATCCTTGCGCGCGCGACTGTACACCGTATTATACTTAAAATACTAAATAATAACGCGATAGTATATCGATGGTAATAATAATAATAATATTATATAATACGTACTGACATGCATCTTACGAATTGATTATTGAAATGAAACGCGTCCGCGTGGTTAAAACAACTCGTTCGATTTCGGGTCCGAAACTTTTGCGATGACCACGATTCTCGTCGTCACGGTCTGCGCCGCGGATCGATCGACGACGTGACGTGTTGTGCGCGGCGCGTCGTCGGACTGCCGAACGATCGATAGCGTGCGGTATAGTCGTCGAAAAAGTCAACGCGGTCTAAACATTGAACAATTCACGGCGATTCGGAAACGCGACGACGGCGTAGAGCTGGGCAAAGCGAACAACACGTCGATATGTATTATTATTATTATTATTACTGTAATCGATTTAAGCTACGAATTTATAGTAATATTAACGGAACAAAGCGCTAAACTATTTCTAAACGTCTAAACACTAAACAAATTATATTAATAATATATTATACTTAGATATAAATATGTTTATAAATATTATTATTATTATTATTAAGTAGCGCTCGACGAGAGTCTTGGTCTAACCGTGTGCATTGCGAACGGGACAAAGTAACGAAACGGATGGCGGGATAATATTGTATTTTGTCGAAAAACTGTATCGCAAAGGAGAGATGGTTGGTGGTGGTGGTGGTGGTGGCGAAAAGAAATCGCGCGACGCGCAGGAGAACGAGAGCGTTTAATTGACGTCGTAAACACAACACGAGAGACGGTTGAAAAACAGTGTTCGTCATCGTTCTAGACGATTCAGATGGGATCGCGTGAAAATATAATGAAACAGACGTTTATATCGCACGATTTTCGTGTGGGTTTTCGTTGAAACGTCGCGATCGGGATCTAAGTAACGTTGTACTGTGAGCGCGAATCTAAACTATAGGAAAACGTTTCGAGTACGAGAAAAGAATGAAAAAAAAAAAAAACGGCACCTATAATAATCATTGTAAACAAACGATTGGATATTACGGAGACGACGCCGAATTGAAAAACGAGACGATTCAACGGAGCCGGCGGCGTTCGTTAAAAAGTTAATATTGAAATATTTCCGGCGCTTCTAAAAGCGAAAGAAATAATACGAGTAATAATTTCACGTGTCTTTCGCGCGGCACGAAAAAGCACACCGCCGACGCGCAGAGAGCGGTAAATACTGATTATTTTTTAATAATAAAAACCACACGCCTTAGTAGTGAATAGTAGATATACGAGTAATAATTAATTATGTTTTGCGTAAACTATAAAGTATGAAAATTATTCGATATGCGTATAATATTAAATCATAACGATGCGTAAACAATACGAGTCTCGTATAGTATATAAATAGATTCGGTTATGAAATTAATTTTATTTAAATCGTCACTCTAATTTTGTGAAAATAGTTGATAGAAAAAATAACGATGACGATGTTTTATATAAAGTTAAGAAAACCGTTAGACTAGATATCGAATGGTAATTAAAGCGTGCCGATCGGAAACGAAAAAGAAAAGACGTACCGATTTAAATGTACGTTAATAGTGTGTGTGTGTGTGTGTGATACGATCGCGAGCGTAGAGTCTGATGGTCGAGAGTGTGTAATAATAAACGCTCGCGTTGTCCAACTCGGTTTGAAAATCGCGTCGCGTAAAGACGAGAACACGAGTCCTCGCAGCGGTACGGTAAACACGATAGCCTAACTAGTATCGGGTATTTTATATTATCGTAATAAAAATATCGTCAACTATATAATTTAATAGTAATTTCGTCTACGTGATTATTATTGCTGTGTCGTTTAAAAATAGTCGGAAAACGATTAATAATAATTAATAATAATAAAAATTAAAATCAAAATTAAAAAATAATAATAGTAATGAAAACAGAAACCCGGTAGTTTTTTTGTTTTTGTTTTTTTTTTTTTCTCTCTTTTAGCACGTGTCTACAACAACTTCTATGCCGCCGCGATCCGTTTATTCCATAGTGTCGTATTGGACTTTCTTGATTTTGAAATGTCTAAACACCGCGTATCCGCCCACCGTGAGCACGGCCACGGCCGCCAGTGTTATGCCGAATATGAACGGCATGGTCTCGTTCCGCATGGCTCCGGCGCCGATCGACGAACACTGGTAAGCTGCAACAAAAAACGGAACAGACGCGCCGCGATGAGTATAATATAAAAAAAAAAACAACTGTCGTACGATTTGGCTCTTCCCGTCGTCGTATTGTACGTGTGAAATCATCAAACGTTTGCAAAATAAATCGTTTTAAAAAAAAGATGAAATATTTACTACGAGGGCATCTCGACGAAGCTCGCTCGCGACTAAAGGTACGTTTTCCTAGGAGCGCGTTTTTTGCGTCGTGTATGACGTATTACGCTTAGCGTATTACGTCATCCACTTATTCTTTTGAAATTAATCACACTGTTTTCCTACAGAGCGCAACACGTTGCGTGTCAGCGCAATAAGCTCGGCGCGATTCGCCGACTGCCGAGAGAGGCAGTCTATTGCGTTGCGCGCAGCGTTTTATAGAAATTGTGGTTTTATATTTTGCTATTTTATATTATATTAAAGTGTTTTAAAAATAATAAAATAACTTTTGAATCGTTGCTCTTCATCGACAAGGTGGTTATTTATCAACATTTTGAAAATACCCTCGTTTTCTCGTTTATTATAAATCTCACTGACTTTCTTTCTTAAATTCCAATATTTATGGAGCATATATTCTTCATCTTCGTCATCGATTGTTAAATGTCGAAGAATAAATAAGCAGTGCAATTAGTTTTTTCTTTCTTTCAAGACGATTCATTGCAATTGCAAAATTATTAATTAATAATTATAATAATATAATAATAATTAATAATAATACTGTACTAGTAATATTGTATTTACTTAATAAATTATTACAAATACACTACACACTGATCACACTTTCAGTAGTCAACTGAATTGTTCAACGCGCCACCACTATATTTTATAGGAAAACACTTTTACGCCGCGTAATACGTTTTACGCTCACGCCGACGTGATACAGCTATCACGTCGACGTGATCGGTTTCTGCGGCGCAAAAAACGCGCTCCTAGGAAAACGTACCTTTACTATTTTAAAATCGTGTGGGAAAAAAAAATCATCATTCGTACGTAATGATAATAACATGACGTAACGACATAAATATTCGTTAGAATATTCGTTACAATCAGGGGCGGCGGCCAAACGGTCGATCGTGTTCAGGCCCAAAATTATAAATTTAGTTAATTTAGTAATCGGTTTATAATACTCGTTGTACGTGCTTATGCAGCAAGTGGATCGTCAAAGGCGAAGTATATTTTTAGTAGATCGTCGACGTTACAAAGTTTGGCCACCCCCGGAATATACATATAGAGGCGCTGGAACATAACCATTCTAGTGTCGCGATACGAAGCGATTATGCACGACAGGTTGGATGTGCCGCGGCCGCGATGACAATAATATGTAGAAATGTGCATTTGATTTGATATAACAATAACGTTGATTATGTTTGGGTTTGTCTCGAGGTCGCGTTGTTATATTATGATAGTACATTGTTTACGATCGATTAACATTCGCGTTCGGGTAGGTTTCGTCCGTTGAATCCAAATGAATAATAACGGCATTAATTCAATAACAACGAGACGACGACGACGACGACGACGACGACGTAGGTCTCGCGAAATAACATTAGTGTGTAATCTCGCGTTTACATTCAGTGTGATTGCGCGCAGTGTTATCTTATTGTTAGAGCAACAACATACGTACTACTATCACGCGACGACGACGACGAAATCGCGTCGTCGCCGATTCGGCGGTGGCTTTGCTAAAAAAGCGCATTCGGCGACCGGCACACGAGTATCCGAGTAAAAAACTACATCGGCGGCGTGCCGTAGAAATCGGTCGCGGTTAATATTTCTCACGCCGCGGCGTATATTATACTGCGTTTATGACGATTATACCGAAATATAATTCTTTCGTTCGTTAAAGTCGTTTGGTTAGTCAAACTAGTCGTGAAGTATAATTCGTTTTCAACGTCGTACACGTTTTTCCAGCGATACGGATACCCGCGATGAATTTAGGGTACAGTTTTATTTATGTTATTATTAGAGACCGGATTTGTATGCATTTTAATATTTGTAATGAATAGTATGCATTTCGACGGGAGTAAGAAACGTGGACGATTTGTGTCACAGATAATGCATAGAAAAAAGTTTATTTTGCATATAAATGCATATTTTAGAGATGACTGCATATTTGAACATTTTTGCATATTCAAGCATATTTTGTATAAAAGTTTATTAAGCCAATTGTTTTGTTTCAATTTCATCGTAGAAATTATTAGTTCATTACGTATTGTTGGGAAATAAAAATGTTATTCTCCGTATGTTATATTTTTGGACAGTTTATGTTAAAATTATATCTCGTTTATCGCAAGTCGCAACACGTCATCGGCAACAATGCCGACTGGTTTTATTATTAGATTTATATTTCGTAAAGCATTTGTTTTATTTGTTGGAAATATTTTAAAATATTTAGTAGTTCTTTAATAAATGTTTAAAGTCGATGTCTATAATTAAAAAATTAAGTTTTTCAACAATTTTAAATTATTATTTATGGAAGAAATTAAAAAAAATATATTAAAATGCATATATTAATACAAATTCATATTAAGAGCATATCAAGTGCATATTTTGAAGTTTTTTGATGCATAAATGCATATTATTTTGGCCTTTTTGAGTGCATACAAATCCGGACTTGAGTTATTATATTCAATTCATTAGCAATCACCAGAGTTAATAGTATTTATTTTTTTCAACATATCGGAATCGTAGAACGGTCGTCGAACGGATAGCGCGCAAAAAATAATTTGGTTTAAGTTTATTATTATTGAAAGAAAACCACTCGGACCCGAGCGCGCGCAAGTCGAAATAATAATGCATTTTTAAAATCGCCGTAAATCTAAAATAAACCTTACCGAGTGGGAAAATATATATATATATATATCTATGCATAATAATTGTACGCGAAAGATAATTTATTCAGAGGAAAAGAAACATTATTTTATCGTTAGACACGCGGTGGCAAACACGATGGATGGTTTTAATTTATATACACTGCACATATAGATTTATGTGTACCTATATATATATATATGGCGCGGACACGGCGCAATAACGAATCCAAATAAAGTAAAACAAACACGAGTAACGATAATAAAGAGTGCGACGAAAATATTTTCGTAACATTATTGGATAAATACGAGCGTTAGATTTTGCAGACCATTACTGGCGACGGACGATTTTAGTAGTGTACACAAAAACAACAACGAGAGGAGCGTAAAACAACACGGACACTGTCGAATCGCATCGAAAACACTGGTTTCGCGCGCGAGATTATAATAAAACGAAACGGTACGGACGCGGCGGCGGCGGCGGCGGAGGAAACGCGACTGTGCTCGACGCGATACTGCCGCCAGTAAAACAGTAGGACGCAGGGCCGTATTTACGCCTAGGCCCGTGAGGCCCGGGCCTAGGGCGGCAAATTTTTTGGGGCGGCAAATTTTGTAAGAAATAAAAAAAGAATCATATGAATGCATGAAATATTTATATGATTTTTTTTTAGATATCTGTATGTAAAATATACGGGCGCATGAAACTGAAAATGTCACTAACCCGAAATCAATTTTCTCGTAATGTGAGCTATAAAGATAAGATGTTGTATACAAATGATTTAATAGATATTTATCCGAACGTCACAACAGCGTTACGTATGTATTTGTGCACGTTTGCAACAAATTGTACAGCAGAGCGGTCGTTTTCAGCATTGAAAAGAGTAAAATCGCATCTTCGTTCAACTTTGGAGTCAGATAGATTAAACGCGACATCAATACTACACATAGAATCTGAGATGCTTCGAAGTATAAATTATGATGATATAATCGACGATTTCGCGTCTAAAAAAGTTCGTCGTAAAATGTTATAGATAACATAGGTTATGATTAGGTATAAGTTTAACTATTAAGTATTACTAGGTATAAGATTAAAGATTATTAAGATTATTTTAAGATTAAGATTCAAAATGTATACTGATAATGCCTAATTAGGATTTATAATTATTATTTGTTTTGTTTATAATGACTATTGACCTAATTTCTTTAAAATGAAATAAATTTATTTGTAATAATTACAATTTTTTTTTTCTTGGGGTAGAGGCGGCATATTTAAAAGGGCCTAGGGCGGCACTTGTTCTAAATCCGGCCCTGGTAGGACGAACAACAAACGGGAACAATTATTGAACGAAATCTTCGATAATTTACGATTTAATATTTTCGTGTTATATAATACGAATTATTGACGACGACGTTTAGAATAATAATGGTAATTGGAATAACGAAGAATTTATTTCGGCTACCTCGTCGTCGGCGAGACGACAAAGAAAAGTCATGAATATGTATTGCACGAGAAAACCATTTAACTTAAAACCGTACACACAGGTATATTATGTCCATCGGTGGTTACGCGGACGGTTAGATTAGAGCCCGCGTTTTCCAATGTATATTTATGTGAACGCATAAAGGCAATGATTAAGGTCACCCGAACGCCATAAGTCATTAACATATTATGTACAGAACTTGGGTAGGCGTACGCGGTATATATCAGCTAAAGGACGACCGGAGTCGATGGGAGAAGGATATTGTTTTCGAATACGGGAAATTTTACTCGGTAATATAAGGATATAAACCTCCACGAGATAAACAATACGATAAAATATGCGTTAGCACGGCCGATCGCGTTCGAAACGAATACTTTATGACTTTTTCCAACTGCGCAAATTAATAAATACGTTTCCGAAATATTGTGTGTCCCGTCAGTATTGAAACTGTAATTTAAAAATAGTAGCAGCTGTACCTAAGGAACGCACAGAGCTCTCGGTTTGTTTAAATCCCACGCAAATCTATTATAAACGAAGTCGGTCCAGACTGGGAAATATTATAATAGCACTATTATTTTCTCCGAGTTGCCGGCCAGCAATAAATCTACAAACGCGTGGGAGGGCGATGACGTGAGCTGGGTAAATAGATAGTTTGAAATTAAAAAAGTAGAAAGTTTCAACGACTGGGATAGCTCATTGTTAAATTACGTTAATTTTCAATGTGAGATGCGAGGTATAATTTTTATTTTTGTTTTTTAACAATCAAAATTAATTAAAACGTCACAATGTTATCCATACACGATGTTTTGGAGGAATTCGTAGCATTCTAAAACGCGGTTTGTTAAAATACGGTCCCCGGCCGTAAAAATCTGTCGGTTAGAATTCCTAGTTTATATCGTTAGGTTTAAACAATTCTGTAAAATGTACTGTATTATAGGCACCGTTGGTGAAAAAGTTATTCGCTCTATCGAAATTGTTTTCTTTTAATCTCGTCACGTACGCATTATATAGAGTTGTGTACTTGTGAAAAATTATAGCGCGCAACACACTATACAAGTCGGGTGAAAAATCGTGCGAGCGGTTCGTTCGTTTGCAGAGATCTTTTGTTGTTAACGCGCCAGAGTGTCTCCGAGTGTCTAAAACGGACGTTTTCTTATTCTACGCTTGTTTTTAAACGTTTTAATTGATAAACTAAGTTGCGAGAATGAAAGCCCACCCGGAGCTGTAGTACACACTCAAAAGTCCGGCGCTGAGTACGCAGGAACGAGTACCCCAGGGGCGCGCGTTTTGGAAACGCAGAGAGCGGGCTAATTGAAGTCGTAGACGCACAACGGCGACAGTAATTTCATTTTAGACGACACATTGCTCGCGATTAAACCGTACGTTCGAACCGCACGGATCGAAAAGAAAAAGGTGATAATTATTATTGTTATTTACGATAGTAAAAAGATTTTTACGGCGGCGTTTGTTTGGTTTTATCCGTCGGAGCGTCCGCGAACGGATATTTTAGCGGTTTATTCGAGTTTTAGCCATCACACATTGTAATTAAAAATAGTTAATGTAATATTAAGTACGGGTATTTATTTGAATACAAAAAAAAAAAAAAGACGATAATTTAGGAACTGTCGTTATATTTTAGTCAATGCGAAAAACGCCGAAACGGGCATCACCTCGTAACTTTATCAACGTTTCCGGAAAATGTTAAGGAAACGTAGTAAATTTGTACACTTCTGACACAGATCGAACCATTATCGTCCTAATTTTTTTTATCGTAAAAGTATTGAACGCGGTGTATCATCATGATACACATGCGAGACGTGTGTAGTTTACGATAAATATTGTTTCGACGTGGATTTAATAATCGAAATGCGTTTAAAATTTAATGGTTTAATAATGTAACGGTAATTGCTTTTTTTTTCCAATCACGACGAATACTGAGAATGAATCGAAAAAAAAAAAAGTACGAAAGCTTATAATATAATATGGTTAAATATAAGACCTAGTATAAGGTCAATTATTATATCCATAGAAAAAACAATGCTATAATAATAATAAAATAATACGACTAACTAACCGTGAATAATGTTTAAAATATAAAAACGATTTAATTAAATATAACTAATTAGGTTATGATTTTCATAATAGCTTAATCGCCTTATTTTTTATTTTTTTTTTAGGAAATAACGTTTATTTCATTACCGACATTTACTAATATTCTCATATTTTTCGATAGGCAACGCGTAACTGGAAATTACCATCGTTTTACGAACAATTAAACTCGAATACATTTCGGTAGAGACGATGGTTAATATTACGTTATATCGATCATGAGCACACAGTGGACAAACAAATAAGCCTACTCATTAGTCTCGGGAATCGGACGCGCGAATAAACGTGATAACGATACGGACGAAAAAACCGAAAATCGTTTATAATATATTTTTCTAAAGCAGCCCGTAGGTGCGCGCGCGTCGGCGTTTAGGGCCCCTTCACACGAGGCCACTCAGCAGCGCTTCTTAGCAGCGCGTTAGTGGCGCTGCTAATATTTTAGAAGCGCGTCTGTGGCGCGTCAGTGGCGCTGCTAATATTTTTTAGAAGCGCGTCTGTGGCGCTGCTAATGTTTTTAGAAGCGCGTCTGTGGCGCTGCTACTAACCTTAGGCACTGACAAATACAGACTGAAATTAAAATGATAATAATAATTGAAATCGTTTATCAAACATCGTTTATCAATCGCGCGCGACTAAAAATCAAACGCGCTTCTAACGCGCCACAGACGCGCCACCGACGGACTGCAAAAATAGTCGCGCGACTGTCGCCACGTGTGAAACCCCCAATCTAAATATACGTTCTATCGCGAGAAGCGCCACTTTTAGACGTCGCGTTCTGCGGCGAAGGCAACTACTCACACCGTCTGTGGCGCTTCTAATCAGTGGCCGTGGTCGTGTGTGAAACCATCCATTTAAACTAATGTTTTTCCAACAGCAGCGCTTCTGAGAAGCGCTGCTGAGTGGCTACGTGTGAAGGGGCCCTTAAACTTAAAGAGGATTTATTTAGTACAAGTTCTCAAATAATTATAGTGCGATCAAAGTACGATTACGGGTTTCAATACTCGGAAACGTCTATATCTAAAACGCGTAAATATCCATGTCGAACTTCTCCGAACTCGTACACTTTGAGTCGCCGGGTGTATATGTTACGGTGAATGATGTAAACGTGGTAAAAGACGTCATTCCCCGGTAAATGACATCATTTACCTAAAAATTGGTAAATGTTGTAAATGCGGACATTCCCCGGTTATTGTCGTCAATCCCCAGTTTAATTGGCGAATGATGACGGAAGTAGATGAATAAACGAAAATCCCAACTAGCAATAACGTCGATAACCCGAGTAAAATAATATGAGATAATCTTTTAGTTTATTAGTTAGTATCTACGGGCATATTATAGCGAGTTGTATACGCGACGAGTGTATAATATTATTAGTAAAAATTTGTGTCTTTTACAAAATATAATATAAGTTAAATTAAAGTGTGTTATGGTTGTATTTAATTTTAATATTAAAATATATGGAGAAGAAGTTTAAAGCAGAAATCGACAAAATTGTCAGCAGTAAAAAGATAGGTGACAACATATTTTATTTTAGTTCTGAAGAACTAAGAAAGAATGAAAAGAAGAACTAAAGAAAAAATCAGCGACCGGTGAAAGATGTACATTTGAATTTAAAATCTGGTTTTTTACATCATTTACCTACATAATCGAATTATTTTGGTAAAAGACGTCATTCACCGGTGAATGACGACATCGACCAATATTCATCTTTCACCGTAACATATACACTACTGTTCGAAAGAACCGTACAAAATATAATAAAACAAATAAATACGAAGGAGCGCGCGCAACGATAAAGTTTTGCGAAAATGAATTTGCAATGATTTCCACGTCCGTCGTCTTTCGATTCTCTCGGAAACACGTTTTAGTTTTTCGTATTATTTCGGATTTGTTAGTTTTTTCGGTCTATTCGCGGATCGACTTTTAGAATAATTTACAGTCGTGGCCCCTCCCCCCCCCCCCCGCGCCCGGTCTGTTGGATTTTTCACGGGGTTCGGGAACAACAATAGCGGCGTTTGAATGGTTTTGTTATCGTTGTATTTCCGAAAGAATACACAGAAAATAACAGGATCTCCGTAAATAATCCGTGATTTCAAAACGTTTTTTTTTTTTTTTTTTTTTTTTATGTTTGTCGTACACACAAACAAAAATATTTCTCAGTGTTCCGGCGGCGGGGGGGGGGGATCGATATTGATAATTTTGTGGAGAGTGAAGAACGTAAGTAGTATAAAAACACAAACCAATTATCTACGGGGTTTTTCGATTGTAAAAAATACGTACTGATTTAGAATCGCACTTTTAAACGATCCGACAAATCGAAAAAAGGAAAATAATCCTATATCTAATAATCTCAACAATAGGTCGCGCAATCGTCGCGGGTAGAACTGGGTATATATTGTCGTGACATAATAATACGTTTATGAAGAGTATTGTCTACTTTACCGACAAATAGGCTCGCGGGGGAGATTCGAAAACGACCGTTTATTCGATATCGCCGACGGAAATTTCAACGCGTCGATTTCCGTAATAAATATAATGTATTTTCAAAATACACGCGCGCTCGACTCGATTTAACGCTGTCCGCACGCGCAGCGAATCGTCAACACCAGCGGCGTGGATAGAATTTTTTTTGCGTCAATTCACAATAAGTTATTTTATTAATTTTAATTTCTATATAATATTTTATAATTTTACCATAATGTTTAGTTGCATAATAATGAGATGTCGTTGAAAAAAAAATAAAATAAATATCTGAGGTGGAAACCCCTCAATACTATGTTTCGTAAACGCGCGATTGAAATATTTCTTATTTTCGATTCTGTACGTATGGGGGGTTTTCGCCACGAATAGTAAATCGCGTGTGCGAGAAAATCAATACCGGCGGATTTCATGCATGTGACGTCGCGTACGCACTACGCGTGCATTATTGCATACATAAATATAAAAAGTCTCTTTCAATGTTCAGTCGACCGCGATACATCGGCAAAGTGGACCAGAGCAGCACACGTTTTTATCGCGGCAACGGTTTTTTTTTTTTTTTATACTCTCGATAAATCGTATACCTCTATGTATACGTATTATATTATGTTATATTGCCCGATGAAAAGACATGTAATCAAAACTTGTAGATGCGAAAAAAAATTGGAAAATTATAAAACTCGTGGTTGAATGCCAAGTTAAGTTGAAAAAAAAAAAAAAAATTGTCAGTTCGATATGAAACCATTTGCGCGGAAGAAACGAGCGTGTTGTTGAATACATAATATCAAATTTTTTTTTATTCAACGCCAATATATTTATGTGTATATTATGTATATTTTTGTCATTTCAATTAAAAAAAAAAAAAAATTAAATTAATTTTCATTACGATTTTATTGAATTTTCTCTAAATGTTTATATTTAGACGAGTCGAATTAATTATTATTTTGTTTAACGAAAAATTAGAAAACATTGCTCATAGTATCTTATAAAGGTCAATAAAAATAATATATTTTAGATACTATGTTAATTAAGTTTGTAATTCAAATGATTATTTATTTTGTTGTTGTTTTTATAGTCGTTTCGTATGAAATAAAGTACTAAACAACCCACGTGGATACGTCTAAATCTGTTGCAAATTATTTCGATTTTAAATACCTATTTGTTTGTATTCGTCGTTTTGATATTTATCCGAATTACAAACGCGGTACTCGCGATATTTAGAAACGATTAGTCACCAAAGTTACTGTCAAACCAAAGTTTTCGAGAAGTGATTAGAAATCGTCGTATGTGACCGAGTACACAACTTATAGCCACCATAGTGTAGCATTAATTCGCGCCAATAAATTATATTATTAAACGCTACGCGATTGTGCACGATATCCTGCCGTCGAAGGAACATATTATTTGCTATTGAAACGACACATACGAGTATTAATACAATAATATTGTATTATAGATTATAGCCGAAAATTTTTCGATTGAAATAAAGACACGATTTGATTGTCGACGAAAAATTAAATAGACCATGTGCCTAGTGTTCGACGCGAATAAACTCGGAATCGACTTTTACGGATATTTTTCGACAAGTATATTAAACCATAACGCGCTTTGAGAAATACACGCCCGATCGATCGTTTGAAACGATAAATACCGTAAGCCGGCGAATAATATTAAACACGCCCGCCACCCCCCTCCGTCGACGGGTCGAATCGGGTTATAAACACACCGTCTTTAGCAGATAATAATCCTTAATAATCCGAAATAAAAAATAGTAAACGCAAAGGGCCTTACCTGGGCCGAACTCGTTGTTTTTGAATATGAACGGCTGCACAGTGAACGCTCTGAGCAGCACGTATCCTTTCATCGTAGGCACGTTTTGATCACTCAACACCACGCTGATTTCTTTTTGACACGAATAGGACTGTCCGACCGGCGTCATGAACAACAGTGTACCGTAACTGGACGTTGTCGACAAACGTACGATTTTATCTGAAAATTTAAAACGCAACGCTCTATAAAAAAAATCACGTACAATTTGAAAAACGTCAATTTGACGTTAGAGTCAAATTAAATCGATAAAAACGCGCACAGTCTCTCGTGCCCCGTCGTCGTCGATTCATTAAGCGTCCGTGTCCATCGGAATAAATAATCATCAAATGTACATAATTTAAAAAAAAAAATCAAACTAATTTCGGTTTCACGTCGTATATTGCGCAAACATTGGTTGCGGAATAAGTCTGGACGTTTTAAAATTTACATCTTATTTAGTTGGGTGATTTCGTAAAAGGAAACTAGGCGTCATCCGAGATGAAAAATATACCGATGTATACCGAGTAGTTTGTTTGTTATTTTTCGTGCATTGAAATTGTATTTTCACAATTCTTACAGAAAACTATTTTATCAAATTTGTTTTAAGGAACCTATCCGATTGGTTTTTCTTACTGTTTATGTAAAATTTATGGAAAAAAGTGTTGTTAAAAATAACGCGTACGCGTGTTACTAATAACTATTATTGGCAATTAAAAAAAAATAAAAATATCTCTATTAAAAATACTAGGCACCGGACCCGCCATCAGCTCTACAAAACCGAATATTTTTTTTTATATGGTTGTGGTTTGTAAGCGCGACCGGGCCGAGTAAGCGGAAACGCCTCATTATAGACGTTCTGCTTGTTTCAAGTACACTGTCAAGTGTCGGGCTGGCAAATAATCGACGTTATAATGTATATATAAAAAAATTTGTACTCCTCTAAACTTTTGTCTCGATATAAAACTGATATTATATCATAAATATAAATTTGATTTTCGTTATTATTACTATAATATTTACCCGTACGGTTTGTGTAAAGGCGTTTTATTTTTATTCGTGCACCGAATGACAACTGTGGGTTTATTTTTTTTCGCAACAAAATACAATCGGTTTGTCTGATTAAAAATATATCGCGTTTCACCGACAATATGATATATTAAAAGGGAGGGAAAAAAAGCGAACGGTCGTCGTCGGTATTTTTAGTACGTTCTGATCGAACCGTGTAGACCTTTACACCTGGCGTCTTATCAAAATTCCATCGGTCTGCGCGCAATACTAAATTTATCGTTTTGTAATCGGTATGCGCGAAGACACGGTTAGGGCCGTTACACACGAGCGATATTTCATCGTACGAAAATATTATCGCACGATATTTGAATTTACATGTTTATAAATAGAGCTGTTCACACGATCACGATAAAATGTCGTACGATTATCTTATCGTACGATACCTCGAAAACTGTCGGATGCACTTTAATATTCCAGACGATAAGAATATCGTACGACTAAAATATCTCAATCGAAATGTACAGAAATAAATTGATTAAAACACACGAACGATCATTATCGTTCGATAAACAAAAAAAACAAACTCAGTACCATGTCATCCTCCGATGAATGCAACCGCTCTGGCGGAGCAAATACACCATCGCCGAAAATTTGTGAATTTTCAGACGACAATTTAAACATAGATATAGATGTACTTATAAGTGAAGTCCAATCAAGAGCCCTTCTTTGGGATAAAAGCCTGGATCATTATTCAGATAGAAATTTAAAAAGAGCGGCTTGGGAAGAAATATGTGTTTTATTTTATCCAGATTTGTAAATTATAACCCATATAAAGAGTTACAATGTTATCCATTGCAGTATTTAAAGATATATTAAATTATTAATAAATTAAAAATTAAATGTATCACAACACTGTATAGTGCAGACGTGTGTCTCGTGCAACTATAGAATTACAAATGCAAAAATTACATAGTATCGTCCGATAAATATCGGTCATATGTTCTGCCAACTATAGTATCGTACGATAATATTTCCGTACGATAAATAAATCGTACGATGAAATATCGCTCGTGTGTAACGGCCCTTACACTTACTAATATGATTATTTTTCGGTCGGACGATAATAGTTCGAGTCACTTCGTTTCGATTTATAAACGCGGATAAAACGGGGGGGGGGGGGGGAAACGAAGCGAATTCGAATTTATCGTTTGAATATTATATAAATATATAGTCGTCGTCGTCGTAGTACGACAACTTTAACTACGAGCGAATGATTTTTATACGATTCGAAAATGTTTTTAAGCGCGAGCGGTCGGAAAAGTTTTTAATCGACCGCACGGCGAATTAACTACGACGACGGGCATTTCTTCTGTACACGCTCTCGTATAAATTAGGTAGCGTTCGAAACAAACAAACGACCGCCCGAGTTATTGCGATTACGTGATAATTAAATACGGGATATACTCGTATATTTGGCGAACAATAACACGAGATGGCCCAAGATTTTAAACTTGTTCACGGTCGAGAAAGTTTCGACGAGAAAAACGTACACAAAAAGCGCACATATTATGTTAACGAACCAAAAGCGTAAAACGCTCTTCTCTCGGAAATTCCGCGAAAATTTACTCAATCAATCATCGCGCGGGGCCGTCGCCGCCGCCGCCGATTCATTATAAATACCATCGGCGTAATTCGCATCAATCATATTGTTAGTGTTAATCATCGACTTAAATGTTTGCAGTGAAATTTAAACCGACTAAAAGTTCACCCATTTGGCTAATGAAAAGTCCAATTTTTACGTTTGTACACGGGCTGGTAATTATATTACACATATTAACTATTTTTCTAAACTTAAATCATAACGAATAATTTATCGTACGCAGGTTAACATAATAACAATTGTGTTCGCTTTTAGAAATTTAAGATGCGCGCAACAGCCATTTTGAGCTGACTTTGGTGGTGTACAGTTTTCGTCTCATGTTTTATTCAATCGTGATCAATACGGTAATAAGGCGCCGTGACTTTGTGTAAATAATAACAAGAGTTTCTACCGCGCAAATAATATTATCTCAAAATATAAAGTTTATCTTTCGTGTTCGATATAGTAGATTATAGCCGAACACGAACAATTTATTAATTTACGCAAAAATCAAAATCGTAAGTGAAACTGTTAAATTATAGATATTCAAGAGCAAAACGGAAATAAAAAAAAAAATTTTTTTCCATAGTTTATTTGGATTGAAAACGACTCGGACTTTAATAAAGAAACTCTCCGTCAATGTTTCATCGTTAGTTATAAAATTGTAACGTGGTTTCATGATTAGTTATGCGAAGCAGAATTAAAGAATTCGTTTACAGATAAAATAAATCAAACGATCATCGACCAAGTGGAAACGGCGGCGGTGGGCTATATTGTAATAACTTTTTCGGCAAAGCGTCGTCGGTACTTCAAATCGAATTCGTTTATATAATTTATGTACTTTGGCAATTTAGTTATTTTTAAAGATTTATTTTAAATAATAATAATATATATATATATATAGAGAGAAAAATATAACACACAAAGTGTAAATCTCAAACAAAATATAATTTTGAAACTAACTACCTAATGGCAGTTTTACTTGGCCACATTTGATCTCAAGTTTAATTCGTAAATAATTAAATAATAGACGGTTCGAAACTGCGTAAAAGTTATGTACTCTGGTATCTGAAACTTAATTACAAATATTCTTTGATGTGCGTTTTAAATTAATTAAAAACCCATCCTAAGGCGTCTATATTTTTATTTTATATTTATCTCGGTGATTTCAAACGAAAACTTTTCAACGATATTAAATAACGACGACGATAATCGAAATAAATTGATAATACGAATATTTTCTAGGTTACCATCTTTTAATGGTTGTTTTTTTTTTTTTTTATTACGAATAAATTTGAAAATTCAAGAACAAACAAAAGTATTTTTAAGTGTCATTAAAAATAAACGCAGCATAATATTACAACGTTATTCTATTACGGAAGCACAAAATGTTTCGTAATATTTTAATCGTCATTGCATTGTTTGCACTGACAAAAACCATTATAATCTTCAAATCAGACGTTACTACAATTTATTCGATTAAAGAAAACGCGTTAAAAAAATAAAATAAATTTAATCACACAATTATTGCCCCCCCGATAACCTATGGGTGTATTATCTAACTAGTTTTCGAGTTATGACCGGTGTAAAAATGACGTATTTTGACACGACGTAATCGTATTTCTCAAACACGCGACTATTCCGACGGATTTGACTTGAATTTTAACTACGTTTATAAATAGAGTATCACACATGTGCTCCGAAAAAAAAATCTATTTAAATACAATAAAAACGACTTCATTGAGATACGGTTGAGGAGCTATTTAGAAGAAAGAAAAAAGTGTCGGATAAAAGTATCGAGTATTGTAAATAATCGCCACCAGAATCATCAGAGTAGATTATTCGAATTCGAGAGAAATGATATATAAATCGGTAAAAAAAACGACGTTCGTATAGGTATTTTAGCATTTTAGTTGGATATATATCTAACGCGAACTCAACTTCCAAGTATGAGACTTACGTTTTGCGAAACTCATCGTTAAACGAACCGACGAAAATAATACAAAAATAAATAAAGGGTTTGGTATGATTAATGAAAAAAAAAAAAAAAGAAAAAAAAAAAAGCACTATCGTCATAACGTGTGACACGAAACTGTTGCGTTGTTTTTTGAAAGCGAAACGAAACATAATTAAGAAGGAGTAAAAATTTACTGGAAAATTAATAAACATATTAAAGGTTTTTACGAATCGTTGTAAACTGACATGGGCGTAAAATCGCTATAACTTTATCTTTATTAAATGAATTTATGATATGACCGCCGTGGTTTTTTTTATTTATTTATTTTTTTTTGTTCGCGTCTGTTACGCGAAACCGTTTTAATTTCGCGTCGTCCGTGCTAAACCTTTGAATAATACGGATTATGAAAGTCCGGCAGAATGAATAATAATAATAATAATAATAATAATAATAAAACTATAGTGAAAATAAATGTAGATAAAAGAGACATAAAAAAAATGGGTTATTGGCTCGATCAACATTTTTAGACGGGTATTGGACGAAAATCCCACGGACGATGATGATGACCAAGAGACCGAAAGCGCTAATGATAACATCAAAAGGATAGCGTAATTGAATTTCCACTCATTAGAGAGAAAGGGGGGGGGGTGGAAAATAATGGATTCTAGCGGCGAGATGTATGACGACGACTACCGGGCGAGTATACATAAAAACTATAGAGAAAAATAAATATAAAACGAATTAATTTCATTGAAGAGAGCTCTGCGTTTTCTCTTGAGAAAATACTACTCGATCTAAACAATAAAGATTCTCTTATTGTATCCGATACTATGGGAAAAGCGATAGTGAATAAACGTCGTTCGGTCGGAAATAAAACTATATATTTTCTTTTATACAATTTTTATCGACGGCATTATTATAATCTCATTATTATCGAGCCATTACCCCCCTCCCTCCATCATTCATAAAACCGTCGCGTTTATAATAATCGGTAAAATAGACGTTGAAATTTTAATAAACTCAATATGCGTATATAATTTTACCTATCCAAGTCCACGAGGATTTTATGAACACAATAAACAACAAAATGTTTACTAGAAAATTTTATTTTACTAATCATTAGGAAAAAAAAAAAGGCGTATCCGTGAAAACTAAGTGAAGTCCAAAACTTCCATCGCACTGTGCTCTCCAACTTGCACCGTACGCGCATGCATTTAAAAGCCAAATATAGTAAAAGTTTGCTTTTATTTTTTTAACGTTAATATATTACGTTTGTTTAGCGAAAAGAGTTATACAAAAGTTTTTCGCAGAGTAGTTTAGAGTAAATTAATTTGTGATCGGATACACGATACTGGTAGTACGTAGTATTGCTCCGAAGTTTTTGGAGGGGGAGAAACACTACAAAAAACAAAAATTAAATCTACGAAGGGAGTGAAAAATAATTCGATTTGGAATAACAATTTTCTCTGAGCTTTTTTTTTTTTTTTAACAGCCGACCTTTAGTTTAGTTTAACGTAAAATATCTCTGTTCACCGAATAAATAATATTATATTGACACGTGAAACGCACCTACTTAATTAGAATAATTTCTCGACGCTTTTTTAAACGTTATAATCGCATAATTATCAAAATATAAAGAAATTTCTGAAAATTTTACAAAAAAAAAAAAGAGCGAAATAATCGTTATATTAACCGATTAAAAACCAGTGGTATTAGTGGTGAAACCGAGATTAATTTCCAAGAGGGTTTCAAGAATTTGAAAAAAAAAAAAACTCGACCGGATTTAGTTGTATGAGTAAAATCTTACAAACAACAAATCATACGTATATACTTTTTATATTTAGGTTCTAAATGTAATCGAGAGAAATAAAATTTTATAATTAATATTCCAAACTCATAAACTGCGACGCGTAATAATAACTCTAAAACGAATTCTCCGTATAGAATGTTTATTGTAATAAATGTTTTAATAATAATTTATAAAAAAAAAAACGCAATAAATAACATTATTATTATAATTCCAGTAGCCATTTAATAATTAGTTTTTATGTACGAGTATACCCGTGTGTACTACGCGTACACTGTAATAGTTATAATTTATATCGTTCGTATTAAACCCTTATTTCAAAAAAGACTTTATTGAATTACAACGAACGCTCGGTGCACGACGCGTATTTATCTATATATATATATATATAATTCATAACTATTACGATTGTCAGATAACGAGAACTCGAGAAATATCGTTTAGCATGATATTATTTACTTGGCTCGAGGAGAGTGTGAAAAAAAAAAAAAAACCATATACAATTTCAACTATCTCGCACGTTGTCCGCCGCAGAGGGATTGAAAACAAAACGCGCGTAAAATAAAAGCGACACTCGCGCGCTGGAGATTATTGTTTTTAAGTAATCGTACGCGGGAAAACCCGACGCATTCCCCACAGACGTTTGATTTATACGTTACTTATCAACGCCGGGGGATGTTTGTGTATTAAAACTCGATACGCAATTCATAATAAAAAGTTGTATTTTACTCGGAAAACACACACGCGCACGCCCATGGATTTGTTATTCCATCTGTCTACTACAATACAATTTTTATAATTATTTCTCACGGCGAGCATACTTGCTGGTAATAAATTATTCACGGGACTATAATAATACGACCTTCATTGTACGAGCGAACGATTTTAATAGATTTCAAAGTAAATCATCGGCAAGTATTTTTGAAAATAAACTATGGTTTTTAATTTTTTTTAACACCGAAAACCCAGGACTACCGTCGAGTATAAATTTTATCTCGAATATACCGAAATATAAACTATATCGATTTCAGTGTTCGATCGTTAACTCGAGATTAATAGAGAGTTATGAAAAAATTCGAAAATCAATGTAATTTATGGCAGACTAGTCGACAAATAAAATAAAATATAAAATTTTACTTTGTAACACTCGTGATAATAATACTTTTATAGATTATTTTTTAATAAATACACGTAATTAGTAAGAAATACGCTGCGCACGTCATTTTCTTTCGAAAAAAGTCAATCTTTTATATATATTGTATATGAAATAGTATATGGAAAAAAAAGTCGGTAACAACCGGCCTCGAAAATTCAACTCCCAAGGGGGTAAGAAATTAGAAAAAATCGCCTAGCCGGAACCGCGGCTTTGAGTATGAAAATTGGTTTTATTAAAAAAAAAATCGCAGATCGTGTAATAGTCGTCGGTAAAACGAATCGAAATAAAATATACGCGCAAAAAATAATCTATACGAGTATGACGTCATAAAATGTGGTCGGGACTTACCGTTAATCATCGGTCTGCACGTTAGAAATTCGTTTTCATTCGATGTTGCGCTTTAATCCGGCACTTGGGCGTATAGATAAATATACGTCGTCGACGGGGCGCACAGGGAGCACAAAAAATCTCCACGGTCACCGCGATGTTTTCATCGAAGACGACGGTCTTCGATCGAGATATTAAGGAAATTAAAACGCGAGGACAACTATCGAGACGCGGAGACGGAAACGCGGAGACGGAAACGCGGAGACGGAGCGCGATCATCGCCGGAGCAACGACACGGAAACACTGATTCCGATTTCATAAACACACCGAACACTTTCCTTTTAATCGTATATAAGACACGCCCAAACGGACGAGCTCATCGACCAATGACGAGATGTTTACCAGCGATCGTATTCGATCGTCCAATGAAAAAAAAGTCCCGTTGTATTATTGTTCCGCCTCGTTGTATTCGTCCCATTGTTCTCCGCACGCACGCGATTTCGATAAAAGTTATGCAATAATATGACATTGTAAAGACCGTCGGTTTTTCTAATGACGTAATAATCTATATATATTTATATAAAACCCACTCGCTCGCCGATCGTTGCATAACAAAAATTACGCGACGTACGGGCTTGAAATTCGAAACGGCGATTTATCGAATGCTCTGGGGCGAGCGATAAGAAATGATTTTTGAAAATTCAAACCCTGGGGGAGTTAAAAGGGGTAAAAGAGTAAAAGTTGGAAAAAAATTGCCAAGCCGAAACCGGGGGTGAAGCTTCGGGTATGAGATTTGGTCGGTGTTTCCGTTTTTATATAGCGGAGACCCCGGAAAAAAGGATTTTCCGAAATTTAACCTCTAAGAGGGTTAAAAGGGTGTTAAAAATAGAAAACGTTATTTCTCGGTCGGATTTTTTTGAAACTTTGCACACCCGCTCTGTAATAAAAATAATGAAATGTCTACGACCTAAAATTCCAAAATTCAACCCCGAAGGGGGGTACTAGGTAGGTAAAAGGGGTTAAAAACGAAGAACGTTATTTCTCGGTCGGATTTTTCATCATATTCGTGTAATTTACGAGAACGCCAATTCTATATTAAATCTATTTAAGCGTGTCTACTGGTCTACTGGTGAACCCGGCTCTAAATCATTCGATTACATATTTTTATTGTCACGATGAAATATTACGACAATAATCGTTATGAAATTAAATTCAGCCGTCAACGTTTTATATTTCACCGTTATTAATAATCGATTCGTCACAATAATTATTATAGCCAATGAAATGACGAGACCAGTTATTGACTACAGTTACCACCCGATGCGAAGTTACTCGGCGGTCGGTCGGTCTCCGCCGTGTCGAGTTTTATCGCCATAACGACCGGTATCGGTTTTGTAATTTTATTTTTTAACAACGTCGCGTCGTCGGTTCCACATTCTAATTCACGTACGCCATTAAATTGCCTACATAACACGCCGTTTGTATTTATTTCGCCGTGTTACGTTTAGTGGAAAAGAAGAAAAAATACCCCCCGGGAACTCGTCGTCATGCATAATTAATTAATTTTATTAATGTGTCTGTTGTGTTTGAAAAAAAAATAATTAAGTAAATGCTTCTACTTTTCTTCTTTTTTTTTTTCTACGAGAGATTTATACGACAGATAATTTATTTATTATGTGCAAACAACACGATCATTAAAATAATAATACGATATTTTTTTTATTAACATTATTTGTTTTTAATACCAATCACCCGATGATGAAGTTTCGAAGAAATTATTTCAATATTATTCGGTCATTTTTTTTTTGTTTTCTAAATAGACAAGTTAATGGAGTTTTCTAACAAGACGATATCGTATTTACGGTCCGATACAAAACAATAATTCGCCTATATTATGTGTTACAACTTTCTATTTTCTAACGAATATGTTTTAAATATTTGCTCTACTGTTAAATTATTTGATAGACCCATCCACCCTTTACCACGATGTAAGTATGGTTAAAAACTACAACAACTTTTGCACCTATCCGTATTCATTGGTAGTTTAATACTCGACTGGTGAACGTGGAATCATTCGGATCGCGCAGAAAATGATTGTAAATAAATAGTTTATTTTACGTCTCTAAATCGTCGGCGGTTACGACTAAAACGAATAGATTTAATATTATTCCAAAAAAAAAAAAAAAAAAAAAACAGCTCGTCGTAATAATAAAAAGTCAACGTTTGACTCGAGTATACGTATATAACTATTATAGAAATATAATAAAATGTTTCGAAAAAATCTTACCTTTTGTTTTAATGTGATCGAAATGTTTGTCGGCGGTGTTGATTTCGAGTTCCAATGCCTTTACGAACCATCTTTCTCCTCCAAGTGTCTAAAACAAACAAAGAACATAATGAATAAATTCGTTTGCGTTAGGCGTGTAAAGAGGGATAATTCATTTTTTTCGTTTGTTAATAGTTTATCCTGGGACATAATTAATCGGTACGTTGTTTGTTCGAGAAAAGTTTTCGATTTCATTTGTGCGTAATATTTAATTTATAACCAATGTCGTTTGTTACTGCAACACTACAGACGTGCATCACTGGCTTTTTTTTAAAATTTTTAATATGCAACGCCGACACGAGCGTTTAATATAATATAAATATAAAAAAAACCACATCTCATTAACGCTTTTTTAGATTGTGTTTAGTCTGTAATCCACGCGAACAAATAAAAATCAATCGCACACGAGTGTATGGACGTGTGGTGTAGTCATTCGAGATTTAACTTAAATTTCGTATTTATCAAACGCCGAAATGGAGTAGGTACGATTGTATGAAGTAGGTCGATTTTGACGTACGAGGGGAGCAGCAGCAATGGACGGCGCGCGGACGAGAGGCGGTATCGTGTTTTAGAAACTCGCATAATAAACGCGCGTATTGTAGACGCGTTATAAGTCAAACAAAATAAAGTTTCGCGTTGTTTACACCCTAGAGAAGCGTTTTCGATCAACTAATCCGATATTTCCGAGTGAGTATTAATTTCTCGGGCAACGAAATTTGCGTGGAAAATTATTACGGCACGACGACGCGACGAACACAACTCACACATATATATGGACTGTTTGGAGGATCGACGACGACGACGACGCGCGACGGGGCGAAAGTTTTGTGTAGGCAAAATAAGGCATCCGCCGACGCCGCGCCGCCGCGACGGAGAGACGTTATTATCAAACACACATATAGTTCTATATTAAACACATCGAGGCGGTCGATATATAAACGTGTAACGCAATATGCACGTATGCCAAATGGGTCTTTGAATATATATTTCGACTTCCGCGTTGTGTATTATGTAAATACACGGTTGTTCCGAGTGTCTTCTATTTACAGTGGGGTTGTCTGTTTTACATCTGCGGTCTACGGTAACGAATTCGCTTTGCATACATATCGGCAAATATATTCACCCGAAAATACGTTTAAATAAATATGGTACGCCGTAACGCGTGACATACGTTGACCGGAAAAACCGATCGGCGAAAAACGTTTTCCGCCGTAAAACGTGTCCCGCCCGACGTTTATATAAATGAATTCGACGTCGCGCACGCGAGTACTTTCTCGCCGAGGAGATGGCAAACGTCGAATGCCTAATTGGAAATTCTCTGCGAGAAAATAAGCTGATAAAGGAGGTCGGTCTTCGAACGTACATATCGATCGAACGCGAATAAAATAAATCGTTACTAGACGTAAAATAAACGGCGGCGTTTAGTCAATGCTATTATGGAGCGTTCATAATACTCGAAATACCTAGCCCGGAAGTGGTTTTATTTTTAGTGTTGAAAAAATGTTTGTTTTATGTTTAACGATAATAGTATTTTTCATCGAATTTAGCATAGTGCGTGTTCGAAAATATTGAAATAACTTGAAAAATAAATATCGAGTGAAATTATTCGATGATGGTTAAAAACAAAACTAAAGGGCCCAGATATGAGACTTATACGAGATACAAGTGAGAAAGGATTAAAATAAAAGGATGAATTTTTTTTTTTTTTTTTGAAATTAGAAACTAAAATGTTTCGAGTAAAGCGGAGAAAAAGTTTTCATTCCAATATTTTCAATGACGATCGCTAATATTTTTTATTGTAAAACACACCGACTTATGTGGAATCAACAGCGATAATTTTATTCATACGACTTCGGATAATTTTTTTGGGTCGCGCGGTGGTGACGCGAAGTTAAAATTCGCGTAAAAATAACACGATTTATAAGAAACGCTGCATTATAACAGTAACGAAACTATGTTTACAAAACTATTTACTATTATCGTTGTTGTACATTTAAAGTTTAAAGTCGCGGATTCGTTTAATACGCAAACAAAATAAGAAATAAAACAATTTCGATTAAATCAAGGGAATACGTTAAAGTCATACCGGATTTAATTTAAAATCGTAGACTTTTTTTTTTTTTTTTGTTTGTTTTAATTTGAACGAGTAACTAAAATCACGTAAAATAATAATTATAAATAAGGTATTTGTGTTTATTTTTTTCTGCAGGTACTACGCAGCACTAGTAATTATTATTTCTTTTGAAATTGTCAACTATTTAATATCGATTGTTTAAAACGAAACAAACACTACGTTACAAAGTCGTCGGTAATATTATAATAATATTCATACCTTTGTGAAATACCAGGTGAACACAAAATTTTTCCATTTGAGAATCAATGTCGCGTCGTCTTCGTTGCTGCAGTCACCGCTTACATCTGCGTCGTCGGGCACGTAAAGATCGGTTTGCTGTGAACCAAACGCGACGCCAACGAACCAATGAAAAACGTACGTAAAATCGAAATGAATTATCTTATAGAACTCACGTCTTCGGAGCCCAGTTTAGTCTTGAATTTCACTTCTATCACGGCGTCTACCCTCAAAAGAATACACGTATTGCCTTCTTCTTCGTTCAGTCGGAAAAGGGACGCGACTATATTACTCGGTTGAGTCGCTGAAAAAATACATTACATAACACGTAAGTCGCATTGTTTTATATAAAATGAACATAAAGAAATTTTTTATTATTATTTTTTACGTTATTTTCGACGAAATAATTATTGAGAATTTATCAACCGGTGGTTATGTTGTGAAATATATAAATTAGTCGTTTCGTCGAAATAAATGCACTCTACATCCGATTATATAATGAAATTATGAATGAATAATATCGTATGATAAAATACTTTGCGGACGACATTTTCATACATTATTTAATGTGAAATATTTATTTACAAAAATCAGTCGCTTGAATTTTCCCCGGGTTCGTAATAATAATTAAAATAGATTAATGTGTGAATTATAAAACGCAGGGGGCAAACGATCGCGTCTCATCTTACTTGTGGTCGTATCGGCTTTGTTGAACGGCACAGCACTTTTTCGAACCGACCTCTGAGTCTCGTCGTCTGCGTTCGACACGGGATCCAGGGAGCTTTCGTCGGGTAAACGTTTCTAAATAAACAAAAAAATTATTAATGCGTTTAACATGCCGCGACGTAAATTCAGCGTTTTTTTTTTTTTTTTTTTTTAATGCTTAATCTCCCGACACGGCCCCGCGTGATATTTTTAGAACTATGCCTTTTACCACACGAGGTTTAGGCGGCTCGCGATCCTCTCTTTCCAGACCCCACTCTTTCGTCGCGTATATCCGAACGTTTTTAAAAACACACGACCCCGAGGGATTTTCGGCGAGGTCATCACGTTTTCCGGACGACCTCGGGGGCGGCGTTATGGACAAATCCGAGTATAGGATTCTTCGTTTTCTTTCGTCACGCGTATATCATAACAATTTTATAGATTAAACCGTCTGTATAACTATAAGCATTAACTATTAACGATTAGATTATATTTTATTCGTCAACAAAAACGAATTAAATAATATTGAAAATTATACGAAAAATATTATCGAACAAAAATAAAACACAAAAATTAACCGCATTTGTGCGGGCCATAAAAAATTGCCTCGCCGACCCCTGTTATACGGCATTAATAACCGCTTACTGGGGTAAAGTTTAAATTCGACATTTGTGACGTTTTCATTTTAATTTTCGTCGCGTCGCTCTATTAAAAATATTGTAAAAATGAACTATCATTACGCGACGCGTCTCGGGATTCAATACAAATCGACTTAAAAGTATATAATCCGATAAAAAAAAGAAAAGAAAGAAAAGAAAGGTTTGCTGCGAGCCGATAAACAATGAAAAGTGCACGCAGTCTGTTCTGCATTGAAAACATTTTTCTTTATATTTAATCAATTTATCGAATAAATATATACGTATATACGTATATGCGAAACAATGAAATAACTAACGTTTTCCCGGCGCTTTTAATCCCGGCGGATTACGATGGTTGTTTTTCGAAATTTTATTACTGTATTTTATTATAATCAATAGTATCCTATCGCCGACGTCCGTCATATTCGAACTAAACGATTCAAACACACTTGTAAAAACACCATCATAGTTTAGTAACGAATGTGTAATTTTACATTTTTACTCGGAATTCGTTTTTAATTTATATAGTCTATAATACAGGCCCCGGCCAGTCGCGCGACACTTGAAAAATACAAAAACATGTCGAGGGGAGGCATTGACCCGCGTGAAACGATTCGTTTTGAGAAAGTCCCGTATTGTGTCGAACAGACGTGTTTTGAAATACAATTGATTTTTTAGCATACGATGGACAAAACGGCAATACTTTTCACCCGGAAACTTATACGCGTCTAAAAATTCTACTACCTAGACTATTGACTGTTGTAAGTACACCAGTTTAGTATACTTAGTTTAGTATATTTTAATTTATATGAAAACAATCGAAGTATACGATTAAGTTTAATTCGAAATTGAATGTTGTAAATTGAGAATATTATGGAATTACCTTTTTTCATAGTATTATTTTCAAATTTACTCGAAATGTGTCCTTGAAAATGTTTTGTGATTTTTTCTCAAACAGTGTTGTTTAAACACAAAAAAAAAAATATATCATTGTAAAACCCTATACACTTCTCACTCCTGGGTGAAATTAAGAATTTTAATGATTATAATTTTTCCACTCCCTTGATAATATAATAATTCAATTATCCAAACATAAACACACTTAAATTTGAAAATGAAATAATATTATCTTTAAAAATTATATTGCGTACCTTGTAAAATACATAAAAATTAATTACATTTTATAAAAATGCCATTTAATAAACAATAAAATATGTAAATATTATTCATTAAAAATTAGCCGAAAAAAGAAATACAAATTTTGTATTTTACCAAAAATACTATGAAAATATCATCATTTTCCCACTATCGTTTCTTATACAATTGTCGTGGTAAAATGTACAAAATAGAATATTATTGACGATTGTTGAACTTACTAGTTTTTGAAATGAAGAAATTGGTGATCGTTTTATTGGGTTATTTTGTTCATCGATTTGTAAGGCATGAACTGGAGTGACAAAATAATGATCGAATACCATTATCGCTAAAACATAAAATAAAACATACAATAATTTAAGCACAAAGGTTCGGAAAACATGGTTATACGTATTTTTAAAATAATCGAATTATTCGTTTGGTTTTTTTTTTTTTTAATTACAATTTTTTTGGTTTTTAAATCATTGATTTTTTTTTTTTTGCAATTTATGATAACTTACAAAGCGTGAAATACAATCGCAATGATTTATTATAAATATTTTATTCAAAGTAAATCATATTGATCAGTAAGTATATTATAACTTCAAGAATATAATATGTAAGTAGTATTTAAATGGATAAATTATAAATAGCTTTTTGTTTTTGTTTTTAAACCCTACGATTTACATAATATTATGTATTAAAGAAATAATGAATTCCTGTAATCATTATTTTTCCTTCGTTTATCTGTTGACACAAAACGCATTTGAAAACATAAAAGTATAAATCATATTAAAAATAATTATGCTAACGTAAAACTAAAATTTCGTGATACCAAAGTGCCGAACACGTTGTAATAAAATAGACTGAATTCCGTAATAATTTAAATTAAGGTCACAGGCGTTTTTATGTAACGTTCTTATAATCACATTACTAATAATTCTATTTCTATTGCAAAGTGGGTTTAGAGTGCTACCAGTGTTAATCATAAAACTCTGATATTTTTCACAATGAAATATATGAAAAATATTGATATTACACATTTTACAAATTGAAATACCAAACATATAAAAAGGTACTCGTACTTGTTATTTCCTTAATACATTATGTATTACGCGGATTTTCGAGTTTATGTTTTTCGGAAGATTTATATTAATGTGAAAAGAGTGTCTAAAAATCTGCGGCGTCGTGTATAATTAATAATGTGTTGAACGCTAAATATTGAAAATAATCAAGTACGTGTATTTTATACGCCATAATTTCATTTAAATTCACATTTATTGTCGTGAAAGTGTGTATGCATTTTATAAATATAATAGACCTTGGCGTGTTTTTTTCACTTTAAAAAGTTATTTTCTTAACATTCATAGAATTATTAAAACGTTTTCGGAATAAAACTTTTTATTGAGTTTTACACATCACCTTTTTAGTCTGTAATAAAAAAATATTTTAGTACTGTTTTGACTTTTTATGATAAGAAAAGTGCAAAGTTGTAAAAAACAAATAAAAGCCATCTCATGTTGACTATAGGCAAATAGAAAGAAGAAAAAAAACCGATTCAATAAAATATTAAATGTACTTAAGTATTCCGATAAATAATTTAGATGCAGTCGAGATATCACGAGCCTGTATACTTGTAGCGGTAAATTTAGTTTTCTACCGAAATATATTTGACGCGTTAAAAATTACATTTATAATTTCATTTCGGACCGCGACTGTTAATCAACATTAAATAAGTAGTTAATTAATTATTTCAACAAAAGTAAAATAAAAATTCAACACACAATTAAAAACAACAGCGGTTTTGAAAGTCAACAAAATGTCACAGAACCTACGAGCAATAAATTTAATTAAAAACCGTTAGATTAGTTTTTCGATGGAATAAAATACTCTTACTGGTTATTTATTTCAAACTAATTTCCCAAGTCCTTGACGACAGAATAAAATGTACTGATAGTTAAATTAATAAATACAAATTATATATATATATTATACACAGTGCTCGGAATACGAAAAAAAATTAGAAAAAATTTAGTGATTCTCAAGAGTAAATTCTCTTAAACTCGGATTAATTAAGAAATAAGAAATCTAAGGTAGCCCAAACAAAATGAAATTGTTTTCAAGTAGACGAAAAACAAAATTTTCATTGAAATTCACGTCATATGATATTATTCTTCGAAATAAACGTCTAAATATTTCTAACCTCCACTGCATTACATCTCACTTTAAGCAATTTTCTTACCAATTATAACGACAATATACTAATGTTTTCATTCTGACAAAACAATTTCGAAAACTTTTTCAATTTAAAAACTATTTTATTATAAACGTCTAGTGGTAGGTGGTTATTTAAAAAACGTCCCGACCGTATCGTTTCGAGCATACCGTTTAGAAAGACAAGAAGTGGTACTTGAAAATTTTTTTTTCAAAAAAGAAAAGGTACTCCATACACCACCTCAATTCAAATGATTTTATTCCATTAAATTTTTTATACAAATTATTATACATCACAAAGGAAAAGAAATCTGACGATTAGTGTATACCAAATACTCTACAGAATGTATAGTTTATACATTTATCATGAAATCTAAATGTTTTATCGATTACAGTTATTTTTATATTGATATGATCTATTTAAATTGATATTTATTTATGTATATTTACTTGTTTATATTATACAAAATATTAATAATATAGAATATATTGGGACGTTTAATTGGAGTAAATTACAAACCACCTTATAAGAAATGATAATGTAACGTTAACACTATTTTATTGTAGAATTTAATTTTGATTTTCACCTATTGAGTGTATTTTCAACCGTTTATCAAAAGTTATTTATTTACAAATGCGTTTAAAACGGTATCTGGTGAGATACAAGAGATGTAACGATTACTGGTAAAAGTATATTATATTCGATTAATGGTGTTGAATGTTAAAGCAATCATAAAACATTTCAAACGAAAAAACGTACCCGAGTAAGGTAAAAAGCGAGCAATACACACATGATTACAAAACAACTCGTGTCGATTTGGTTGAAAATCACATTTTCTCAAAGATATTCGACGTTTTCGGTAGTTTCCTCCTCGTGGTGGTTACGGAAAGTACCGAGAAAATCGAAAAAAAAAAAACTTTTCTAAAGAGCTTTCTGCGTTCAACTTCTGATCTAAAAAGTTGTAACACAAAACTTTCGGTGCATTTTTACTATCCCAAAAAATGTTCTCGCAAAAATAAAATAACATTATATTGTAAAACCAATAAAATTCTTACTTCGCTCAGAATTCAAAATATACGACAGACACTAGTGCAGTTCTATTGTGTTTGTGATGTATTACATGGCAATACAACATTTGATATGTGTTTCAAATATTGAAATTACCCAGAGAATTTTCCCATCAAATATTAGTCGCTAATCATTAAAATACAATAATAGATAAGAGTGAAAAGAGTACAAATATTATTGTTGAATCTATTAATGATTAATTTACTCGTCGACGATTTTAGATCGTTTGATTTTTATTATTATAATATTATTATACCAATTATTATCGTTCACTTATGACGAGCAAAATGCAATTTATAATAATTTTCTATATTGAAATTTAAAACAGCGAAATTAAAAATGAAATACGACCGTTCATAAAGAAACGATTACAAATAAATATTGGAAATTACAGAATTTAAATTTATCCGAGTATTATTCTATCTAACAATAAAGAACGAAGAAGGAAAACGCCAATTATGGGATGTGTATAGTCGGGAGGTGAATTAAGTCGAGTACCTACCTAACTTAATTTTTTCAACTATACAAAAAAAAAAAAAAAGAAAAGATTTTATGACACTAAAACATGCTATATTAAGTGAAATTCGCGGTAGAATTGCTTGTGTAACAAGATGTAAAATATAGATTATGATGTAATTTGAGAAAATTTCAGATACAAAGTTGTTAACAAAGATTTACATTATTGCTTTAAAGTTATTAACAAAACTTATAGAATAAGACAAGATTAATAAATTATAATTCAAGCTTTAAATTTTAATAAATATTTTTTCTGAGACATCCATAACGTATGGATTATGAGTTGTGTTTATGTATAATATAGTTTTAAAGGAAATTTAATTTCCACATAATACTCAATTAAGAAGGTACATGATAGGTTCTAAAAATTTAATTTAGCCTATTTTTTTAAATAAAAGTATTAAATAATATTGTTCCTTATCATTATAATTAATATTCAATTAAATTCAACAATACTATACTTAGCTTTTCAATACATGTAAATAATAAGTTTTTTCTTTTAATTTCAAAATAAACGTATAAGTCATCATTTAAAAGTCAAATAATGAAATATAGTATTTGGTACATTATAAAACATTATTATGTTAATTATTTTGAATTATACTAGAATTCATTTTTCAAAATTTGAGATTTCTAATTGAAATATTATTTATTTTTTAGATGGTATTTATTCGATCAGTAGGTATTGATTAGTATAATATAATATGTTTGAATAGAATATTGTTCGAATAATGTGAAAAAAGTGCTTAGAAAATCAAAACAATTTTTCCCAAGAGTTTTCCATAATCAACTCTTCTGATCAAAATAGTTGTAACATAAAAAACTTTGATGCATTTTACTACCCGAAAAAGTTAGACGGTTTTATTTTAAAATTAGAGAACTTCAGATCTACTCGCATATGTATGTTTTAAAACTTTATGTGAACTTGTTATCTTGCCTTATTTACAAAAATATTTTACAGATTTTTAATAACGTGGCGGCTGATATTTTTTTTAAATAATTAATCATACACGAGAATCTTTAATATTAATGCATATCTGAAAATGTTTGTCCATATTAAAATTTTCTTATAAATAAAAATTGATGTAGACATATAATTTTTTCAAAGATTTTCGTTCATATCTTAATTTAAAATGTCTACATTCAAAAAAGTATTTTTATAAAAAAAATAATAATCGATAGATATTAAAAATATAAAAATTTGAGTATAGTTTTATAAGTTAAGAATTTTACCTTAAGATTGTTAAATAAGTTTATTTCCTTGGTATAAGGTAATCTATATATAAAAGGCAACTTTATGTGTTTTTTGTACATTAAACAAAGAACAAATCAATGAAAAATATGGGTTAATAATTAAATATAATATTTTGGAGATAGATTTAAAATATATTTAGGAAAAGATGAAAGTATTCGGGGCATGAGTTATTTTTCAAGTATAATATAAAAATAAGGTAAAATTATGTTGGTTAAAATGTTGTATAAATGTGTTAAAACAATAAATAATAATTTATAAAGTTATATTACCAAAAAATCAATAGTAAGGCATTATTATGTAAAATGTATTATTTTATATAATGTATAATGCCGAACATGATATTAGCGATAATATGATAATGCCTACTGACTATTTTTTCATTTTTCTCATACCGACACAATATATAATTAACATAATTTTATAGACAATAATTAGTCTATTTTAACCATTATGAATAAACAACATAAAATATTTAGATTGTTTTCCAATATTTGGTCTAATTAATTAAAGAATTAATTATAAAAAATTTAGTTAGCAAGTAATGAATTTGCAACAAACATTCTTCTTACATTTTATTAAATCGCAAATTAAATTTTAAAAAGTCACGCTTTTCGATTTTCTCAATATTTTTTCATTAAATTTAATTTGTCAGGTTAGTTTAATAGCGACTAATTTTATGAATATGCACTAAATTTGACCATAACGTGTTTCAAATTTGCATATTCATAATTATTTTTTTTAATATTAAACGAATACATTCGGATAACACATCAAAACCAGTGTTTCACACCGTTTTATTTTTTCTCCGACAATAATAAATGTAATAATAATAGACTCGTATATTATTTAAATGTTGTTTTTAATTATAATATTTTATACTCTTGAAAATTTAACATAAACAATTATTTATTCATAACTAACAATATTTGTTAAAAGCCATTAGAACTCTACGAGTTCTTCATATATAATGTAATGATATGTTAATGCAAATAATTTTGTTAAATTCAAAAACATATTTTTTCAGAAATATCTTTTGTGAGTAATTAATTTGATATAACAAAATTTAAATTCAGCGAGTATACTATTTCAACGTATAGCAAAAATGATGTAAGTTCAATTAGATTTTTAATCAGTTATAATTTAAAATTTAAGTGAATTAAACAATGCACGGGGGGCATGTTGTATCAGGTACCCATCTCACTTTACAGACTTCACCTCGACAAAGCAATTATAATTCATTTCAGTTCCAAATAAAGATTAGTTTTTTTTTTTTTTAAGTTTTCGTCACTTTGTTATTTCAAGTAGGTGGAAAAAGTGAAATTGTGAGAAAAATAAACGCTAAACAAATTTTGCCGGAATAAGATAATAATACAGAAACAACACTCCACGTTGGGGTGAAAAAAATTATATATATTTTTTTTCATTTTCAACTGATCGGTACATTAAATTATCGGAAAGTAATTTGAAATAGAATTTTATTTTATATTTAAAAAACGCATAAAAATTGATTATTTTAAAGCTATAAGTAAATGAACCAAGAGGATTTTATTAATTTAAATTCTTAGTAACGACATTGTAAACTTTAAACATAATTCCTTCGAAAATAGATTCTTAGACATTAAAAAAAAAAAAAAAATTACAGCACGTGATTTGATTTAAAATTTTGCGAAAAAGTTACGGTTTTACAATATCATCATGTTCCTGCTTTTCCCGACGAATACTATTAGAAACATTTTTATAGTCGTTCCCAAACTGTTGGCCGAAAAATAATAATAATAAAAAAAAAAAAAAAATGAAGATATTGTAAAACTTATAAAGTCCACTCGCTTCAAATTGAACTTAGAATATAATATTGAATCGTAATTTATTTTAAAACGTTTTAAAGAATTATAGCTCTGACATTTTTTAATTGGATAAAATGTAAAAACCCCTGCATTTTTATTCCGCATTAAAACTTATTTTTACATAATATTCATTCGTCATTAGAGTGTAAGAAATTTATTTAAATTTGATTATTTTATGAATATATTTATAAAATAAATTTCGATGACAAAAAGCGATGAAATAAAATGTTTGGAGAATAAATAAAACTTTTACAAAGGTCACAAGTATGATGTCTTGATACTATTTTTCGAAACGACCACCATACATACAAATGACTAACTAATTTCGTTGATTTATTTCAATATGTTCTACGGGATAAATTAATAAAACTCAAGTACCTACGTATGTAGGTGGCATAAATATATTAATTATTAAATAGTTTTAAACAAGACTGACTTTTTTCTGTTATTATTTTAATGTCAAAATGAATGACTTTGGTTTGTTTTTATTGAAAATCGATTACATAATATAGACGAGACGACGCGTCTGTTAATTTCAATGCGTTTTTAAAGAAAAATAATACAACAGTAGTGTATAGGACGAAATGTTAAAATTTATGTGACGTGACCTTATCAAAAGCGAAAAAAAAGTATTTACTTGTAAATAACAAAAAAATAGACACATCAGCCCTATAAAAGTGAACTATAGAGCGTGGTCCAAAGGACCAAGTTCCAAATGTAATCTATATTGAGTTTTAAAATTAGCATCTCGTTCTTACAAATTATTAATCTTTCATTAAATACGTTTGAATAAATATAGAGCAGTATTAGCATGCTGATAACCTAGATGAATTATTATTTTAAAAAACACACATTTTAATGTTTGATATAATTCTATTAAACGCCTAATTGGCAAAGTCAAAACATAATTTAAAAAAGTAAACAGTTAGTGGTCTAAATTATAGTTATTTAGCAGAACACCTAATTGTTTAGTTTTTGTCTTTTTTATTCTCATTAACTTACACGATTTGTGTTAATCATTTATAGTTACCTCAATTTTAAATTGAAAATCGACATATTATATAAATAACGAGTTATTATTAATTTTCAACATTGGTAGTTAAATAAAGTTTAAATTTCGTCAGGTGCATAGAATATAAATTCATTGTTTCGATACCGAAACGAACAATAATAATTATGAATAGCGACCAAATCGTTATCATTATCGGCATTACGTTTAAGCATATTGACCTATTCCATCCGGACGGGGAAACATATGTAAGAGTCGCCTCGCCGCGCCGTTAGATTCGTCACTGCCACGACATCATCCAGTTATAAACAGTCAAGTCTAGCAAATGTTGCTAAAAACAACTGATTATTAGGAATCACTTGTCCGACGTTTACCGCTGGGGGAGGGGAAACTTAAATATTAAATACTATTGAAAAGTTTTATTTCCAATGATCAAAGAGCTTTTTATAAAACTTGTTGAGCTTTTTTACGGCCCCAAAAAGTGTTTTCCGAAAAAAAACACACCATTGTAAAACAAATGGTTCATCATTCGCTCGCTCGGAATGTGCCATGATTATTTTATTTGTGTCAAACTAATTATAAATTAAACGGCACAAAACGCGTCTAAAGCTAAAATCATACTAATTGGTAATTGTACAAACTAATTACAGCTTAAAATATCAAATAGGTACCAAAAAGGACGAAAAGCCAATATAATAAATGCGCGGGTGGTAACCAAAATAATACTTGGTGATAAAATTCAACTATTGTTCCGACGAACGACCGTAAAATCTTATTTTAACAAGCCATACCTACGGTATATATATATTATTCTACGGGGGGGAAAAAAAAAAAAACGAGCAGTAATTAGGTACAATACGTAAATAACTAATCGGATGACATTCCGTGCTCGAGTCGCCGCCATCGACGCGCGCAACGCCCGCGGTCTAGAACTCGCGTTCGGTTTAAAGACAACAACAAGAAACACACGCAAAACACCGGAGTCGGTGGATTTTTTTTTTGCCCCTACTGATTCATGTATTTTCGAACATGATCTACGGACATACGTAGACAGTTATGATAACTAAATTACTACACGATAGTCGGCGCGTCGTCGTAATTATTATTATTAAAACGCATAGTCTCGACGACGAGAATAATAGCGCCGCCGCCGCCGCCGCCGCCTGCGTAATATTCGCCGGGGCGGTTCGGGCGACGCGCGACGTGGAAGAGAAAAACACACGCGTGAAGAATGGCGGCCGCGAAAACGACGAGATCACGTGCGACCCGTTCGCCGGCCGGCAGTGAAACGATAATAATTGTTCTTAAACGACAAAAAGAGTAGTTTAGCTAAGATAATAATAATAATAATAATAACGACGACTGTCGGCGGCTCGGGCGGAACGACGACCCGACGACGACGCGATCGGAACGTATTAATTTTTAAATAAAAAACATTTTTCTTACCTGTGAGCAAAACGTATCGGAACGTGTTGCGGACGAACATTGTGACGCGGCCCGCGTGTTTTCGTGTAAAAAGATGGACTGTTTTCTGGACGACCGCGGCGGCGGAGGTACCGGTGCAAACTGCGTTCGTCGACTGACGGATTAGCGGCGGCGGAGGCCGACGACCGATTCCGTGTGACGTGCGGGTGTGCGTGTGCGGCGGCGGCGGCGTCAGGTGTGGCGTGCGCGCGCGTCCCCGCGTGTGCGCGTGTGTGTCCGTAGGAATCTGTCGTCGATCGAACGGCGGCGTTGGCGTCGGCGGCGGTCGGCGGTGGCGTTGCCGGCGCGAAGGAGAGGGCGATATTATTATAATATTATTGTTGTAATACGATATCGTAGGGGTTTTCTTTCCGCTCGTCCGCTTTCTCGAGAAGGAAAGCGAAAAAAAAAAAAACTGATAATACGATACTCTGTCTCTCTCTCTCTCTCTCTCCGGCGACGACGAAAAGCAATAATGACGGGGAGAAACGCGCGCGCGGACAAAACCGAAATCGTTTTCCGAATGGAAAACACCAGAACGAGAGTGGTGCTGTCCGCAGACCGTCGGGCGGTTGTGTGTGTGTGTGTGTTTGTGTACGCGTACACAGTTGGCGCGCGCGTTGTCGAAACTGCGCGCGCTGCGTCGGCGGCGGCCGACAGGGGCGGCGGCGGCGGCGTTTCGCGACGCGGCGCGCTGCCGCGAGTGGACGGACGAAAAATTAATAATAAAAAAACAAAAACACAACAAACAAACGGAACAGAATGTGGAAACTTCGGCGCGTGAGGTCTGACGGGGAGGGCCGGGGCGACCGACGAAAATGGACGAATAACAATAGTAATATTAATATCGTTACGTAGGCGGTGGAGAACGGACGCCGTTTCTCTTCGACGCGATCGAAACGCCGTAGCGCCATGGCGCGGCCGGCGTTCGTTATCAATGTTATTATTTATCGCGATATCGGGTTACCCAGAATCAAGAGGCATTGCGGCATTCGTCGCGGCGCGTTCGCCGAACATTTACGCCGCGTAAATTGCACGTTATAATAGTAGTAGTAATAATAATAATAATAATGTATACACACTGGCGCGCCGCCGCGCCGAATCAATAATATAACGTTTGCCCGCGCGACGCCTCCGGCGCGGGCGCGGGGAGCGCGGGCGGCGCGCGCGTATCGCGCCGACGACGACTGTTTGCCGCCGCCGCCGCCGCACCACCGTCGCCGCACCACCACCGTCGCCGCCTGGGTGGTGACGATGACGCGTCGCAGGTACTGACGGGCGCACACGCACACGTCTTGTCGTATGCTCCGCCGTCCGGCGATGGTGACGTCGACGGTGGCGCTCACCGCGGGACCCCCCTCACCGCCGCGCGTGTCGTCCGTCTCGCCGCCGCCGCCGCCGTCGCCACCGCCGGCGGACGGTCAACTTCGGCGGCGCGCCGCCGCCAATCTTTAGTCTGCGTCTCGGCCGATCTTTTGAATTTTAAATGTACGCCGCGCGCGCCGGTTTTCGCTTTTTCCCGCGGGCGAAACCGCGCCGACCGCGCCCGCGCGCTACCGGCGCGGCTTTCGTTTTGTCCGTCGACGTTCGCGTTCGCGACCGTGGAGGCCCCGTTTCGAATCCACGTGCGAGGGACCTCTCGCGTTTCAGTTATCGAGCTCCCCGGACCGCCGCGCAGGCCTAACCAGACCCAAAGTGGTACTCGTCGTTCGGCGACACGGTCCGCCTTGGTAGGTAGTAAAACAACAACCTTTCTCATCCGTCCTCGACGGGGCCGGGTTGGAAATCTATTTTCGCCGCGTACCCATTCCGTTCGCGCACCATGGTAACCATAATAAATAGTAAACAGTGATTGTAAAAATAATAGTGACGGTAATAATAATGTGGATCGCCAGCGAACGTTGTGTTCATTGTGGCGGCACGATATACCCGCTTATAAATAATAAACTATCGGTTCAATATTATATTCCATCTATATAATATAAATATATATATGTGTGTATTGTATGACCATATTTTACAACAAACATAGTATAGACTTTGATACTGATTTTACGAAAATTGATTGGTTAAAATTCTAAGATTGGGTCTAAAAGTATACTCGACAGTATTGTCGATTAGTAATAAAGCAATGTTAGTTTTCAATTGTCTTGTTCAAAAGTAGTTATACCTGACTATTTCCATTGAGATGTAATGTAGAAATTACATTTTTTAAATATTCTAATTATTAAAACATTTTAACGATATCATTTGGTCAATGACGAATTAGTAAATTGTGTAGGCGTTTGATTAAATTTTTTTTAACTGCGAACATTTTTTCAATTTCAACACCACTAAACTACTTTACTACCCACGTCCTATACAAACCAATCAACCGAGAGTTCGACTCTCAACGTATATTGGCGCCATCAATTATTTCTACTAATCGAAAACGGTTCTGAGATATTTATTCGACGGAAAATTACAACCGATGGGCACAACGGGGTTAAATGTTTATCAGTTTTTTTTTCTTTCACGAGGCAGAATTAATACAATAACAAGACGTTTTACGCCGAGCTTTATTGACGGTGAACTATTTAAACTATACATTATAATATAGAACACAATTCGAAATTCGACGGCCGATCGCAATACTAAAAACAATACAACGCGCGATAATAACACGTTCTTCGCTTATTTTACGAATATTACAATATAACAAATACTATTGCATCGATGTGCATACGAGGCGGTATTTCGCAGAGGTGGCTCGGGGTAAAGATTTCCCTCAGGTGGCACTATTTACATGGCTATGGCATATTGTATACGTTTTAACATATCATAACATGTCAATCGTACGGAATTTATGTATTTATCTTTAAATTAAATTTCACACAGTATGTAAACAGATTACTCGCGTTTGTTCCAATTTTACCGGGGAAATAAATGAACTCTCGTAGTGATAAATTATGATACTTTTATGGCATTGTTCTATTTCCAACGTTTGTCTTGTCCGCGGACAACGAAATATCAAACGAAGCCCCGGGCATAGTATATACGTATATATCGTGTACCTTATCGAATTATGGTTATTTATGGTTATTTATTTAGTAAATCTCGACTCTTTAAGAAAATACATCAATGTATGTATCGAGTCGCCGGCGTATTAGTGTAATCCAAATTAGTAAAGCACTCGGAGTAATACTGTAATACGTGTAATATAATAGTTTCGTTGGTTACAAACAAGAACGACGCGCTGTCTTTATTACAATCGTCATAATAAGAAAAAAAAATTAGATATTATCGTCGTACGTATCCATTTTGTTTTTAGAAAATGTACTAGAATGTGTAAGAATACGCGATCTTTTACGACAAGACATGAGACATTTTTACGAGAGCGTTTGTATAATTTTCATTTTACACGCGGCGTCTGTATGGTCGAATCTGGAGAGGCAACTCGAATTAATCCGACTCGTTAACAGCAATCCGAATAGCACATGGGTGGTAAGTAAGGCCAATTTAAAAATATTTTCAAACAGACGGACGTTCCGTCGACACGCGCCATACGACTTCAGGGGGATGCTCGAAAAATCTAAAAGAAACGTTTCTATCTAATCGTCAACGAATTATTTAAATAAAATGATATTCAGTATATGATAATGATAATTTTTAAGACGTATAAAAATATGTTTTAATTATTATAAATACTCGCTATATCAATCGATTGTTACCAAGTATTAATGTTTTATTAAGTATTAACAAAGTTTCGATAATTTACCGTGATATAATCGAAAGTAGTTTCGTCACGTTCTCATATTTTGTCGTCGCTTTCGCATTTTCGTTGCGCGTTCACGGGTCAAAATTACAACAAATTTAAAACGGTTACGACCGAATTTTAGAGGTTTACTCGTTTCCGGGAGCGTATTTACCATTCTGGCTCTATTATATAGCTCTATGTCTATACATACTAGGCTATCCTAGTAGTCGTAAATCCGGTTGTGCGCCCTCTTCCTCCCCTAGTGCAAAAATCTGGATTTGCCCTTGTGCACGGTTCTAATTTAGGGACCCGGGCAGGTATATTACACACAGAAGCAGGATGTAAACACCCACGATATGGTATCCGCGTACGACCGGGCGATCACGCGTCAGCCATAATTGGACTCGCAGATTGAAATCCTACCCGGCGCCGCGCGTATTGTTTATCGTGTTTTCGACGAATTCCCGGTACTTTTTCTACAATATGACCAAGAAGAGCGGATCTGCCCGCCGCGGGGCCGTGCCATTACGATAATGAGCAAATCACATACGCGCGATATACCGTTGCGTCGAGTAACGGCGCGCGGCTGAATAGGTGTAATAAAACGGATCGGCGGGCCAAGTCAAATAATATACGACCCGGAGGATTTTTTTATGCTTTGTACGTTCTTTTACGGTTGAAAAACAAAAACGATTTCGTGCGATTCGCCGATGACCGCGCGTCGTCTTTGGGAATTGATATTATGCGACGAGAGAAATGATTTATTAAATGACGTCGTTATTCAATTATGTAATTCTTAATTTTTCACTAATTATTACGAAATAACATTTACGAACTAATCGAGTAGCTTGCCCAGCAGCCACGTTTGAGGACTACTCAATCTAAAGTTTGACAAACGGCCGAACATCGTGAAATCGTCGTGTTCGGGGTACAGTACACACCGATAATCAGTTCATAACAGACGTCAGTACGTTTCGTATTTAACATTAAATAATTACCCACACGGTGTGTAATACGTCATATAATATTTAAGTCGAATACGTCGCTGACGGATACGGAAGACGACATTTTTAAATAACGAAACGACAATAATAAAATATGTTTATAACGTTATTCGTGACCGGGAAACGGAAAACTAAGTGGCATTCTTGTATTTTAATATAACAGTATAATTTATTCTCGACCGCGGTCGAAATATTTAAATTGCTTGCTTACCTATTCTGCGTTACATTGTACATTTCGTATTGTGTATACATGTGTGTACACACGGGTACCGACGACGCGAATCCGAGTCCGCGTGCGGTCGCGCCAAACTTCAGTCGTTCGAAACGTTTTATACCTTGATTAACATCAATGTCACATTTAACTTTTATACATTCCGCGCGGACTTGGCGCCCGGGAAATTTCCGAATTATATTGTGTGTTCCGAGACAAAGAAACGGTTTCGAACAACGCTAGCCGCGCACAAACGTGTGTGTATTCGTCGTTACACTAATCGTAAAAACTCAAAATTCGAATGAAACATTACACGATTACGTATTTTCGACGTTTAATCGCGCCACGCGTTAAACAAATGCATTTCCCGAATAGTTATCCAACTGATTAATTAATTAATTAAAAATTTTACAATTATTTTTGTCTTTTGTACGAGTTACGCGATTATTTGCACCGCAGTCAACGATATGTTCCAAATTTTTTTTCGGTTTTTAGTTTATTTTTCGAAATTGTTGTCATAAATCACAACGGTATAGATAAAAAAAACGTGTACTCATAAATATACATAACACGTGTGGGACGATGAAATTAAAATTCAATATTTCACACGTCAGATTTTTAGTGATTACCGCGAACGCGCTATCGATCGAACGACGACACGTTGTTTGCAAAACGATTTGCATATACAGTACAACTACTACACATCGTTATGTGTATTTTAGAGATAGCGATTTCACTCGGAAATTTCAAACCGAAACGTATACATTACAGGCAGGTCGTCATGACGGCGTTGCGAACGACGACGACGACGACGAGCCGGCGGCATCATGGAATTCGACGAATCATCACACGGAACAATATCAAAGTACCGCGAAAACTAAAAAATGGCCCGGATTCGTTAATTTATTCTTACACAGTGCGCAGCCCGAATCGTTCGACGCGAGGAAAAAATGGAGTTCCCGATGTCCGACGGTGAAAAAGGTCTACAACAGTGGATTGTGCAAATGCGGATGGGTATTATTATACTGCGATACGGTTAGTCGAACGATTTACTACGTTATTGTTATTGCAATGCATCCAGGCGACGTCTATCGCAGCCGTCGTGTCGGACCGTCAGTGCATATCGTCTAATTCAAAATTCAAGTATCCGCTGTCGGCACACTACATGATGAGCTGCTGTAAGGACTGCTGTAGTTGTAACGGCGGAAAAGTTCAGATGGGTTGGGAATTCGTGAGGAAAAATGGATTGTTTTCCGGAGGAGAATACAAATCAAACACCGTGAGGGAATTATTTATACGAAAAACGACAATAATGATTAACATGCGTAGTCGAGTGGGGCGCGTTCGTTGAAATAACTCCGTTGAAATGTCGTAGAACAAACGGGACAGCGATATATCGCGGAATACTTTTACTTCGTCGTAATAATTCATAACATGTTATGTTAGCGGTAATCACGCGCGCGCGCCATCTGTTAGCAGTGTACGAGTTCGTTTTCGATTGAATTCTTTTCGAATTTGTGAGCGAAAACTAATCCATACGCCAAACATAATAATATCGAGTGTAAAATACGAATATCGAATGAGAAATCAAATGAAAAATCCGAACATAATAATATTGTTGTTGTTTATTCGATTACATTGTGCTTTTAGGGATGTCAACCGTTTGCAATGCCACCGTGCAAAAACACGTACGAATGTTCGTCACAAAATTCAAAGTTGTCATTGTGCGTGGAAAATAAATGCATACGTAGTGATATAAAAACGTCCGGATCAGATACGATAATTGTAGGATCCAACACGAAAACAATGAGTAAATATTGTTCAAATACGAGTACCTACCACCACCTTGTTCCTACCGAGTGTCTCATTATGTACTATTTCGAGGAATGAAATCGGTAAATTGTCGTGAAACATAATTTCGTTATTTTCACTAGGGTAAAAACTTAAGAAAAAAAAATTAGATTTAAAATTTGAATTCGATCTTTTAAATTTGTAACCAATGTTTAGAAACCCGATTTTGAGTGAAAGTGAGGGTTAATATAACGTCTATGGATATACGAATATTACAAGTGATTTAAAAATAACTATGACGTTTGATCGAAATTTGTTGAAATACGCGACTTCGTAAACATAATAAAAATTCATAAATGATTTTAATTAAAACTTAAATTTCAATTTTTTTTTCGCATTTCTATAGAAGTTTATCGAAATTTTAACGTTCAAATGCTTATCAATATAATTTGATCAATATTCGATAAAATATAAATATTCGATTTTGCCCAAAAATTAAATTTTCCAACGCTCGTACACATTTTTCACGACTTTTCGGTAAACTTTTTTTTGTTTACTATTATAAGAACGACCTATCTAGAATGTTATATTTGATTTTCAATCTTTAAATATTCTTATTGTAAATACTTTGAATTTATAATTACAAAAAGTTTGCAGACTTTTGTTATTTTCACGAATTTCGTGTCAAAACACAAAAAAACTCCACGCGTTTTCCAAAAAAATATTTATACACGCCTTTTCAACTCTATAAGAACAGTGTTTGAGGAGCAAGTTTGTATATCAAATATTCAAGCTATTCGGTTCTAAGAATATAATTTTATTGACATTTTACAAAAAAAAAAGAAAACTCTGAAAACTCGAAACTCGAAAGTTTAAAATGTCTATAAACATCTCTAGAAAATGGTAATGTTATTTTTTTTATCGCAGTGATTGGTATTCTATGATCATTTCAAGTCCCACTACATTAATTATTATACATTTCGAGTTACGAAGAAAAAATAAATATATCGATTTGTAATGAATTTCGGCATTTTTTTTTTTTTGTAATTTTTCGTCACTTTTTCGCATTTTCGAATGCGCTAATTACGCGCAATTCGCCACCACGAACTATCTCGGAAGTCGGTAATTGGACGATTGAGTCTTCTAATCCGGGTCGTGGGTGATGATAAGACAGGAATAAAAAGTATGAAAATGCGTTTTGATTTAAAACGTTATCGCGTTGTGTTTTAGTCGAAGGATATTATTCTTTCTCGCGAGAAGACCCAGGTAAAATAATGAAAGATCTCATGGAAAACGGTCCGATTCAAGTATCGATGCATATGTTTGAGGATTTCAGATTATATACCACAGGTACATTATATCATAAGTATAATGAGTATAATTTTTTTCTACTTAAACGACGACATCGATGCGAACATTCCAAACACAATTAAAGAATCTTATTTTCTCCCCCTCCCCCCCTAGGACTGTACTCTCACATAAACGGAGATTTCATATGCGACCACGGAGTGAAACTAATCGGATGGGGAGCGGAACACGGTAACAAATATTGGTTGCTGTTGAATTCGTTCGGCGTGCTGTGGGGAGAAAGAGGAGCGTTTAAAATCCCCATGGACCTCACGGACAACTCTGATTACGGATTTTCCATCGTCGCTCCTAAAATGTCTCAGAACATCGCTCACACCGCGACGCTCGGCGGCGGTTGTACGTTTTTCATTTGCGTCGCGCAAATATTTAGAAATTGTTATTAAGTCGCGCGCGTTCGAGTCGTGAAACGCGCGTGGTCGTGTGTATTTTTTTGGAAAACTTTATCGCGACCGTCGCAAAAAAAAAAAAAAAAATTCAAATCGTTTTTCATAACACGCGGACGAGATTTATATAATTATTGACACGATTTCAATGTACCCCCCTGCTTGTATGTGTTAACGGTTTGTTTTTATGTTTTCATATAATATACGAGTGTTTGCGCGTTAATATTAAGTAACATATTTTCATATTTGTGATGTTATTATATATTCTAAGAAACAATAAAACGTTTTTGACATACGACAGCGTAGCTCGATCATCATAATTTACAATACTCGTTCACATTTAAGAAAATTATTTTCCTTGTCCGAGTGCCTCGTTTTATATAATATGCGTTTTACAAATAAGCAAATAATAATCAAGTTTCAAAGTCTACGTTTTACACTTTGGCCTGCACACGATAATATTATAACGTTTTAATTACTTTAGAAATAATCGCGCTATTTTAAATGAGAACGTGTTTGACATTTTTTTTTTATTTACCAAAATTTTCTATATTAACCGGAAATAAACTGTCAAGTTACGTTTAGCAATCGACAATAAAATGTCGAATTGAGGTCAAACGCTAACGCATATTTATATTCCAAGAAAAATTACTCAAACTAATTTACCATTGTAAAGTAGTGTTATTATTGTAAATAATAATTATAACCGCAGAATATATAACACTTAATTTATTACCGTTTTCGGAATCGTTAATTTCAAAAACGTTAAGTAATTTGCATATGTTTTAGGTCAACACTACACATTTTCAACATCAAATTTATATTTTCCTCGACTGTTTATTTCCGTGAATACGTTTCGGGTAAATTTACTTTTTAAGTCTTAAAGTCACAAATTTAAATTTAAATTATACGCAGATATACCAAGATACCGAATTATAGTATTTATTATTTGAATAATACAATTTCGTTTTAAACTAGAACGAATGGGAATTATCTTTTTAGCTTACAAATCATAAATTATTGTTTATTTATATCGTTCAAATAATATTGTATTTTTCGTCTTATACCAAAAACAAAATGATAAAATATCAGTAGGTAAATATGATAACTGACCAGTAATAGCGATTAATGGCCGTACACATCTCAGTTCGTTCTAAACAATTGATTTTATTTTAAACTAGGGCGCGTTGATCGATTTCGCCCGCGTTAAAACATTTTTCGGTTGCACTTAACAGCTTAACACTCTTAAAAATTTAACTCTAATTATTGCTCTAATGCCAAAGGTCATACAAAAAAAAATAGATATTATTTCTAGAGCGGTAAAACACTGACGTTTTGATGAGGTCAGTGTCAAAAGTTTTGTTCGGATAAGAATGAAATTTATCGATACTTTTGACGACACAGGATTGTACTACCTATTGTGCAAAAACGATGTGCCGAAATTGAACGCGACGTGTATCAAAAACCGCATATTCGACGCTGATAAAACTCACGTCGGGCAATGTGTATTGCTAGCCAACGCGTCGTATAGATTTTCACCGTGGCGACGGGACCGTGGAAGCGGGGGAAAAAATAATAACTGAATATAACGTCAGGTGTATCTGTAAAAAGCATTACACTAGTATATATATATATATATATATATATATATATATATATGAAAGTAACTTTAATTACATTTTCCCGGAGCACCGGAGGGTTGCGGAAACTTAAAACTAACAAGTTCAATTTGGTAGTTTTCAAAACTGCTGAACGTCTACATTGACGTTCCGTAATAAAATAATGAGAAGGAAATTCGAGGTGTACGCGAGATATATAAGTTATAGCTCGCCAAGTTCAACATTGATAAGATTCTGTATGAAGGTAGTTTAAAACTGTCTGAAAACTTCGAGAAAACGTCGAACCGAAACGCAGCTAGAAAATAAACGTTGCGGTGCGATGTGTTACTACGGGGTTTACCCGTTAAATAACTGGCGTTATATAATAAAAAATCGGCCTCCTCGAAAAACCACGCGATTCGAATTTTATTTTAGAAATTTGAAAACCTTTTGAAAATTACACGATTTCTCACGACAGCAGTTGCATTCGATATCGTAATGAGTTATTATTCTAAATATTATCTTGTTACTGACTGCAAGCCTAAAAATACTGATAATTCCAATATTATCTAACAAAAAAAGTGAAAACACAAAAAAATACATAAAATTGTATTGAAAATGAGAGACAATAAAATCATCGAAAAAAGGTCAAAAATTGCAGCAAAAAGTTGCACTTAAATTTTTTTAGATATTAATTTGTACTTGTCTGAAACAAATTTATAACCTACTTGGCGACGAATCCGAACAATAGAAAAAAAAAGTTGCAACAAGCAACGAGCCCTAATAATAACCATCGGAATAATAATAAAACGATATTATAATACTCGTAATGAAAATCTTTTAATATTATTTATTTTTTTTCGTTGCGTTAATTCTCATCATACGTCTTATCTACTCGTACGTTGTACACAACACGAAATTACCATAATATTTTACACTTATGCCCGTGATCAAAGGTTCCTTTTCGGTTGCATCGTAAAATATTTACACCACTAACCAATGTCATGTACACAAAGAGAGAAGAGTAAACTCGCGTTTAACGGCGAGACTACTCCGCGCGGTGAAACAATCGAAATATGCTTAGTCGAATTATAACCGGTGGCATAATAATTTGAGCTGTAAATTTCGTGTTTTTAGCAGCGATAATTCAAAGTAAATACTGGTTCGCCGCATTCTACGCGTTACTTTTGATTTCGCGGTACATTCAAATCGATATATTAAACACACCAACGACGATTGAAATAAAGTAAAAAAAACATAAAATATGCATAACCGCATAATGTTTATCGAAAATTATTTTTGAAAGTGCCACACGATCATCTAAGCCAGCCTACGCCGCCGCCGAGCTGACGCGTCAACGATTTATGTGCAAGTCGTATTGAAGAAAAAGAAAAAAAAATCGTTATTGAACCTAACCATTGTGATCGCTGCCTTCGCGTTCAACAGTTTCGCGAAAGTACGAAAATATGTTCTCGGTCCAAGTTTCTCCTTACATTATCGGCTAAAGTGTATTTCAAATTAATTCGCTGTGTCCTTTTACACGCAGACTATGAGTATTTCGACACTCTGAGACGTACTTTAAAACGATAATCAAAGACCCGTAACAGTACCTTTACAGTTCATTTAAGAGTCCCGGGCGTGTGGTCTTCAGACCTTTACGGTTAGAAAGACAAAAAGTAAAATAGTATAATTACACTACGCCGCGCCGCGCCGCCGTCGTGATAAAATAATATTACGTGTCTTTTATTTTTTTTTTTTCACAGAAACTAGCCGTGTTGTTTTATTCCGATCTCGTAATTTTCACCCGAAATTATTCGTCTAAACAATGTTTTCTCGGGTTATATTATTCATCAACTATTTTACAATTGAAATGTCATTTTTTTTTTAAAAAGAACACGATTACGTACGTCATGGCACTGCGGGAGCGCGGGGTTATAGTAATATCACGTTTTGGAACAACGAACAGTTTACGTTTAAACACACTTAAACCGAAACGTTAGACATTGTTATAATATTTACGCGTATTTAACAGACGAAACGTTTTCGCGCCGTTCGCACTACGACGAGTATCTCTGGACGATAAATGTAGTTTTTCGTTTTCAGTCTCGTTATTATGTTACACGTGCGACGCGTGCACGATATTCGAAAAATAAGAAGAAAAAATTAAAACTACCATGTCGATTATAGGTGACCTAAATAAACAACGATAGGTTGAGACGTCGGTACCGCGCGCGACATTGTCAGTGCAGAATAATTCGTTTCATCGGAAATAATTAAAACTTTGCCGTTTGTATTATTTTATTTCTCTTTGAACTGATCTCGAGTTATGAGATTATTTCGAACAAGATTGCAACTACCAAGTCGAGTAACCGATTTTTTTTTTCGAGCTAGTCATTATTTCAGTCGATGTTAAAACGAGAAGATTTTATATTCTGACAAAAGTATGATGTATTGTTTGTCCTCGTTTAGCAAAAAAAAAACTTAATATTTCTTATTTCGGCCGGGCCGATATCCAAACAACGAGATATTGCAAAAAGAATCGCTTATTTTTCATATCTTTTCTTTTCGCAAAAGTTTGTTGTTCACTATGTTTACGCGCCACTCGATCTTTGAAGATTGATTTGCATCAGATTATGTCGTATCTGATGATCGCCAATAATAATTGCCGTTACTCGTTATTCGCGATTTCGAGTATTCTCAAATCTGGTATTTTCGAATAAATAATAATAATTAATGAGCTCCCGACGACAATAACAGAATTTACACTATACACTTTATGGACAGTTCGTGTACGATAATAATAATAATAGCGAGATGCTTAGGTATTTCGATAAATTATTTGAATTTTGCTATTAAATACTTTCGAGTGTATGCTAGATGAATAATAATATACCAATAATTGGTATCGGCGTTTTGTGAAATTTTTATTTATTCGAAAATTATAAATCGTACAGTTTATTTTTATTTTACAACTACAATATGAAATACGAATAAACTAACCGACGAATTAGCGACAAAAAAAAAAAACACGTACTAAGGTGAAAGCGAGTCTTTTTTACACTTTAGAGAATGGACGCAGGATCCCTAAAATAATCGTATAATATTGAAAATTCGAAAACGGTCAACATTTTTATTCTCACAATGAATCCCACAAGCCACACCCTTCCGACGATATTATTCTTCTCCCTAGCGGACGACGACGTGTCACACTTCTTCTCGAGGCATAGTGTATTTTATTCGAATGCCCGGTCTTGGACGCGGAGAGAAACAAATTATTTTTCACCTCGGGGAGTACACGAGAAGGTCGCAACACTCCAAGTGTATTTCTCGACTCTCGCGTTTCAAATTATTCGCGTCCACCCTACTCCGGTTATTTTTCAAAAATCAGAATTACCAATTTGATATACGAAATAATTAGTTTTTTTTTTTGTTCTAATAATATTATGTTCGACTTTTGAGAGATAATCTACTTTGTTTTTACCCTTTTTCACCCCCTTAGGGGTTGAATTTTCGAGACGTTTTATAGCTTTAAACCTTCCCCGAGACTTGGCTAATCCGTTAGTGAAAACAGAACTAAAATCCAACGAGAACTTTTCGAGTTATGCGCGTACATACAAAAAAAAGAGCTTCTATTTTATATATATTTATATAAAAGATAATAGATAATAGACGAATGATTTAAAATAGTTTACATTAAAAAATATCTCAATCAATTTAGAATATTTTACGATTAAAAGATCGGTGCATTATTGATGGTAACGTCTAAAATTTTCCCTGCTAAATGTTGTTAAGTCTTTGATTTGATTTATTATTATGGACTATAGAGCAATATTTTCTGAGCACAATTTTTACATTGTGTCTAGTAACAATATTTTATTTCTAAATCCTAAATTTTTGAAACTTTGCCAAAGTGTTCGAGTTCTAGAGCAGTTATTTCAATGATAATAATAATAATAACAATAAAAATAAATCTTCCAGTACATCAAAATGCACTTAATTGTTCGAAAACAATATGTCAGAGAATTATTTTTTTCTCGGAAAACTATCGTTTATCTTAAAAAGAATAAAAAAAAAAAAAAACTCCATAAATATTGTCTAGAAACAGCTATTTATGCAGTAAGATGAACCTCAGTACTCCCGCGTTACTTACACGATCCGACCTAATTTATCAAAAGAAAACGGTTTTTCTTGTAAAATTACAAAGCACGCTTTTTCGTGATACATATAATAGAAGGAAAAATAGCAGCGCAACCGTGGCAAAACAAAAAGCCCTTAATCATTTTTGGAAATTCTCTAATATTTAATTGCCTCAGTATGTAATAATAATAAAAAAAACCTATATTTTAGTTTAAATCTAATGAATTATATTATATAAAATAATAATTATCTGGTATATTGAGGTATATGATAGAATAAAAATTTAAATAATTAAAATTGAAAATTTCCACTCAATCGCAGCTTGTAAACGTAAAGATTTGTCAACGATAATCAAACACGACATTTGAAAAAAACATAGAACCGTATCGAATTTATTTTGTTTATTTTCGGTATATCTGAGAGAAGAGCGCTTAATTCGGCTCGATAATATTATTATGTTACCGTTGTGATTTGTGATTAGTCTGCGTTCGCTCGGTTAAAGGGCATCGATCTAATTTATTGTTTTGCCCGTACGACTATAATACGCGTATTTACTGGGTGTAACGTTTAGAGTTCAGTTCTAGTTTAGTTGAATTTATTCGAGGATTACGACGGGTTAGTCCTGAGAAATCGCGACGCAAAACATTCGCGTGCTAGAATCTTCAAACGATTTACAAAACAAACCTTACGACGTCTTATTCCGTTTTAATTTACAACCGACAAAACGCGCTCAAAACAAATATACGTAGGTACATTCTCTAAAGGGTTATACACACACGCTCGGACGCGGAAAAAATTTAAAAATAAAAGTTTGCCAACACACACGGAGCTCAGATAATCGTCTGAGCTCCCGGAAACGGTTTCTCGAACGTCGGAACGCCCAGCATGAAAACGTATTTCACATTTGAAAACCCACACGTCAAAAGTAATTGGTTTAACGCACGGACATCACGAACCACCACCACCACCGCCACGTCGCGTCGTCAATTATTTGAAAAAGTTATATGGAATTTTTTTTTTTTTTCTTCACTTGATACGCGTCAAAAAACACGTATACGGTGTAGTTTTAATATAATATGTTTGTCATCGTGCAGAGATGATCGATAGATTAGCCAGAAGTGGTTTATTTTAAAAATAAGAAAATTGTGTTTACTTTAATTCAACACGAAATGTTGCGTGAAAAACCACTCGATCCGAGAAATGCCACGAGTATTATATGTTGTTTTTTTTTTCTATACTCGTAGGCACCACCACCTCTATCGTCGGCGTAGCGCACATTTTTTAAGCGCGTCGGTCACAAATATTATTACGTGCGATATCGGGACGGGGGAATTTATCGATATCTCGGGAAACGAATATCGACTAAATATTTTATCGAGTCGACTTTTCCGCCCCCCCCCCCCAGTTTTTTTTCTATCCGAATTGTTGGTTGTAACTTTATAACGAATTCGAAACGCATGGAGAACGAAGCGAAAGAAGGAAAACGAAAACAAGTAAGATAATGTACGTAGTTTGACGGGCGCCGAGACCGAGTGTTTGGTGCTCTTCATCGTTTCGCCACTCGGACAGGATACCCGTCAGGAGGCGGGGGTGCGAGGGAATTCCGCCACTGTAATGGATGTGTTCCGGTGGTATATTATTTGTATACAAGTCTGAGCAGAATGACGAATCATCGCGTTCGAAAAACGTTTCCGACCCGAGTTCGTCGTCACAATCCCAGTTGAATATTCTAATTTAAAATATAATAATAATTGTTCCCGTAGCGTTTCGTGCAACAAAGGAATTTAATATCGCATAATTAATTTCGAATTGCATAACACGCCGCCTACGAACGAGACACTCGTCTGAGTAGAAAACAAACTCGCAATGAAATGCGCGTATTAAGAGTTTATAATTGATGGTTAGAGGAGATGGCTTGCCCTCATTTCAGGTCTTGAAATAAATAAATACGAAATTTTAAATCATAAACTTTTTAAATAAAAACAAATATACATGTATACGAGTATATCTTCGTTATACACGACAAGATCTATTACACGGTATGGAAAATAATTCTATAAAAATAAAAAACGGACCTGGCAGGACGACATCGCGACCTTTATAATCCTTTGCACACACAGTAAAATATCGGACGAGCGCACTAGAAAACCTGTGACGTTATTTGTTTTATCAAAAGTAATACAAAAGCAATCGCTTTTACGAAAAAAATTCGACTTTTCTCCCGAGTTTTTCTTCCCAAAACCGGAGAAAACCACTCGGAGAGTAAAAAAATTACTTTTACAACAATTACCGTTTTTGTTCGACTTACGTCTTTGTGACTTATACGGAACTTTCGGTGTCATTTTATCACCCGCACACGTCTGATCATAGAAAAATAAACAATAAACAATTTTAAGACGACGATGTTACGATTCGTTTGGAATCTAAATTATAGTCGGGCGACCAAGTGCGTGAAATCGATCCACTGACATACGACAAAAAACTCTACGCCAAATTTTTCCCATCCAAAAATTTTAAACTAAATTATTTGAAATTGTATGTAAAATTTTTTTGATGGACTCGAGTTCTATAAGGTAATTTACGACATTACGATGTCCGAGGTGAATTCAAATAAATATATTAATAATTATATAATTTTTAAATCCACTTAGATCGTATTCTAATGATATAGAATGCAAGTTTAAATGGATTATTTGTTTTTCGTATATTTTTTAAAATGTTTAGCGTGAAAAAGCCACTCCTCTCCCTTGCGGCGACTTAGCCACCGCGTGCGTCGGAAGCCGGTCATAATAACACGAGCCTCGCGATATGTTCGCGTTTAATTATTACAAAAACCTGCAAACGGACCGCTCGTTTATAGCACCGCGATCGTAAAACCACAGTGCCAATTAAACGCTATGAATTATTCGCGCCGAACGGTCGAAAATACACCGAAAGAAGAATAGGCAGGTAACGATAATTATAAACACTATAATAACGAGCCTACATCATACGGGGTCCGCGGCCGGGTCCTAACCCTACCGTTTCGATAATAATACGTTATTAATTATTTCGTCTTATGCTATATTAAAATTTCGTTTTGCGCCGTTCGAGGGCGGCGCGCAGCACTCGGAATGCAAACGCGATCTCGCTGTTGTTTACTTAGTGAAAACGAAATTCATAATTTCAGTGTGAAAATGGAGTTTTTTCATTATTCATACGGACACCGCGCGACCCCGGTAAACAACGTTATTGTGATGACGGTTAATACTAAATTCGCTAAAGAATAACGTGGCATTTTCCATATTATAAGTATTACGTTTATGGTCACATAAAACCGCAGTCTGCTCGTGTGCTTTTTTCTATTTATTTATTTTTTTTCCCTCTCCCCGAATAATCCTCGCGTGAATATTTTAAAGTATTTCTCGCCGGGGAATCGAATTGCTACAAACATATCGCGTACGAGTAAATAACATTACCGCTCGCCCGCAACGCGAGTCATCACAATAATATTACGTCCTGTCAAAATATCATTTCTGAAAGACGATTTAAGACAGACATGGCATGGAAATGTCTTCTTTTCGGTACGAGTTCGTTTAGTTAAATAGCTGTTTCGCCTTTAGAGCGTATGATTTAAGACATAGATATCGCACGAAAACCGTTTCTCTCTCAATCTCTCTCTCTCTCTCTCGTACCCGAGATACCCGCCTCGTACGCGCTGTCAATTTACTATTTTTCGAAAACGGTCTTTTGCCATGACGGCATGAACTCAAATTATTCCAATTCAATTCTTTTCTTTATTAGCGTCTGACTTTTTCATTATTTTTTTTTTTTTTTTTTTATGAGAGTGTAAAACTATACAAATTTGTTCATAAATTGTTTGTTTCGTTTTAGGTACATACACAGTGTTATTAACCGTTAAATGTAATGTATAGAAGAAACTCATATCGTATATATTTTGTCTGCATTATTGTGGTAATTTTCGAGAACACTCTTAAATATTTAACGAAAAAAGATAGAAATGTTTTTGGATACGTTTTCACTCTACGAATTACGCTACCGGAATAAAAGACAACTGTAGATTTTTTATCGTTATTGAACATAATCTGTTTATTATAGTTATTTTATAGTTATCTGATATAAATGGTCGTCGAGTCGTAAACATACGGTATTAATTGTTTTTACAGTATGAGATACTCGAATTTAGAATGAACTCTCCCTCAAAAAAAACAAAACAAAAAATAGTTTCAAGTTTGAAAATTTGATGATAATACACACGTGCAAATTATTCAGAACATGACATCGTTCCGTTTGAAATAAAACGAAAACTTTATTATAAAAACAAATCCAAGAAATAAAATACATTGAATACTTCATCGCGAGTCGTAAAACAATAGGTTAGTTCTGGTTTATTATGAAATTATTATATATATTATATCGATTCATCCGCGCCGCCGTGTTATCGAATTATAATTTTAGAAATAATAAATAAGGAAAAGTCCTACTATAGTTCTAGTTGTGAAAACGAAATGCACAGGACGCGATTAAAAGTTTTACAAGACAATTAGATTGATTTGAAAAAATAAAATAAACGACAATCATAGAGCGAAATGACAAGCCGGAATAAAATTAGCGCTAGAGGTAAACACGGATCGCTCGGCGTGTAAAATATATTAATTAAATTGTTTTAAAAGTCATGACTCATAACAGCGAACGTCGAAGCTTCTGAAAACGCGTTAAATTATGAATTCTTGTAAACTATAAAACGACGTCAAAAAAATGTCTCGAGAACATTTCGCACGCCATTTTCTTCGGTAATAACGAACGACCCGTTTGGATTGTAAAAATCGTGTCGAGCGCGGTTACAAAAGCAATTAGTATTTTAAATTTCGCACGAACCGGCAGTAATTTTTTATCGAGTTCCAGACGTAGCGATTGCTCGCGAGAACATTTACACGACCGGTAAAACTAGATACATCGTTGCAACTTTACGGGTTTTTAAGAAAAAAAAATGTTCTTAAAAAAAACTCAAAAAATTTCAAACGTCTATAAATCGCACAAGTAAGCCAAAACCAACGTTTCACTTGGAATCTAAAAAAAAAAAACCTAAAAAAGAACTAAAATACGATTGCGTTTGTCAGATATCCGCGCGGAACGCCTTGTGTATAAATAATTTTTTCCCGCGTTTGAATTTTTGAAATGCTTTCAACATTTCTGCCATTACTATGAAAAAAAAATGATAGAAAACGTCAATAAAAAAGAAGAATACGTTAAAGATTTCCACGATTTAATCCTTAGCGACCACGTTAATTTATTCAGTTAAGAGAAAAAAAAACAAACCATTACGCTCTAAGATTAAAGCAGACTAAAGAGCATTTTTAGATTTCAGCGAGCTGTTTATAAATTAAAATATAAAAATACGAAACGTACCTATGATTTATGTAGCGGGTTAGTTTAAAAGACGCGTCTTCTCGGTCGGTTGTTTGACATTTTAAAAATGAGTCTTTTTTGTTAGAAGCAATGATTTTATACACACAAACCGAATATTATAATTAATCGCAATCCTTTGACGGATTTGAGTTTCTAGTGGGAAAACTTTGAAGTGGACAATTTAAAACCATCACAATAAATTTAAGATCTAAAACTATAAAATATATATTGACGGGAAAAAACAAACGCGCTCGACGACTCTACTCTATTATACAAATTGCGGCGCATCCCGGAGACGTTTATAAATACAATTTTTTTTTTTTAATCTCGTTTGTGTCATTCCGTAGTGTAGGAAGTACTCATCGAATTCGTCAGTGCGCTCGACTTGGTAGAAATAAATAAGAAAGAAATAAAAAAAAAATAAAAAACACTTGAAAAAAAAAACAAACAATAACACAACATTATTTTTACGTTAATGTTTACGTGCATTCTATTTTATCCGAGTCAAAGAAAAAAAATAAATATATATATATTATATTATTTATTTGTAGGCTGTACACAGTAGTTACGCGTCGTCGGCTAAAACCATTACGAATGTAATTTAAACGTTCGTCCAGTTCGCAAAGAGAAAACGTTCATCAGTTCATTCTGCGATGTTTGTAATGCACACGTACGTATACGCATATTGTGTATTTCCTCTAGGAAAACGTACTTCGTACGTAATATGCCTACGCGTGAGCGACGGGTCGAATTTAGAGAACACGCGTCAGTAGTCGTCAGCGGTCAGCGAGTTTGTCGAACGACGAGATCGCTCGGGGCTCGAAACTGTAGACGTAAAAATAAAACCAACCGGCAATAACGAAACCGAAATACGATACCGAAGCGAATTACCCGAATTTTCCAACGCCGCGGACAAAAAATAATAATAATTTATTACAAAATATTATTAAATATATGAAATCGTTTTAATACAAACTATTAAATATATTTAAACAATAATAAAATAAAATAAAGGTCTTGCGCCTTGAGTATTATAATTAAGTGTGCAAAAAAGTCACGACCGGTTTCGATAAAAATCATCGTCGGGGGTGTAAAGAGCGCACTTGAAATAATAAAAACAATAAAATAATTTCATATATTTAATAATATTTTGTTATTATTTATGAGTATTAACCATTAAATATTAATATAATTACTTTGTTTATTTATTTTTTTATTTTTTATATAATAATAATTGTTGGGATGATACTACGGTGTGCACGTTTTGTGTAAATCGAGCGAATACTCGAACGACGAAAACCGACGGGCAAATCACACGTAACGATGGTGACGGTTTTTAAAAATTCAAACAATAACAAAATAACTAAAGTAATTGACGCGCGCACACTAATCAGTGAACATCAAAACACGGCAAGACAGAACAAAACACGATCGGTCCGGTTCTATTTTTGCTCCGATCAAAATACGAAAACCAAAGTCACTGGTTTATTTTACGAATAGTACACCCCACCAAACTCCGTGTGAACACGTTATTTCATCCTTATTATATCGTTATTTTATTTTAATCTTTTTAATTTTAATACAAAAATTATATTAAATAAATTTAAAATTGGCATGCGATCCAGAAAAATTAATAACACTGTAGTATTTTTAAGAAAATCTATTTACGATTATACTGATAAAGATCATGGCAATAAATTGATACAAGACAGATTATGGAATGAAATTAGCAAAGAGATGGAAACATCAGGTTTCGCCAGAAATCATCTTGACAACTGGTGTTTAGTAAAAAAAAAATAATCCAGAATTATTAATCCTGTGTTGTCAGTGGTGAATGGAATTCGTTCCGAGCCGTTTGGAACGAAATGTTCCGAGCAGCTCGGAGCAGTTTTGCTCTTTCAGTGTGCAAAAGCTTACCCGGCTGTGTCCGGCCTTAGAAGTACCAAACAGTCTATATACTCTGCCAACGGCGAGCGAATGACGATATTATACAATGCGCTGCAGTGTGTATTCACAAACGCGCCGTTAATTTTTTATTTTTATTTCACGTCGTTATCGCTATTATTGTGTTCGGCCGTCGGGGAATTAATGACGGCGCCAATAGGCGAGTGCGCAAACGCCCGGTCAAATTACTAGTTATCATAATTTTCTATTTATTGCTAAAATAACGACTGCCTATTGAATTGTAAATTTTATCGATCTTCTCGCCGCGCGCAACATTTACGCGTCGGGTAGACGAGATCGTACCGCAGTAATATAAAAATTAACAATAATAATAACACCTATTATGACGGACGTGGGCGAAATCGGTTTCGTTCAGTTATTACGCGAGCACGGATAAAACACACGGCATTTGAAAACGACGTTTTGGATTTTTCGCGCAATGACGTCTACTACTAATCTCGACGGCGGGCGGCGAGAACGACGGTATTGTTTGTGAATTAAATATTCGCGTAACTAAAACAATGTTTATTCAGTCTGACGAGAGAATTCGCGTAAAAGAGTGTGTTTCCCTTCGAGGAAATCTACGATAGAAATTTATCAAGCGGCGAAATCTCATTAAAACGGCCTCTGTACAAAAGCTGCAACGGAAATCTGCTCTCACTACGAGAACCTTTTTTTTGCCGGTTCCTTCAAAAACAGATTTAAAATAAAGGTCAGGTTATTCCGTTTTAACGACATATTACGGTATAACCCATACGAGTATATCGACGGTATGGTGTATGTGTGTGTGTGTGTGTGTGTGTGTAAACATATTAAAATACTAATAAAAATACAAATAATAAAACTTGCTTTTGAAACCGATTTTAATTTCATTTTTATACAAGTAACAATGAAACAACTTTGTGTAAATAATATCGTTGTATAGAGAGATACGGACTCTAATGTACATTCTGTTTTATTACGAATTATACGCGCGTCTATTAAAAAGTCATAATTTTTTTTTTCCAAGAATAAATACGTCAACGTCTGTTTGTATAATATTATAATCAGAAAAGAAAAAAAAAATCCCGCGCAGAATAACATAAAGTAAAAATAACACCGTAAAGTAAAACGAATCCTAATTTGGAAATCTGCGCGAACGCGTTGCGACGGATAAAATATTTATGTATGTAAAAAACCGCGTCGATCTATAACATATTGATATTATTATGACGTGTCGAGAAATGATGACATTAGAAATGATAATATTCCGATCGAAACACGACGACGTGGCGAAAGACTCGAGCGTGTACTGTAATAATAATAATAATAATAATGTTACGTCGTATTGTTTATCGGCGTGACGACACGGCCGAAACTACGGAATAACGCGGCCGCAATATTACGCCGTCGTCGTTGCCAGGACGGAAAAGGACCACGCGCGCGTTCCCATTGATTTCGCACGACGACGACGACGACGACGCCCGTAGCAACGGGACCTACAGTTTACGATAGTAATAATATACTGTTTGTGTCCGCAAAGTGTTTTACTTGCTTTTTAAATATTTTTTATTTTCGAAACGCGTACGTACACGCAGCGTGGCACGATGGCGTACTAGTTGTAGCAGTCGTAGCAGCCTAGTGTAGTATTGGCCGTGGCGTTGATGTGTCGTCGCTGTTCGCGAAGTGACCGTTGGAACGATAAAAAAACAAAATTGATACCTTTAAAGTGCACGAAAAAACAACGATGTTGCGCGTCAGAGAGTTGGAGAACAAGTTGACCCACGCCCGGAAGAAAATAGACGTGAGTGGACAGGGAAAACGGACCGTTTTAACAAAACCTACCCGTAAAAACGATGTGCATAATATTATTATCATTGTCACGATCAGAGTCGTAGACGCGGCCAAGTTAACGTTCCCTTATATTCGTTTTATGATGACGGTAAAAACACGGTGTTTTTTTATTGGTTTTTTTTTTTTTACAACTTATCCGTCTCACATAATTCCTACTCGCGCCAATGGTCAAAACGACCGTGAATCGTGTCGTCCGGCACTGTGCCCGTCGACGAATCGCTTATCATTCTTTCTCAGCTGGACGAATTCGAGTTTCCCTCTCCCCTTCCGTTTCGTTTCGATTGTAAACGCTAATTATTATCGTATCTAATCATTTTTATTTTTTACTCAAACGTTCGTGTACAGAGCTTGGTGGTTGAGAATCGAATCCTGGAAGTCATGCAGAGACGGCAGGAAATCGCTTTGACCAAGTACGAAGGCACGCACGCCGAGCTGCCGCTAGTGATCAAGTCGTACGGCGAGGAGCTGATGTCTATGCAGAACCTGCTGCGGCGTGCCAGGAAAGCGTACAGGCAGCTGGAGAACCGGTACCGAAAGCAGAGCGATGAACTGTCGGCCGTGCAGAAAAAATACAAGCACCTGCTGGACTTGACTAAAAACAAGCAGTTGGGCGAGAGGGAGAAACTGTCAATGCAGTTGGAAGAGGCGGAGAACAAGATCAAGCAGCATGAGAAAAGAACCCAGGTGAACTATCCAGCAGGTCGCCCTCGAAATCGCCTATTTTTTTTTTTTTATACAGATTGCCCTCGAACTAACGAAATATAAAATTCATTAGTTGCTCTGATCGGTTAGTTACCCTTAAAATATTTTACGCACAAATACAACCACGCCACACAGAGGCGGCGTAAAATAAGACACGATTTTGTGGAATCGAATAATTTTTTCGTGGACATTTCTCAAAATAATACTTTAAATTCACTTTTTAATATAAAATATATTATTATAAACTATGAAAAAGTCTATTATCCATCATAATTTGGTTATAACCGTCATGAATTGTCAAACACTATGAAAAATAATTGATAATCATCTATTTGATCCGTTTAGTGCTGCCAAATAATATTTTTAGTCACTCGATTCGTGTTGACAGAATCTCATAAAAAAAATTGAACTCGAGAACAAGAATCACCAGTACCAGTTCCACGCGGAGGTGGTCAAAATCAAAACACTGCAGGCAGAATTAAACCACGTGAAATTAAAAAACGACGCGCTGGAGTTAAAGGTCGAGAAATATAAGTACCAGAGTTATGGTGGCAGGCGGAGCTTCGCAGGCCCAAGCCCGACTGAACCGTCCCGGTGAGTTCGATTTAAATATCATACTTTTTGTTTGCTTATCGAAATCGATAAAATATTATGTACGTCGTGTTAAAAAGTAATTTTTATACGAAAATTTGTTTCGACTCAAATCGATTTAAATTAATCAATATTTTCTATTTTCTACTATATACGAGTCGATTATTGACCGCATAACTCAGTTATTTTAGGTTTCATACGATCTTAAAAATAAATATGAATTTAATATAAACACGTGGTTATTTTTTATGAAAAATTAGCTCTAAGATTCAGTCGAAAAATTCGCTGTCGACCGGCAATCAAGTGGCGTCGTCGGAGGTTCGCGGCAAACCGAGCAGACCCGCCAAGCCGGAGTTGGTCCACGGCGAGTCAGAGCTAAGCGATCACACCAAGGACCTGCAGAAGAACCTGATGAAGCAGGTGCACGAGGACGTAATCCACAAACCGAATATGTTGGTGACCGCCAAACGGAATTCGTCCGACTCTTCTCGCGCTGTGTCACATTCGAGCTACGGGATCTCCGATCTGATCAAGGTATATCGATTTTACAAAAGGCGCACTGTTTTATAAACGTTACAGAAAACATCGATTGAAATCGAAATGAGTACGAGTGATAACTGGGTTATCAGTAGCGAAATTCGGTAGTAACTTATTTGGACGGATCCGTCTGTTTTTACCGACCGTGTTATGTCAAAATCTCTGCGCCCAAATTAACAGGAATCTATAACGCCGATGAAAAAAAAACTTAATAATTTCGAACACCCAAAACCCCCGTGTAACTAATCGATTAAAATCCGAAAAATATTTTTTAACTATACAAATACTACGTAAAAAAATTAAAACAAACCGAGTCGAGCCTATAAATAACATTATCTATATTTTATCGAGTTGAAATAATACTCTAAGTCTAAAGACTAATCAATAAATTGTACGAAATCGGGAAATCGAATAAACCAAACAAAATAGTTTTACAGTAATATTAGTGTTTATTTAAAAATAAAATCTCGTAAATTCTGTTTGAAAAAAAAAAACATTACGCTTTTACTATTTGTTTACGTTTTAATAAAAGTATGCATAACACATTTGATTTATTTCAAAATGAAATACGTTTTTCGGGGAAAATTTGGTCCACGGATTTATTACTGTCCTCGTTACGTATAATAACCCTGCAATGGTAGTTACTGCAATCAAAACATCGAGGTTGAACAAACTTACCTATTACTAAAAGTGAGGTGTACTACTACTACCGTGGGCGTAAATTGAATTTAATTTACATGCAAATGCAATATTAACGCTGTATAAATATACGTACATTATACGCTGTTATTTACTTGATTAATAATTTTGAAACGTTAAAAACCAAATTATATATAGAAATATATACATATAATAATATATATCAATCTAGGACAAATGAACTTAGGCGTTTGGACGCGGGAACAATTGAACGTGGGTGCGTAATTGGACATCAAAAAAAAATTTAAAAAAATTATAAATGAATCAATAAAAATGCTTAGCATCATATTTGGATTTACCTATCGAAAAAAAAAAATTATGACCAATAAATTATGATGGTTGATTGACTGAGCTACAGTTAATTTTAATACGCCTGGGAAATAAACCTTCCAATTAATACGTGTGTATGAATAGATTTAAAAATACATTCTTAATATCGATAAAGGAAGTTATTTATTTTTATTTTTTACATTTTTGACCTCGTTTTAAGAAAAAAGATGTATCGGACCCGTATTTCAATTGCGCCGCTGAGGAATTAGAACCCGATGCCACGGCCAATCCTTTTACGCTGCCCGACAAATACGGACTGGCCGCGATCGAAAAACACCTATCGCCAACCAACATGACTGCGACTGGTGGTGAATTGAATCCGAAACACGATCGCGGCGACGTAGACGGAAGCGACGACGACGTGAGCAGTCTGTCTTCTCCGAGCGATAACGCACGCAGTGAATAACCGGACATAATAATGCGATTATACATCTGATTTACGTACGCGTACAATTTTTTAACAGAATAAATTTATATATATTTTAACATTCTTCGTGTTTGACCCGAAACGATCGCCTCTCGGTTCGTCATCTATTATCGCGAACTTTCGCTGTATGTACGCGTCCGTCGCGTTTAAAACCGTATGTATGCTCGTCCTCGAGATCCGCAGATACACGGCGTTGTTGTACGGATAAAATGAATAAAAGCGATGGTTTCTAATGAAAGGAAGTCGTTTTTTTAAATAACGAATTTAAAATTTTTAAGTACCTACGATTATTACTTTTTGAGTTTCGAGAAAAAAAATAATTCGATTTTGTAAAAATGTTTTCATTTGGTTGTACTCGATTAATTTATGTTTATACAATATACATAGCCCATTGATACTTGTACTACTGATCACCACTAATATATTCAAAATAGTTTTAAATTATTTGTATGTAAGTATGGTTTCTAAGTAAATATTATTGATCTTTTAATATGTATTTTTTCGAGTGTATGGTAGTGATTATACATATAGTACCTTGAAATAGAGAAAATACTAAATTTTATTTTGGAAGTCTAATTATTTGCATTGAAAAAAAATTATAAGTAAATATAATTAATTATAAATCAAATAAAAGTTACTATACCTACTAATATTGTTATTTTATGAAATATATTTTATTTTAGAACACTACTGATCAAATAATTAAAAATTATATTTTTTTGTAAATAAGAAAAATGTCCTTAAAATAATACATAACATAAAAAATATCCTTTCATTTATTCAAATTATATGAAATCCCCGTCGCAGACTTAAAAGAAAATGGTGCAGAGATCATTTAACTTAATCCTATAATAACGCAACTTCCAAGCTAAGTGCTACTAATGGGTGGCTCCTTATTCACGTAACCCCATAATGTTTTTGTTATTCCCATCTCACATATTATATTTATTGTGCTTAATTGTATAGATTGTATATTTCTTGTAAAAATAAAAAAATAATGTATATAATATATTGTTTTTAGATAAAGTTATCAATTTAATAATTTTAAATATTATGATAAAAAAATAAGACTAATAAAGTTGTAACGGATTTTATATAATTAATTATAAACGAATTTGGAATCACAAAAAATATTCTAAAAATACAAATAAAAAGCAATCAACGTTAAAAAAAAGGTACTTATTTACAGTCATGTGTTGTTGAACCACATTTTTAATAGAACTTCGTCGTCTCAAAACAAAAAAAAAACAAAAACAAAAACAAAAAATTTCAAAAGTTATTAAAGTTCGGGCCACAGTCATGGCTGAATAAATTATTATACATTATATAATATGTATAATACCGAAAAATTTTTGACACTTTCTCTAACGCGTAAATTTTTTATGTCACGGCCGAATACATTATTATACATAGTATTATAATATGTATAATACTACCGAACATTTTCCGACACTTCCTCGAACGCGTACATTTTTTATGTACACTATAAATTTTTTTGCGGTTCGCAGTAAATCGTGGATTCCGACTAATAATAATATCGTGTTTGGGGTACGCGCGGACGATTTTCATCTCCCCTTTGATAAGAAAAAAAAAAGAAAAAATACGGTAGAATTAAAATATGTGTGTGTGTGTATCATATTATTTTTTTTATTATTATTAAAAGTGTACTTGTACACAAATCCAGTGGGTGACGCGCCTCCTCGCGGTTAATAATATTATTATAATAATTAAATGTGCCCGCCGGGAATATCAATGACTGGCGGTCCTGTGTTTGCGAGAGCGGTTTGACTGTGCGTCGGTGGCGAACCGGACCGTGACAGTGTGTGACAAGTCCGCGCGGAGGTCGAGTGGCGACGCGGCATCGGAGCGGGCGGGCGGTTAAAGGGACCCGCGTTACGTAGAAATAGCCTATGCCCTATGGCCCATATAATATACGTAGGTATATACGCAATTATGCGATGTCACCGTTGTCAGTCGTGGGGAATATTAAAATTTACCGCCGTGTATTTTACAGGTATTTCATTATGAAAATTAATTTCGCTCGAGCGTATAGGTAGGTAGAGGTACCCGCCGCCGACGACGACGTGCGCGCAACAACATTATTACATAATATAATGCGGACTAATGTTCATAATTAGACGCCCGTGTCGTCTCTATTTTTCAATTACGTGTTCGTGCGGAAATACATTAGTTTTTAATTAAAACTTGTCGAAAATGAAATATCACGGATGGTACATAATGCGCGGAGCTGGTAAAACAATATTTTAACGCGCACCACACACTGTTCTGTAATAATATTATGCACGTGGCGCGAGCAGGCCGCTAAAAAATAATAATATAACATGACGTACGTATATTGTCCGGCCCGACTCGCAGTGGCGAAACAACATCGACGCGCGCGCACGTACACCGCGAAGAAGGCGTATTTAGGTTTATTTTTTTGGGGAGGGGCGGGTACGGCGAGCTAAAGGGTAGTGGGTACTTAGAGTTTTTTGTTTCATCATACGCGTATGTATATAAAAATTTAATGTATCTTTCCATTCTCAATCCTACAGTTTTAACGAGCCTCTAAGAATCGTATGTTAAGAGTATGCAACACAATGTTGCTTTAGACTTTGACTTATACTTGTTTTTATTTTTTAATCGAGGTTCAGGCGCAAAATATATATACAAATCTACGAATTCGTCATTCTTGTTGACTGACCTAACAACAAAGAAGTAATTATTATCCGAACCGCAACCATTTACCTGAAATAATTCCGAAATATAATATGCATTTACATGAATGAGGTAAAATGTTGATACAATGTAGAACACTATCGAGTTCGCTGTTATGTAAGTCAAACTAATAATATAAATTCGAAAACTTTACGACTAATATAAACTAGTTTATCTAGTTAGAGCATACGAAAAACGATCGGAAAGAAGTGTGCAACACAGTAATATCAATATTGAAGCGTTAACATTATACACATGGTCATACAAGGTTCAAAGTGTATTTACATTAATCAAATTAATAGGTCCGCGAAGACATTATTTTAAATAATCGCAATTAAGTCATAGAATTTTCAATGCTGTTATTCAAAGAAATAATTACGAGAGACCCAAAAATAGGCACTTGTTGACTGTTTAAGTGTTCATAAAAGTTTCGACTCTTAAAGAAATATTAAAAAGAAACTGTATTTTTAATATTTATGAAAACAATCGGTTATGCTGTGTCTCAAACTTAAAGTGTTTGTATAATAAAATCGATAACGCTAAATATATTCCGATTTAAATATAGTTTAAATGTCTTATGGTTAGTTTCATGGCACGTCTATGGCCATTAAAATATATAAAACTACTTATTCAATTGAAATAAGAAGCTATAAACGCGCTCGATGAGTTTTTAAATTTTCATTAATAATACCAGAAAAACTACCGAGCCGATATTAAAGACGTGACTATAGTCGACACTTCGAACGTGCTCGGCACCCTTTCAGATAGTATTTCGTGATACTACACGTGATACTTTGGTGAAGATTTTCTACTCGAAAAAAAGTGTCGACTACGAAAAAAATAAATAAATTAATAAATAATTGGAAAGTCAATACGTTATTTGCTTTGCTCAGAATCTAAAATGTAAATATATTTTAAAATTCAGTTGACGACATCTAAAAGAGCCATAACGTAAATGAATAATGTAAATGAAGTTCTTAGAAATATTTCGGTGATGAAACATTTATTCCGGTCTCGTCATTTATTTTCGACTATTATGAATATTTTCTCGTTTACTATGATTGTGATTGCCGATATCGAACGGATGTGCTTAGATTTTGTCACAAATAAATCGTAACACATAATAAATGATAACAGTCATCCATAGGTCATTGCATAGTATTGGTCGACAAATGTATTCGTCACATATTATTTTTACAGTGAAAGAGATTTTCTGACAGAAATTTTGACGCAAACTCAAGTTATTATCAACCGTATCTGTTATTCTGTTGGTCGGTTAAAAAGTGTCCCGTTTTACCCGCCTTAAGATCATACGATGAAAACAATACCCAACGCATTAAAGGTAACTTTCGTATTATTGATTACATAAATGTTTTTGTTTGTTTGAAAAATGTCGACGATGTAATTGTGTACGATTTAATTTCTTTGTATTTTTTTAATATAGTAAATATAGCGTGCGATAACATAGACTATTACACGTATAATTTGTACGCCGTATTAATGAATAAATTGAGATTAACTTTTTTAGTGACCAACCTGATTCTGTGACCAACATTATTTGACCCAATTATTTACCTATACATTCAATAATTATATGGTAAACTAACAAGTAAAAAAACATATGATATGATTTGTTCGATAATTTTCTACTATATATATACCACTCAGATGTATGTATATAAAACCAAATGAAATTGACGAATGGCCATCCGTTTTTTATTTGCAATTGTTTCCCTTGGCGATTTCACTTGTCACGCAAATTATCCGAATATACCTATCACGTGCGCACGGGGGCACAATATTATACACATGCACGTGTGACATCAATAATAATAATTGTAATTCTTGTGTATTTTTTGTTTTTATGTTCTACGAACCGAAATTATGAATTTAGACTGTACACAAATAACTATCGTTTCAACCGTACGATTTCTACAACGTCGAGCTGCAGCGACTACCTTTGTGGTCAAGCACAAACGAAAGCGCAGAATTTTAAATCAGATTGACGGCCCAGTGGAGTTATATAATAACACGAATTAAAAATGTTGACCATCATATCTTTTGCGCATTGGCTTTTGATATGCGACTTCTAACGAACCGAATTTTAGGGAATGTTACGTTCTTTTCAACTGTTTTATTAATGTTACTATATACGTCCTATGCATTACATTGTGTGGCGTGTTTTATGTATTCAAAACGAATGATTAAAACGAAACGATCCGTTCGAGACGGAAATTCCTCAGTATTAGAAAACTTTGGTGTGTGTACAACGAAATGCAAACTGAGTTAAGAATTTAAAAAATGTTCCAGTTAAATTGATATCCTGTTCGACAATCGCGCTGAACCCTTGAAATGTATCGAATACTTTAAGATTATTAAATTTATAAAAAATAAAAAACCGAGATAATAAGACGAGGGCTACGTATAGACTATTCATTCTCTCCCCCTCAAATATTTAAGTCATAGACTATTATAATTTAACCGAATCGTGTAACTACAATAGGTGACAAATAATCGATTTGGACTTAAAACATGCTATAGAATACTAATAATGTCAGTGTTTTAGTAAAAACGAATAAATATTATATGTCAAATAATATATAACGTGTAATTTTCAAACACGTCAACAAGGTATACAAATATTATTTATTTTCATACGTCGGCTAAATCGGGTAACGGAAGCTCAGAATAATCACTATGAATCGCGCATAAAATATATTCTTGTAACAACGAGACGCATATTTTGTCGACGTTAGTGTGGGAATTTTTCCAAAATAATTGAAATTGTTTTGTGGTTCGTGAGTCCCCCGGAGCTTTTGCACTCGAGTAAGCCGGGTCAATCCGCCTTAGGTGTATATTACCGTAGTATACAAATACGTGCTCGAGGGGGTTTTTGAGAATCAAAACTCACCTTCCCCAAAAACCTTATTTATTGTTTATTGTTATTCAACAGGAAAATCAATTATTATCAATTATAATCGTTTTCAATTAAAAAATAGGGGTAACGATTATATATTTTTTTTATTCTTTCGTTGTTTATTTTGTTTTAGATATAATCTCCGATGGAATTGCTTTTCATAATAAAGTACACCGATTCAAAAATCTCATCCGAAAATCTAGTCCGACCGCAGCTTCGGTAGTACCCGTAGAAATTAGACGGTCAGCTTTTTTATAAGACCGAGTATCCAAAATTAATTTCACGCTTTATTGATTTCTATCGCGACTATACCCGCCTATGGGAGCGCTACTCCCCCCCACCAGTTTTAGATATATATATTGTATATACTTTTACAGAATGTTGACAGACTTTTATTTTTTATTTTTCTTGCGACATATTATAAGTAAAATAAAAAAAGAAATACGGTTCTACAAAATACGTTTGACCATTACAGCTTTTTCTTCGGATACAACTTTTTTTCTTTTTTTTTTTTCTATATGTTATATACAAACATTACCTTGATTTTACCCGTATATACTTCATCTCTGTATTATAGTAGTATGATTGGGTACCATATTTCACAATAGGCGTGGTTCTTTATGTGAAAAAATATGATTTTCACCGTTAGTAAAACATGAAAAGATATCGGTACCGCGTTTATAGAATAAAAACATAATTATCGTTATTTTTTACCTCCGCGTTTTGTATAATATTACATAGCTAGTAGGCACTAGCTATATTATAAGTACTGTATTACGACGGGATACGCGTTATAACGTTATATATTACGGCAGGCTCACACAAAAAAATAAAATAAAAAAAGCAAATATGACTCGATACTTAAAAATTAAAATTCAATCTGCTTAGTATACATTCTATGCTATTATTTAATTTAAATTGGCACTTATTTTAGATTCAATATAGAAATAAAAAGAACGAGAAAAAATAACAACGATATAATACCCATATTATTAAACACAAAATCGAAATGCATTTTTTAAATGCACGATTTAAAATTCATCTTTTTTCCCCCCTCGTACCAATCATAAATTCATTATTCATCGCGGGTCAAATTCTATCCCTTTCAATTTGTTAAAAGATTATTATACTTAATTTTAATCCGACCCTTTTGTGTTCACGGTTCGGACGAACATTAAACGCGCTCGTATGCCGTATTCCAAATGTGAGTTTGACTGCGCAGTGATTGATTAAATATTTTTTATTTGAATTGTTCGGTATTATCGTCGTAACTGTATTATATAAGTCATACCTAATATTAATAATAATGAAAAATAAAAAAATATCGATCGCCTTCTATCGCCGATTCAATAGCATATTATGTTTTATAAAAGAAATGTCATCGCGAACGATATCAATATATAATATAGTATTGTCATTTCAACTACACACAATGGCGTACCCAGAATTTTAGTCTTGTTGATCAGCCTAAATCCCCAGAGGCCACTTTACAAACTATGAAGTGAAATTAAAAAAAAAAAATACTAAAAACGATGACTATTAATGATTGTAAACGAACGAACAAATTATTATTATTGTTGAATATTATAAATTCATAAACCTTTTTTACTCAGTACTTCCCAATAACAATATACAATAATTATACTTTCAGAGAGAAAAAAATACGTTTCAAAAAAATCTTTTCAAAGACACAGTACGCCCGGCATACCGATATAGTTATTAAAAGACGTACGTCCCTATTCCATTACATAGTTGCAAAACAAAATTATGCAAATGTTTAGCATGCAATTCGCGTTAATTTGCAAGACAGTTTCCGAAATTTGCACGGCACTTCTTCCCCGGTAAAATGTAAAATCAAGGGAGAGAGCTGGCGAAACGTACGTGTTTAAAAAGTCGGTCAGATACCGAATGAAAATATAAGTACTAAGCATATTATACTTAATAATAAACCACTAGACATAGTTAGATAGCAAAGCGTAGTATGTGTTTGGCTCTAATTATTATAAATCTGTAATATGAGTACACTCGTGTGTACTCTTTCTATAAGTTCACTATATTGTTAAACGACTAGAGAAAAATCTACTACCTAAATTACTGATTGATTATACTTATCGAACACAAATTTTTTTTTCAAATAAAAACCGTCTTAGGTATGCATAGTTTTATTGAAATTGGGGCATTAATAATCGGGATATAACAATATTATACAGAACAGTAACGATATACATAAATATTGGGGTTCTGACGTTTCGTATCATGTACTAAAGAATAATTATTTTAAATTGTAATACGAATATAAATAAAATGAGTATATAGAGTATATAGTATATATAATGAGTATACTCAATACTTGATGGTTTGCAGAATTTAATTGTATTTAATATCACTTTCAATTTTATTTATTCAACCCCTCAGAAAAAAAAAACAAAAATTTGAAAAATATTATCGGATTTATTTATACCGGTATAGCGTCACAACAACACTACACAATGTAATCGGTTGCACGAAAAAAACGAATTTTTCATTCTTCAGTTCTATGCGCACGGGAAACTACCCACGTATTATTCTTCATAGTATTGATCTACACGGTTACACGATGGTCCGCTTATGGCACAGGGTCGTAATATTTAATCAGGATCAATAAAAATATGGCGGTGTTTTGTGCGTCTGACGGACGGATGAACAGATATGATAAAATTATAATAAAAGAGTTTCGTACTTGTCGAATTCGACTACGGGACTCTAAAAACGGCCTTATTTAAAGAAAATCTACTGAAAAAGAAAACTGTAACTTTAAAATAACTGACGAAGCCTTCCGATCTAAAGATAGAAGAGGTAAAATTTGGATGGGTTGGAAAGTGCTATAATATACACTGGCTCAAAAAAAAAATTTCCTTCATTCTACCTAAATTTCAAGCCAACATTGTGCGACTACGTGGCGATAATCATGAATTTTGTTTTATGATTTAATGCGCGAAACTGTTTATGCGGTTTTCATTATACCGGTCAAACGTCACTTCGTTTCTTAGCGTCACGCAGTCAATGCGAAACAGTCCGCCACCGTGTTAACTGTACTACATTATATTGTTGACCTCATCGAGTATACGAGTATATACATATATATATTTACCTACAAACACGAGAATATACTAACCAAGCGATATTAGTCTACGTGAAATTAATAATAATATGTAAAACGACCTTTGAGAGGGATCTAATAAACCAAAGCAATTTCAAACCGTCGACAGTAGATGATTCTGAAATAATTGTATCTACTATCTTCCCGAATTACATTACGTTCACAACGTATAGACGATAGTTATTATTATAATTTTACTTTTGCAACACATCCATAGTATCATCATGTTACAATGCGCGTACGTGCATCAAACGAGTCATTTCGTGACCACGGATGAAAAAGTCGTTGAATTTCTCATTTGATCCACGGTGACGAGTTTTTGTATGCTTATACATACATACGCACAGATGTTATCGCCTTTGATAGACCATTCAGTTAATTAGCAAAATATCAATTACGTGAACGTATTACAATTACGACATTGTACAAGAATCGAGCGTTAAGAATGAAACATTCCGGTAATTTTTTTTATTCACTAGAAAAACCTACGTACCCATAGAATTTTGCGTTACATGTCGAGATTTAAAAATCATCATTGAAATTTTAAAGAATTTATAATTAGAAACAGTTTAAAAATGTTTATTGTTTTTATAGAATTCTATAATAATAATGATACAAACAGAAAAAAAACATAAAGAAACTAATACATTCCTCGTTTCACTCAGAATCTAAACAAACGATTGTCAAGAGTTTTAATTACAAAAATAAATATAACACTTTATCTAATGAAAAATTCCTCCCTCTCACAAATACAAAAAAAAAATCTACAAATAATTTAATAGGGTTTTTTTTAGACGTTAGAAATAATCTTAGTGTATAATATGTTACATACAAATAAATCTGTTATTTATATCTGACTATGCTCGCAGTTCAAAATATAATTTACCTTTTGTACGCCCCCTCGAACAAAATCAATATTGTGGGCGTTTAATTAAATGGCATCGAGTAACATCCTCTCCTCTTAAATCGAGTCATTAGCATTTTTATAAAATGCAAAAGTCGCGGACTATAACACAACGTAATAGTTTACCCGATCGATTAAAAATTAACATTCAGAAGACAGAGTAATGTGTCCACAAGGATGCAAGTAAATTTAAACCGTATCGATTTTGACCTCTTATAAAATGTATAAAATATCAAGCGAGCGTTTTAATCGAACACTCATGTTACACACTAACGTTGTGTTTGGGTAGTTAAATTTTAGAGCGATTGTCTTACGTAGGTGTTTAATAATAATAATAATAGTTTTTGGCGATCGGGCGGGCTCAAATATGAGCAAACACCTCGTCATTTATTTATGATCTCGAGTATTAGGACGATGTGATGTTGATTTAATGTGTTTTTTTCTCATTATGTCTTTTTTATTAAAAAGAGTAAAATCAATAAACAGTAAGATTATAAACCATCACAATATTACTCCATACAAGGGATGGGAAATCGAAAATAAATAATTTTAATGTTAAATCGTTATTCTATTATCTTTCGAGGCTTTCGAAGAACTCTGGGGGAAGGCAACGACACAGATGCCAGCAGTGATTCAAACGACTATTTCAATCGAAATATCGACCGGTTTCTGGAGATTCGTGATTTCGATTCCGAATGTCGTTTTGCGAAACTATTTTAATGACAAAAAAATCTCTCGCCTCCGACGGGGTGTGTATTTCTAATGTATTTACCTCCGTGAATAAATTTACATTATTTATACTCGTATAATGTGTTTGCCATGCTGCAATAATAATAATAATTATTCAGTCATTGCGCACGAGATGAAATGAGATAGGACGGAAAAAGCCGGGGCTTTACTTTCGTGTGATGAAAACGCGGTCAATATTGCAACAGTTATCTATATATTTTGAAATTAAATTCTGAACCGCTGTAGATTAATACGTATACGATGATGGACGGATTTTTCTTTATCAAGTAAAGCTTTTCACTCACTATAAAAATGTAATATAGGTAAATTGTATAATGTATATATAATTTTAATATACAAGTTTTTATTATACAACAGCAAAATGTTATAATTTTATTTTTATAATATTGTATGTAAAAAAAATAAAAAAAATATAGACTTATGAAATCGGGAAACTTCCTTTACCATATTGTAAATAGATTACAGATTTCTGGAGTCTGGGAAAGTAAAGAAAAAAAAGAATAATAATAAAAACGCCTACATCGCGTTGGCTTTATATTATAGATACTAATTTTTAACTAATTTAATTTATTTCTCCATTTCGCTTCATAATAAAGTTTACATTTTTATAAAATAAGGATTTGAATAAGAACAATAACCGTGGAATGTTACATTGGACTTTCGAATTAGTTTACTTAAATTATATCGGAATATTCAAAACACTGGTTAGATATCTAAGTTACTGAACACTCACGAGTAAAATAATAATTATAATAATGTTCATATTTTCGTTACATGTTAGGTACTGTTTGCAAATTTGATGAATATTAGTGACGAGAAGTTGTTTGAAATGAAAATGAGAAAGTCCGAAGAGTCATATAGACGCAGTTTAATCAAATTTCTATTAATGATACGATAGTGATCAAGTTAGAATCTTATTTGTAACTTACCAAGTGGAAAATGTGAAAATCTATGATCAATCTGACTAACGTGCTAATGTAGTTATTGTGGTTTCGGCAGTGTGACACGGTCGTGTATTAAATATATTAAATCATATATTAAGTCATATATTAAATCGAGTTAAACTAATCGAATTGTAATTTAATAGAAATATTAACTTTGTGAAATATATATATTAGTTTTTTTTTTCGTAATAAAATATATATTTTATTTATGACCTTGACAAGTGTTACAGTGTTATAAGACACCTACCCCCGATACATTCCTTATACCTCAATATTATATATAATTGTATTTATTTGATTGGTTTGTAATGATTTTTGACCTACACATCTCAGTCCGCCAATATATGTATCAGCGACCGTATCTCCAAACGATTTGGCGAGGAGAAAAACCGAATTCGCAGTTCAACTACTCGGACCCGATTTCAACGATTCGCAAAATCATATCATAACGGTCTATACGACTCTCGAGTGTTCGAAGAATAGACATCACACTTGAAACGCAAGTACCAAAACAATCAGTGTCTTATATTTTATTGTTATTGTTCGATAAAGTTAGAGAACCACCGAGGTCAATGTACGCAGTATGTAAAGCTTATGAGTATACGTGAACGTTGTTCATTTTAACAATATAGAAACTTTGAAAGAAACCACAAGAGTCGGTTGCGGAAACATTGGACGGGGAGTGTTTTTTGACACTTAGAATGAAATCGACTTCAACTCTGACGATAAAAATGATAAATTTGTGAGCTCTCAAACGACACGCACGCACACACACAGACACACACACACTCGGGTGGGCGCGCAAAAATAAGTGTATTGATTTAATCAATGTCAAATGTATTGAAGCTATTACATGGAGTTCACAGGAAGAATAGAAAAGATCATTCATCGTTATATGATCGGCTTTGCGAGTTTTTATTAAATGTAATCGTCATTTTGACGACAAACGATTAATCAACGATAATACGTTTTTCGTTCACTCGAGGCTCTTCAAAGTTGTCATTTTTTCATCTATTTTTTATATTCCTAGTGAAACGAGATATAAATCGATTTTATTATGATGTGATTGTATTTTTCCGATTTTTTTTCATCCGTCATCAAGTTTTTGAAGACTTTGTCCTATCATCAAAATTTTAAATAGTTGAGATATTTGAATTCAAGTAAACAAAACATTTCACAAAATCAATCGCCCTAATTTTTTCCATTTTTTTCTTTAAATGATGCAACTAGCGGCAATAATACGTAAGAAAAACTAAACTGGGTAACATAAAACCTATATAATAACAGAATTGCATCGAATTTTTATCGGAAAATAGATCTACTGGCGTTCCATTCGATTTCGTTACACGATATAGTGTACATAATATTTAATGTCATAGGCTATTGCGAAATTGGTTTTAGACGGTGGCAAGAGAGGAAAAAATTCTCAGGACTCATTGCTGTAAAGAAATGGCAAAACGTTACGAGACAAAAAACGGATTACATTATGCAACATCATTATGGAAATCCAGTTTTGATTACATTTGAAAAAATATAAAATAAAACTAAATATATTATGACCTCACGTCTCGGTGTTTTTGCTTTATTTATTTAGTTTTTTTTCTTTTACGCCAGACAAATTTAATCCTATAAAAAAAAAAAAATAGAGTAAACGCTCTGCCTTGACGGTGGCGTTTAAAATAATAAAACGATACGGATCAGCATGTATTCGTCAAATAAAAATTGTCGTTAAAAATTATAATAATATGCCATAAAACCATAAAATATCATTTTCGTCCTCTCTATGTTATGGAATGAGCTAAAGTTTATACCAATGTGAGTTTTCATAAATTCAACGTTTCGAAACTATTATCAAAAGCAACTGTTTGCTATTTAATTAACAATCACATCGTATTAATCGAATCAATATCCAAACACAATAGATGTACAACGGTTTATTTTGAGCAAACGATTCACCTAAATAATATTCGAATTTGTATTTGATTTTCCGATCATTTCGAACGATTCAACTATTCGAATATACGTCGCAGTCGTCGCACCATTAGAATAATATTAAAAACGATTTGAAAATGTCACTTTAAATGTAGTCGATATAAAAATATTACAAACAAATCTGACGTTTCACTCGAAATGATGATGCCGAATGCTCGAAAAGCTTATCTACATCAAATAAATTCACATTCAGAACACTTCATTCGAAATAGTACTCACAAACGTCTGCACTCATATACACAAAACAAACAGGCGAACTAGGGACTTGTCACACGTCGTGATGATTTTTTTTGTACACAGTATAATTAATAATTATAACGATGTGATCGAAGCGAGCCCATTTTTTTTTTATTCATCGGCAGTCGATATACTTAACTACATCAACTTTTTTTTAACAAATACTTGGAACTTTAAAACATAAATTTATCGAATAGTTTAATGATTTTACGATAATTGTATTTTATATAAAATATTATTCACACATCACGTGAGATATTGTCTGACAAGTAAATACGTTTAAAATTTTATTTATTTTACAACTTGAGTAAAAGCTCGAATTTTTTTTTTTTTTTTAATTTAACCTCGACTTTAGTATATACGGCTAGCAACATTGCAGTAGAGTATTGTAAAAATACAAATTCACGATATTCGGTGCAGATAGAACTATGTCGGCGTGGGAGAAAAACACAATTTTACGTAGGAGTTTACCACTCCCCCGTAATATTAAAAAACAAAAAAACACGGTAGGTTAGATTTAGCAAGAAAGTCCGGATTGCCTTATATAAGTCTAATGTATTGTTTCTCAAGTTACTCGCGTTGTTATAAAAGTATACTATTAAAAATTGATTACATTTTATTTTATCATTAGTTCGTTTTTACTGACACGTTCGAATAACGCATTTGGGAACGTTTATATCGCGAGAAAAACTTTCGATCTGGTGTTTCTTTTCGGAACTGTAATTCCGGGGTGTAGTCAGATAACGGTTAAAAATATCGCTTCCTTTTTTTTTCATATAAATAAGAATAAATACGTTAAATTCTATCCGATATGTCATTGATTCTACATTAAACGAAGTCCGAGTTTGTTTACCATCGTTTTGTCAATTACTATATTACGCCCCAAAAACCAATCAGAAAATCGATTAATACCGACACAAAAACAATTATCGCGTTCGAGCATTTACGATTTAAAAAATCATCGCATTAAATTATTTATCGATTGTGAAATTAGAATTTCATACCAATCACGATTGCCTTGATTGAATGTATGCGGATGTACTGTATAGCGACAAAACATAAACATCTGACTTTTGTGGAAAGGAAATCAATGCGTTAGAATGGAAAATTGTATGAAATATAAAAAAAAAGACTTCGTTGGCTTACCGTGAATCGGTAAATGTTCCAATACGATAAAAATAAAATTACAATAATTCATAGGAATCAGACGAAATAACAAAATATAAAGAACACTAAACGTCGTATTATATTATTATAATATGGATGACAATTTAAGCTATAGAAACGAAATACAATAAAATACAAAACATTTTACGTGCATTCAGATGTGTATGGTGGTAATAAAACGTTTTGTGTATTAAATATTACAGGCAAAATCAAATCTTTATAATATTATGTTTATGAAATATATAAGACACCTATCAACTTTCATTCATGATAATATCCACAATAAGATTAAATTATAATATACGTATAAATATATACGAGTATACTAGCTGACCTATATAAAAATTTTCTGCACTATAGTTTACTAAGTGTAAATTTACTATAATATAATGTCTATTAAAAGTTTTGACGAGTTGCTTGCAAAATTTGAAGATTCTTTGAATATAAAATTAAATTACAATACGATAAAATTGTAATATAAATAAACGCCAGCATTTACCGATATGGCCCGTCGGCCGACCGACGTACGCGCGACGGACGAGCTTGACCGACGGTCCTGTACGCGCGTGTTAACTTTTCAGCGCTGCACTGTAGTTGTTCGTAAACATTCATCGATATAGCAACGTTCGACCGACGTCAGCGCTGACCGTCGGCCGAGCACTAATTCCAACCTTATACGGGCAGAGCAGTACCGCTTGGGCGGCCTACGCGGAAAACCCCAGTCAAAATCATAAAAACGAATCATTTTATTACACAATACGCGATGGCGGCGTACCTATAGCCTGTGCGATTTTTGCTAAAATGTCAAAAAAAAAAAAAAAAAAATGTCACGCCATAGCGCGCCGGACGACTTAAAATACAAAATTACAAATGGGCACTAACCGGTGTGATGTCGGCCATTTTGTTTCCTACGCTCGAATTTCCACTGCCGGCTGCGTGCACCGTGACCGCGAACGATTTTCTCTCCGTTCGCGTTTCTGTCCACGATCCGGACGCGGCACTCACTATCGCACAAACGAAAACACTCGCACTCGCGATTGAATTCAAACCGCCGCGGTTCGATGAAAAAAAAAATCGGAAAACGCGAACAAGGCGACGGGGCGACGACGGAGACGTAGACGACGGCAAAGGCAACGCGATACTGCCGTGCACAGAGAAAAGCGTATAGGGTATAGGTCACCCGTATACCACGGTACTCGAACGAGCGGATTCGCTCAATTCACAGTAACGTGTCGTTTTCTGATTGTCCGAGTATGTCATATGGTACACCGAGCAGTAACTCGCGATACCCCAACTACCACAGTCGAATGATACTGTGACTGGCCGTGTGTTGGCCCTGTTGTCTGTTCGATCGCGGCCATTTTGAAATTATGTAACATACGAATATAGGCGTACGCGGGGAGGGACGTCGGTTTTATTTACTGCACCGCTGAAATCGAATGCGAAAAGGCTAGGCGATTTTTTCCATTTTTAACCCGCTCAGGGGTTGAATTTCCGAAAATCCTTTCTTAAGGGGCCTCCGCCGTATAAAACGAATAAGTCTAATAATTTAAAGGCGTAAGGGTAAAGTCCCTCGCGGTGGTGTACGTCTATATCAACCGAGTTTTGCGTCAATGAATATCGTGTCCGTGGTTATCTCTGAGAGGCCATATTTATACAGGGACATTAATCGCGGCATGTGCACCGGGTCGACTATAGCAAGAGAGACACACGCCCCTCCGACAACAGTTAAACAAAATTAACTGTGTACATTAATCATAATTTGGGTAAAACAAAATGTTGCTGATTAGCAAAAAGGAGGAAAGTTATATATGAATTTATGATGTCCGAGTCGAGCTGAATTTATAATTAAAAGTTTGAATTTTTTTATTTTTTTTTAGGTTTTTTATTTTTTTGATCGGCTAATTATCACCTTACGTTTTAATAATCATATTCAGTTGTGTCCTTCACTCCTCATCGATTATTATAAATTATATAATATCTATAATTAGGTACACATTTCAATTTATTTTTATTTTTATTTCATAGGCTATATTATAATCGAGAAAATATATTGAAATAAACTTAGAATTTTTCATAACTTTTTTTACATTTTACTATAATTATAACGTTTAAAATAACCAGTGATATTTAAATATTTAAATTGCAACTTATTTCTCTCTTTTTTGAGTTTTTCTTTTTATTATTTACTGGTTTGATCTCTATTATAATAATCTGAAAAATTTATAAATTATTAATAATTGTTCTTCAAATATAATTAATTTTACATTGCTAAGGAGGAGTAACATTTCAAAATGTACTCTAGGATCCTACTGTTATGATAAAGTTAGGATAAAACATAATGATCGCTGTGTAAAAATGTTAATCATTCCGTTCAGTTTCACTCTCTTTTTTTTTTTAGTAAAAATCTACAAAGTTTAAAAAACAATCAATGTATGTCTCAATTTATGCAATACTTAAACTGAAATTTAGTCCCTCGATATTGATGGTACTAATAATGAATAAATTTGACATTGATTCATTCTTAGAATTGATTTTAGAGTACATAAAAATATAAAACAAACCCATAGAGTCATCTTTTGTAAGCTCATCCTCTTTAAAAAATAAAAGAAATTAAATTATTTGATTTAACAATATTACATAATTTATCATTATTCAATATTTTCATATTGAAGTAACCTTATAAAGAACTTGGTATTACATTTTCAAGATCATTTAACGAGTAAAAATTATTTTATCGACATTTTACGAAAAGAAACTAGGTAACAAAATAACTTATTAATTTAAAAAAACTTTAGAAAATTATATCATCTCTAGAGGATATTAATAAAAGTATTCTGTGAAAAAATGTAAAAGTCCCAACAGTTATTACTTTTTGAGTTACGACAAAAAAAAAAAAATGGTCGATAACTGGAGTTGTCATCTTTTAAAATAATTTTTCAACAGTTTTCTTCAAAAAATCTGTCTTAAGAATCTATTAGACTAAATGTCTTCCAAAAATCATCCCTGAATTTAAAAATAGGAGTATTTTTTATTTCACTCAGAATCTTAAAACCGTATTTATTTTTATAAATATTGTATATTGTTGTTGGTACCAACTACCTACTTATGATTTAAGGAATTTATCATAAAGAATTCGTAATATGATTTCTAATAAAGATTTCAAAAATATTATCATTAATAAAAGTGTATTAACTTCCATATAAATAAAGATAATAGTGATGAATAAAGATAATATCAATAATCATTGATAATAATGATCAATGTATTATACTTTAGAATCTTTAGATACTTATACACATATAACGTAAAATGTGAATTATTGTTAAAATTGTTCTCTTACTGTTAAAACTTGATGCTAAAAAAAAATATTAAAATCACCATTCTATAAACTTTGTAATCAGAGTTTATTGGTACATAATCGTAGGCATTCTTAATTTAAGTTAAGTTATCATGGTTTTTATTTTAAAATAGATTTTACTGATTTCATAAAAAAAATTTCTACAAATTAAATTTGTTTATGTTAGAAGTTGAATCATGAATAAAAAGTTTTAGGATTTTTTTTTTTTTTGTGTCCCAAGGGTTATCACTGGAAGTTTCAATGTAAAATAGTCAATGTGTAATAATGTATAATAAAGTTAAATAAAATATCATTAAACTCACGTTTCTCTTCATATACTAAGTTTTAAAAATAACGACCAATTGATTAATTTTAATTCATTATATATAATATTATGTAAAATATATAGAGCTCGGGTGTTATATACTATGGTATGCCAATACGCATCATATGAAAGGTATTATTAGTCGATATCGGATTGCAAAGATTTTCAAGTATCATTCGGTACGATAATGAAGAGAATGATATATGGTCTGATCAACAACAACAAATATATGCACATTGCAATAAGCATCTAGTGTTTCGTGTCAGCAATCAAAAAATACTATTGGATTGTGTTGAAAATAGTTAGTAATATTAATTAAGAATAGTATTGAATATATTATATCAATATATGCAATACTATTCTCTAGAAGGGCAAATGTACCTATGTAAGCGAACTAGAACGGATTTTGGATCAGTACATATTATTTAATAATTGTGCGTCACATTTTCAAAGTAGAAAGTAAAAGAGAGGGTGAATGAACTTGAATCTATTAAACTTACAAAACTTTTTTATACGTTAACGAGTGTATGGCAAATATCTATAGTAACGGTAATGTTGCATTTGAAATTTACCATGCGTTGTAAAAATTGATGATTGATTTGATGAAAATTGATGATTTATTAGAATCGTAAAATAATAATTATAAATATTGTTTAAATATTACATGCATAATACATATGTACGTTATGCGTATCAATACTAACCTGGTGGAGGAACTAAAAAGAAAAAATATAAAGAAATAGTTTTAGTAATTATTCAACACTTAATAAAAATAGTGATACATTTTTGTTAGTATCGATTTAGAATAAGTTCCATTTCAAATGTGTAATACATATTAAAGTATATTAGATATTAAGTATTTTAGATGATGTTCAAAATTAAATAATTGTTTTAATATGAAAAAATATCCTTCATACTTTCATCACTCTCTAAAAAAATAAAAAATGTAAATATTAGATTAACTTTCAATATTCTAATAATATGGTCCATTATTACTAATTATCAAAGTAGATATATGAGAAAAATAATTTATAGTTGATAACATCAGTATATTATTGATTGTAAAAATGAAATAAGAATTTTTTTTAATTTTAGTTAGCTCAAACATATTTGTATTCGCTGTTTTTACTAAAAAAAACATCATATATTCTAATATATTTAATAACTATTTGGATTTCTGGTAACACAATACCATATATATTTATTTATTTGAATTAAACGGGGCAAGCCTTTTTACAATATTGAATGATGTTTTAAAAATAAGATTGACTTAAACCTAAAAGAATCAAAAGTTGTATCGAAAAAATCTAAAGTAGTGGAGATCATATGTAGGACCATAACTTTTTATAGAGTGATTAAAATGATAATCTAGCATGTATAGAGTGTTCGAGTGCAAAACATATTATACTTCCCATAATCTTTTCGAAGAAATAAACAAAAAAAATTAAAATAAATAAATAAATATACATTTATACAATAATATTTACATACCTTTGGAACCTTGAAAAAAAAGAAAAAAAATTAATTAATCAACAATTCCTAATCACTTGGCTGAACAAGTCTCTTTAGTTTAGTTATTATAGAAAATACAATATAAAGATATAACTTTTTATGAGTATGTTAAAATTTGTAGCTTTAACGTTATTAATGAAGCCAGATAGTACAACACACCTAATCTACATGTCTAACGAAAACAATGATACATTGGTTTCAAAACTAAAAGATCCAGATTCAAATTTATTATATAATTCTTACCTCTAACTTCTTTTATATTATTGAAAATGCAAAGAACAAAAATAAATGTAAGAAAAAAAATCATACTTCTTCTCAGAAAAATCATTTAAAATTATTTTTACAACGTATAAGTTAGTAAATGAAATTAAAATCATTCCCCGAAAAAGTGACTGACAAAATGAAGTGCCTTGAGTGTTTTTATAACTGTACATAGAAATCAAAGTAAACATTATACTTTTTAAGCACACTTAAAGAATTCTAATACATGTATAAAATAAACAAATTAGCAATTGTGAAAATATGAAATTCAATAGTAAATCTTATAAATGTATTTATTTCACTTAAGCCTTTAGTGTAAAATAAACAATAGAACCTGAAGAAGTATCCAAAATATCTGTTCCAAGTGTTATTTCACTTGAACAATACCTATACTCATAACAGCTTTTCAAATACAGTAAAAATATTAATATTAACAAATTATTTTCTTCTAATTTTTATTCTAGAACAAAAGAAGATAAATACCTATAGAATTTACAACATATTCATGAGTATGGATGACTATTTAATAGTAATTTTCTGATATCACTTTTATCAGTGTTAAATTTGTAACAAATAACTGACGAAATAAAATTGTTGTAGAAATTAAACTGGATTTTTATAATTAAAACTGACTTTCTCAAATATATTTTATTAGTTGAAAGAAAATCAGACGATTTTTTCGAGTACTTATCGTGTACACATACACGAGAAAAAAAACACGTCATGGTAAAACCAAAAGATCGTTTTACTCGGAATCTAATATGAAATAAATAGATCTAGCCACAATAGTGCGAAAATTATTACGACCGGTTTCGAATAAAACTAGCCGGAGACGACCGAACTGCGCAGAAAACGGTACGAATAGACCGTTGTTACCGTTGACCACATGTTATTCACATGTGCAAATCACATCCAAACGTTTAAACAAATCGATGGACCGATCTTATTACGGCTTAAAATGTATCATCACGTGTAAAGAGAACGGGACACGGTTTTATTCGAATACATCAATTGTTATTCGGTTCATATGTTCCGTTATGTAATAAACGTATGTAAGTATGTTAGTGTACGGATAATAATAATATCGGCCCGTGCGATGGGCGTCATGGCGTCCCGCGTCAAAGGCGACCAGCAACCGACGCGACGCTCCCGCAACAACAGCTGCGATGACGTCGACCAACGTCACAGGAGAAAAGAAAAACTACAACAGCGGCGCGCACACACTTGGACGTACAACAGCATCAAAACGACACAAAAAAAAAGGCCCAAAAAGCACGCACTAGGCCGACGCACGAATAGACGTCAACAGCGACGGGGGCGCACACACTGACGAGTCGTCGACACTCGGCAGCAGCAGAAAGTTCGCCGCGACGCAGTAAAGACCGGTTTTTATTTTCGCGCGACAAAGTGCTGCAATGGACGGGCAGCTGTTGACGACTCTAATATTATCATTATTATCTATATAATCGCGGTGGAGAGGTTAGGTACTAACTATATATATATAGTATATATTACTCACGACAAAACAATATCTACACAAAGTACATAATTATTTGGACGGTCGAAAAACCTATTCGAGGTACACCCCGGTCGGATTTTTACGAAAATCGTTTGATTATTAAAATATCTATTCGTATTTTCGAGTTGGTAATATCGTAGTAATATCGAATAAAATCGTATTGACGACAACGCGCGCAATTTATCAGTTGTTCCAACGCGCGTTGTATAACAGCGGTTTAATAATAATATACATACAATAATAATAAGTTTTGCATAACGCGTCGGTGGGTCGAACTTAATTATTACATCGATATAATATTATAATATATTATCACTAACCTCGGGCCGTCATCGACTGCATTGACGACCGTTTTCATTCGGCTGAAACATTTCACAACGTATTTTTTCGTACTGGTACACACTCGAATAAATAAAAACACCACGACGACGTGGGCAAACACGCCGGAACGATTATTTCACTACTCGCGCGAACCCTCGATATTACTATATTATATTAAGTTTGTTTTTGGCGGACGGTAAAATGTACAAACCGTTTCGGCGAACGGCGCACCGAGCACGCGACCGAGACGAAAAATACGCCATACACCGAATATCGATAGTACAAAATGGCGGCGATCGCACCGACCACGGCGAATACGATACGAAACGACGACGTCAAAAAGCGCACACTCGAAGCCTTTACCGGCTCGGATTTGACGTCGTCCGAGCCTCGACGGAATCGTTGAAAATCCGAAGGCGACGGCCATTACACTCGCGTAATGGATCGCGCGCACCGGACGCGGCGGCGGCGGCGGCGATTCGAGACGGAAAATACGAAAAATACCGAATGTCGATGGTACGGTAGTATTTTAGCGACGAAATAATTTGGTTGCGCCCACGCGACCGCCGTGAGACGTGCGATTATTCGTCGATAATTACTATTACCAGAGCCGCGAAAGGAATTGTAGAAACCGTGAAACGAGACTATGGCGGTCGGCATAAAAATCTCGAAACACGGACCCGTTCGGAGAAGCCCACCACATAAACGCGAACCGACGAAGACTGAAGCAACGGCGGAAGGGTAATCCCCGCGTCGGCCGAAACGGTTAAAAAAACGAACGGCCAATGAGAATTATTCACGAATCATGGAAAATGATTTTTTTCGTAACGGTTTTTTGTTTACCGAGAATCGTTACCGCGGTATCCGGAGTTCCGTCCACGGCGCGGGCCGCGTTCCCCCCCTCCCCCTCCGTCACGGCGGCCACGCGGCCACGCTAATATAGACTTGGCCTGATGACCAAGTGGCCGTCGAATTCACTACTACTATACTTGCAATTTATCAGTTTCAACGCGCGTTGTGTACGGGGGTTTAATAATAATATATAATAATAATAAGTTTTGCATAACGCGTCGGTGGGTCGTACTTATTTGTTACATCGATATAATATTATAATATATTATTTATCACTAACCTCGGGCCGTCGTCGAATCCATTGACGACCGTTTTCATTCGGCGGGTCCGAAACATTTCACAACGTATTTCGTGCTGCAGGTACACTCGAATAAAAACACCACGGAACGATTATTCACTACTCGCGCGAACCACGATATTACCATAATTCGTTTGTTTTTGGCGGACGGTAAAATTCACAAGCTGTTTTGGCGAACAGCGGCGGCGGCGGCGACGGCGCGGCACCGCGACCGAGACGGAAAATATTTTCAACACCGAATATCGATAGTACAAACGGCGGCGATCGCACCGAACACGGCGAATACGATACGAAACGACGTCGTCAAAAAACGCACACTCGTAGCCTTTACCGGCTTGGATTAGACGTCGTCCGAGCCTCAACGGAATCGTGGAAAATCCGAAGGCGACGGCCATTACATTCGCGTAATGGATCGCGCACCGGACGCGACGGCGGCGGCGATACGATACGAAAAATACGAAAAAACCGAATATCGATGGTACGGTAGTATCTTAGCGACGAAATAATTTGGTTGCGCCCACGCGACCGCCGTGAGACGTGCGATTATTCGTCGATAATTACTATTACCAGAGCCGCGAAAGGAATTGTAGAAACCGTGAGACGAGACTATGGCGGTCGGCATAAAAATCTCGAAACACGGACCCGTTCGGAGGAGCCCACCACATACTCGCGAACCGACGAAGACTGAAGCAACGGCGGAAGGGTAATCCCGCCCGGCGTCCCCCGCGTCGGCCGAAACGAACAGCCAATGAGAATTCACAAATTCAATGGTAATTTTTTTTGTAACGGTCGAAATCTGTCGCGACCGTGGTATGTACTATGTAGTACCGTTTATGTACCGAGGTACTGTCCGCAGGCGCAGTGAAGGTCAATGACCTCATCGTCATTCCGACACGGCGGCCATGTTTTTTTCCAGATTTCCACTTAGTTCCAGGTCCCATATTGGGTTCGTTTTACGACCGCGACCGTGGTATCCAGAGTTCTGTCCGCGGCGCGCGATGTGATGACGTATTACCACGATATAGACACGGTATATGGGTTGTCGGCTACTAAAATTATGTTTATACAAACTGCCGACAGGTGGCGTTGCATAAATGAAAAAATAAATGAAATTACACTTTTAATACAATTTTCGTTATTATCTTAGTACTCCCGCCGTATATTACAATTATCAAATATCGACGTTTTTACCGAAATACGAGTAGGTTTTCGAATGAAACAAGCTCACCCCGGAATCACCTCCCCTAATGCCTTCCTGAATTGCCAGGTCCGAATACTGATTCATGCCTCTGCTATACGAAACCGAAACTATCGACCAAATTTAATACCACAGAGCTCCAGTGGCTCCGGATTTTTTCCATTTTTACCCCTTTTTCACCCCCTTAGGTTTAATTTTCTTGATTTTTTCCCCGTAAGATCCTTCTCCTGACAATAACAAACACAACAAAAAAAAAAGAATTAGCTAAATCGGTCCAGCCGTTCACGCATGATGAGGACACTTGGTAAATAGGGATTCATTTTTATATATTGTTTTTACCGATTTCAACCCTTTGAAAACAAAATTTTGAAAATCGAGTGACGTGGTGACACACAGGAAGGTATTTGGAACAACTCTGCGAAAAAAAATTGGAAAAAAGTTAAATAGCGTCGTCACAAAATGGGAACATAAAAAAGGCCTGTTCTTTTATATATATAAAAAAGGATATCTAATCTGCGATAATACACGATAGTCTATAGTATATTTATAATTTAATTTATATAACATCACCATGAGGTACATATGTGACTGTGTATTTTGTGATGTTTCGTTTTCAGACAGGCCACAAACGGAGAAAACTTTTTTTATGAAACTCATATCACGTGAATTCCAATTACAAAATACATAGAGAAATATATTGTTAATTAAATTGAATTCTTTATTGTTTTAAATTGAATACAATACACGATTACAAAAATTAAATCATTTTCGTTCGGCTTTTGAGGTTAGCAAACGTATCTCAATTAGGTATGTCTTGAAACTTTCAAGTCGATTTATTGTCGACACTAATTTCGATTCAATGCACTGGAGAGTCAAATCGTTCAACGTCTTGTCGACTGTCGCCACAATATATAGCTATAATTAAATATAATAAAATATACTCAAACTATTACTAATTATTATGCAATATACTAATATATATGAATAAAACTATTTATTAATTGTATATGTGTTGTATTTTTAACGGCAAACATTGGTATATTAAAATATATCGATTCGTTTAAAGCACAGAGATATTTCGAATGAAAAATTCCATTATAAACACTCCTTTTGGTCAGTTCATACAGTGCCTTCCATGTAATGATGGCCGAAAGAGAGCGCCTGTTGCATGGAATCTATTGGCATAGTATGATTTTACTCTGGTAGAGGGCAAACGAATAATGCTGAATAAACCCCTTACAAATCACAATAATCCACATTAATACTGTCAAAAATGCATAGAAAGACAAACATTTAGAGAACTTTCTCTTGATAAAATTAAAATTTACAATACATATTGAAGATTTTTTATCATGAGTGTGTGTTTCAGATATATAACAATAACATAATGAAAATTCATTAATTTTTGAACATTAAAATTATTGTCTTTTCTTAAAAATTAATACTGCCTACATTTTCAGAACTGATCAAAATCTTCTAAGACACTTTAAGTTCAAAAAAATTATCCCTTTGAGTGTCACCAGTCAAAAACAATAGCAAATCTTCTATTTATCAACATAGTTTATCCTTCAAAATATGAAATACATATAAATACATTCTAAACATCATTTTTATAGCATACTATTTAATAATTCACATTTATAATAGTTTTCTATGTTTAATATTAAATTAAATTATATATAATCATTAATACTGGGAGTAGATGTATTTTCAAAATATTTTGTTCGTTTTCCCCGAAAAAATATGTACAGAAATTTAATAATAAAATTGTCCATTAGTGTTCAAGAAAATCTAAAAGATTATCACTTTACACAAAGTCAAAATTGATCGAAAAACAGTTTATAGTTTCTTTTATTATTTGTTTTGCAATTTTAAAGTGTTCAAAACTAAAACACTTGTATCACACGTTGTATGCAGGTAAACATATACATGTTTATATTGTATCTACTAAACTACAGTCAATAGCATGTTTCATTTCTTTTGTAAAAACTAGATATTACCATTTATTATAGAATAATTTATTTTATTATCAATGGTATTACTCAAATATTTAACATAAACCGTTTAGTGTCATTATAATTTTTAAAATATGTAAAACTAATTATTATTATTATTATTTATGCAAACAAAATACTAATGAGAATCAACTGTTAAAAACGCTATATATATTTTTACCGTCCTGTGGTTTTTACTACATTTAATATTAAGTATAAATAAAATAAGATAAATTTGTATTGAATAAAAATAATCAATAGTAGGACAGTTTCAAATCAACGTCAGATTCAAAATAAATTTTTTAGTTTATTTTCATTTCATAGGTTTTTAAAATCATACACATAAAATAACCAAAGTTTTCATCACATTTTTTAGTTAACATCATTATAAATTAAAACATTTTAAACCAACCAAGGATATATTTAAATATTTAATTTTAAAATAAAAAGTGTTTTTTTAGCAGCATACTTCATTTCAACCTTGATTTCATTCTGAAAAATAGATTATATCAATTATGTAGAAAATAATAAGGAAATAGTGGTGGTACAATTAGTATGTTGATAAAAATAAAACATACCAAGTCTATGTTCACCAGATTCAGCTACGAAAATAAAAGTGAAAAAATATGAAAGATCTACACGAATACGGTTGATAGATCATAATAGATGTAAAATTGTTCTTTCAAATTTGAAATCAGTATATTATTGACCTGGAAAAACTAATTCGAGTGGATGAAGATGTATCAGCTTATATTTCAAGAGAAATTTCCAAAAAAGTTTCCAAATCACCGAAAAAGTCAAGATATAGGTTAGGCCATACATAATGTAAAATATGAGAATTTTTGTATTTTCTATATTATTGTATAACGAACAAAATGATTATTATATTTTAACGCCAAATTATAATCGAACTCTCTCTTCCACACAGATAAGGCTTTGAAGTGACCAACTTATGTAAGCATATAGTGAAATTGTTTTTTGTCATTTCTTAGTTAGCAAATAAATTAATATTATTATTATTTAATAATGTTTAAATGTTTTTATAGATACCTCCATGTCTCGTCCCTAAAACAAACAAAAACAAACGAAAAATAAATTCAATAATTCATAAAGTGTATACCCATCATAGGAAGCAAGTAAGAAAGACACGTCCCTCTTAAGGCTTTTAATATCGATTTAAAAACTTAATTTTAAACATTTGTTTTTTTAAAAAACCACAAAAAAATCTCTAGTGAAAATGTAGTATAGAGAAGTCGGGAATCAGTCTACTAGTGGAACAGGGTAACTATAATATAGTTTGAATCTTTATAAATAAATGACATTATACTTATATAAGTATGTTATGTTTATATAACTTTTTTTTTCAATTTAAAGTGCATATTTATTATGAATATGAATTAATAGCTGCTAATTAAAGCATAAAATATTTTCTGTTTTATAATTATTTATGACTTTGTTTGTAACTTTTGTTTTGATACTAGATAAGTCTTAAATATCAAATTAATAGAAACTACAACGCATAAACTCACTATCATCCATGTTTACTAGAAGAAAAAAATTATAATTATCAATAAAATTAAGATATTGATTCTCCATTGTAAATATCGATGACGTCACTTAAATATACCTTAATTTGTAGAAAAAAAAAACTCTGAAGTCAAGTTAGTTTGCTAAAATTAATGATTGAAGTACGATATATAATATATTCTCAAGTTGGAGTATAATTATTTGATTGTTAATCGTTTCGAAAAACATTTCTTTATGCCTGTTGTTCATGGTGTTATAAATAACGATAATACTGCTTTCTCCCTGACTTGAAAAGTCAAATAAACTGAAATTTGATCACATAATAGATTAATAATTTTTTTTCTAAACAATGAAAAGTTAGACGATGAATTTGATTTGAAATAAAAATCGAAATCTAAGTATGAGATTATATTATAGAATGTAGTTTATTATACTATTAATACATAATACATATGATTAATACATACCAACTGAAAAAAATAAAAATAAATGAAAAATTAATCAACCTTCTATAATTGTTATGATAAAAATCACATTTGTTGGTAAATTAATGGCAAACAAATTGAATCTTAAACAGTTATAAACAGTACATTTATTATAATTAATCAAATATTAGATTACATTTACAATATATTTCAAGAATTATTTATTAAATACTAACGTACATTTTTTTTTTAATCATAATAGTCTTCAATAAAAGTGTAATATTTAACGTCACAAAAAGTAATTATATAAGTAATTACAATAATATTTTAATTATCAAATACTTTTATAATTCTAAACTATTAATTGTTCCAGTGGTATGTACATAAAATCTACCATCGTTCATTTAAATCGAGGGTAAAAAACCGTTAACGTATGATTAATTATATTTTTATTAAAATGTAAACTCACCATCGCCGCTACCCGGAGCTACAAATAAATTAAAAAAATTATTATTTAACATGCTAAAGATCTACATCGACTATAGAGTTTACTACAAGCGGATTAATTCATACCTGTAACGTCGTTCACAAAGCTCAATAGTACACAAATCATCATAAGAAAAAAAGTTATACTTCTGCTTGGAAAAATCATTGTTAACTTTTTTTCCAACAATAAAAACACTTACTTCAAAACAATATGTATCCTTAGAAAACGAATGACCTCATGACGTACATCACAATGTTTTATATAGTCATGCACGAAATAAGTACAAAAATTATGGTTTTTATCCACACTTGAATTAACATGCCTAACATTCCATAGAAAAAATATTCAACAGTAAACTCTATGATTTTTTTTCTGTCTAACGAATAGCTCTGAATAAATAAAAGAAACTGCAGCAGTCGGTACAAAATATATGCGTGTACTTACCTATTTAATTTGTTTGCTTGAAGAGTTATTCGACTTAAACGATTAATGTAATAAAACAGCTTTTTAAATAGAGAAGAAAAATGTACAAAATATTCTTTGCACTGATTTTCAACTAATGCATACCCGTTTTCATAATTACTATATTTTCATGAAAACCGAATAATATTTTAGAGTTATCTTTTCATATCAGTAGCGCACGAGGGATTTTTTCTCGGTTGGGTTTGTGGGTTTAAAATAATTCCCCTTGTACAGAGAAATGTTGTAACGCTCTTTGCGGAAATATACCTTTGGCATTTACATATTTTCACTATAAACATCTAAATTACAAATGTTTGCTTATAATAATTGCATGCGACAAGTAGGCAAAACAATATTCTACATTGTTATATTGTACAAAACCTTTGCGCCGATATTATGGTAATTTCTACTAAACATTTTCTTACTCGTTGGAGTATAACAATAGATCCAAAGTTTGCATTATAACTCATAACATATTTATTTATTATTCAAGAGTTGTTATAATAAAATTTACAGTCAGCTCCTATCTTATTGTTTATTGTAAATGATTCTAAATTATTCAAAACTTATTCGAAAACTTTCGTTAACAGTTTTTAAAATATTTAAGTGTATTTTTTAATTTTTAGCTCATCTCTAAAATTGAATCGTATGATTTTAATAATTTTAACATAATCTGATTTAGACCGGTACTTTGATTTATGTCTTCCACTCCTAGAAAAATATTTATCTTGAGATTAAGTGTTCTGAAAAAATATGTTAGATTTTACAACGATTAATAGTATATCCCATAATGATACATAGGAAACCTCAAATGAAATAAAATAACTATAAGGCCATTAATGGAATTTTAGACTGTAATCTTCTGTATTAACTTATATAAAAATATATTATTTACAAGTAGGTAGGAAGATTCACAAAAACAGCAGTCTTTTAAATATCAAGTCATTGTACTTATTTTTCAATGTTTTATAAATATATAACTGAACGAACGATTACAGAATCAACACTAATGTTTTTTTTACGCGGATATTTATGTTTTGTTTTGTTATACTAGTCATACACAGTCATATGTAGTTCATCTGAATATGCAATAGTATAAGTTTTAGTTGGCACAGAAAATTACACACAAAAATTTGCCATATCAAATGTATAACTTATCACAAATAGATATATATATATATATATATGTATATTAGGTGTTTGGAAATATAAATTATAAATGTATTAATTTCCATATCAATCGAGTCAAAAATGTGCTTATTATGATCAAATTATTATATCATAGACAATAGAATATAAGATTTGGATTGTTTTTTGAAATATTCTCATACCTTCACTACTTTCTTCTGAAATAAAATAAAAAATATTCATCATTTAAAAATGTCCTCAGACATGTTATCGTTGGTATATATCACACAGTTTTCCAGAGAGCAATTTGACAAAATGTTTCCTTGTGTCAACGCAGTATTTCATAATTTAGACATGAATATAAATATGTATTGAAATATCAATTTTAAAACTTTTATAAAGAAAAATTTTTTTTCTGGACCAAAATTATTTATTTTTTTAATAATAATCTTTTTAACACAATCTCTAGAAATAACAGGCCGACGACTTCTGTCGTAGATCCATATACAAATAGAATGTATGTTTTAGAATATCAGATTCTTTTTTCATACCAGATTCTTTTTCATCTAAAAGAGAATAAAATATATTCATAAATGAAAAAAACGTCGTAATGAATGATTTTTGATTTCAATCATAAATACGTTAATAAGAGAATACAATATTGAGAACAAAGAAAAATATTAATATTGAAGTTATGTCATCATTCATTACTATATAATCACTTTTAGTTTATGGAATCTTTATATAAACTTTTATATAAGATATATAGATCTAAATATTTTCATACCTAATTTGGTTTCACCTAAAAGAGAATAAAATATATTCACAAATGAAAAAAACGTCGTAATGAATGATTTTTGATTTCAATCATAGGCGTTAATAAAGACAGAAGAAGAAAAAAGAAAATTATTTCATTTTATATTTTCATGCCTGAACCTAACCGTAAGAGAATACAATATCGAGAACAAAAAAAAAAGATAAATATTGAAGTTATGTCATCATTGATTACTAATCACTATTAGTTTATGGAATCTTTTTAAAGACAATACAAACATTTTTGTTTTAAAATATGTATAGTAAAATAATACATACCAGAATTGGAAAAATCTAAATGTAGAAAAAAAAATTGCATTTTATTAAAGATAATTGTGTACCTATATTTATTGCTTAAAATAAACAATTGATTGACTCATAACAGATATTTTTACAAATAATAATAATATTATATTATAAAATAGTTTTAAAATGTTTACATACTTCCGAAAATACTATTTTCTACAATAAATATTTGTTAAAAATTAATTCTTCATTCAATACATTTTAGTATATTGTGAACAATTAAAAAAAATAAATAAATAATAAGACTACCTATATTATCATATATAAAATGTTTGTAATCGACTTGTTTTATTTAAATGTAAAATTCCCTTAGTTAAAATGTAAATATTACCTAAATCACTGCCATCTGAAATTAAATGTATAATATAGCTAATAATTAATGATAAACGACTTGATTTCCCTTCCTAAAGAACCTAATAATATTTTTGTAAATACATTTCAAAACACTATTTTTCACTATTAAAATGAATTATTTCTCAGTCATTAATTTGCCTAATACACATATGCTGTAAATCTATACTTACAATTTTGTTAATTACATTTTTCAATGAAAATTTCTAATTTGAACATCATATGTGAAATAATTCTTTCACATAATTTTAGTGTATCAACATGCATTATAAAACAAAAACTGACAGAACAAAATATTTGTCTAACTGAAAAATGATTAATTTTTTTTTAGTTTAATGTGCGTTTTTATTTTATATTAATGATGTTTATTATTATTTAAGTATTAAAAATGTTATTCAAATTAATTAACATTTGTTTTAGGTACAAATCGAAAATCTATTCATTATGCAATAAGTTACCCATCATTTTAAGAATTGGAATTTTATTATCAATTCTATTGTAGATAAATTGTCCATTTGACAATAGTCAAATTTATTTAGTACTCAAAGGTATATCTATATGACTTCCAGTTGTTTATCTAAGTAAGTTCAATCTGAAATTTTATGTATTACTCATTAGATATTTAGTACAATTAAAACTATGTGAATTTAATGATTTGACGATATAAATAAAATCGCATCATTTTTTCTTGGCTGGAAGTGAATAGTCTATAATATTGTTGCTCTTGATTTCCAACGTTTTAGAAAGATTTACATAGAAATAGCATATTGTCAAATATCAATTATCATTTAATTCAAACAATTAAAGTGTAAACGTATAACGTTTAAATTTTTTTAAATAAATATATTTACTTATTTTACTTACGTCTTTCAGTTGCAGGACCTATGAAAAGAAAAATGAAATGAAAATTCCTTTCTAATATCATCTAGAACTTTTTCTGAGGGGATTTCTCTGTTTTACTATTGATTACTCAATTACTCTCATTACTAATAATGCCATTTTAAAACAATCGTTTTAGGCGTTGCAAATGATAACCGTAAAACTCGAATAAATCTAATGGCCCGTTTTTAAATAACGTACTTTTCAAATAAGATCCAACTCGAATTCTTATTTATTCTTTATTTTTAAAAGGTATAACGATGAGTTTATTAACTGTTGAAGACTCACGCTATTAGATCGTAGGAATTTGAGTCATAATTCAGCATAAAGATCAAATTTAAATTCTCAAATCGAGAGTAAATTTTTTCAGAGTAATATATTTCTACGTTTTAAAAGATGATCAAATAGTAGTTTTATTAAAATATTCCGAAAGAAAAGAAGAAAACTATATGTTTAATGTTCATCTATGATGAATTTTATCTCTATCCGTATATACATTTTTTTATTTTGTGTATAATTCTTACCTTCAATTTTATTTACGAAGAAGCATAGTACAAAAAGCAGCATAAAAAAATAAATAATATATCTTGTAAAAATCATTTTTAAAATTATTTTCAATATTAATATGAGATAATTACAATTAAAAAAAAAATGAAATACTAAAGAATATGGCCCACGGCACAGTGTCTTTAGTCATACTCGGAAATTAATGTAAATACGATGCCTTTTATTCACACCTAAGTAAATTTAATATAAGTAGAAAAAAAAAACAGAAAAAAGGTATTAACAAAAATATGAATTCAAACTGTAAATCATATACTTACGATTTTTTCCCCTAGGACTATAATTCTGTAAAAAAAAACTAATCTGAAGCAGTAATATAAATGTTGGTTATTTGACTTGACTTTAACGAGTTATTCAGAATAGTTATTTAGATACAAATAAAATGAATACAAAATAACTAAATATTTTCCACTGATTTTTTTTATAAATTCTAAAGCAAAAAGAAGTTATGGACTTTTGAATTCACAATATTTTATCAAGTACTGATGACTAGAGCTGAAATTATATAGGAGTTATTACAAGTAGTTCCTAAAATTAATTCAAATACTTTCATATCGGTCGAGTGTTATGTGCACAGCATACTTGAATTTCATAAATTTATAAATAAAAGCCATCAAAACGTAGAAATTGCAAAATCGTTACAATTTGTCATGTTTTATTTTCCATAATCTATAATATAATGTTAAAATCATTGATGCATTTGTTACCTTAAAATGGTTAGCTTTATTATTTAAAAGCATTATACGAATAGTTTAATTCCGTCATTAATCAATTTATAAAATACATGAAATCAACTTTTTGCTTCAAGTTTGACAAAAATCAAGTATTATTCAATTACATGAATATATTTTCCATTTTATGATAGTTGAAGGAAACACGGGTAATTGAAAAATCTACAATATTCCAAATCGAATGATCGTATCGACTAGATTCCTAGTCCATATAGCTAATGCAGAATAATATACTACAGGACAGATATATTATCTCGAACAGAATCATTATTTATTGATAGTCGAGTGTATTTTAATTATTTTTTTCAACATTTAAACAAAATAAAATATCGAATTAATCAAATAATATAATATGAAACTAATTCAAGTTTCAAGTTGGTTAAATTTCCATACCAACGCCATAGATATGTAATATTGCTCATATTAATCATGCGATTAACTTTTCGACGGCATAAAAAACATAATAATTTGATTAATAATGCTCGGATGGCCAGTAACTGGGAATGGATTAATTAATTAACATGTATATGATTTAAGCTTTTAATTTGTATTAAAGCGGAATTGCAAATGAAGTATCCAATGTATATAATACCTACTAAATAACATAATATAACAATGACGGGCGCCTGTAACTATAATACTAACTGCAGGCTGCATCCCAACCAGTAGCAGTTTCCGTTCATTATTTACTGCGTTTTATTCAATTTTTTTCTTTTAAACATAAAAGTAAAACGATTAATGTTTGAATTTACTGTTCGAAACATTATCGTCATAGCCTAGTAAAAACTAGGTCAACTGTATAAGTATGCAGTTGACATTATAAAACCGTCGGTGTAAAGAAATTACACTATAGTACTTATACTATGGTTGATTCGGTCTCAATCGTATAGATCCATATTGTCATAGCGATGATGATAAAAAAAAATTAAACGTTTATAGTTTGTATTTATTATGTTGAGATTTCATTTGTCAACACAATATAGTGGTCAAAAAATGAATAATAATAACAAAAAACACTCATGTCACGAATGAATCTGACGAGCTGCGATTCAATAGTCAAATTCCCAATAGATGATTAAAAAACCGAACAATTCTCTACTCCGACGTCACGTATCGCGACTAGTGGCTACCATTACTGTATGGGAGTATAACTGCTAACTTGATGTTCAAATTATTTTAATCAAGGGTACTTTTGATTGCACGTTGGGTTATTGTCGTTGATATATCAACCTTGATTATTGTGTTACAGTTGCATACTATGCGCAAAGCCGATAAAAACCAAGAGCTGGGCTTGACATACGGAGAGGAAAATATTGTTCGATGGACGAACCAATATTGAGAGGCACGCACGAAGACAGAACGTCGTGACTTAAAGCCGATCTAATTTATTTTAAAAGCGCCGTGATTATGTTTCACGCGTTCAAGTCCAACAACAAAAGGAGTGGCGTCGGACGTAGACGAGCTGTTAGAGCCCACTCGTTGGGTAACCTGGTGCCGAGCTAGGCCGGAGCAAGCTCTTTCTCGGCAACGGCGGAGCAGCGTGGACTATTGTCGGAACAAGTGACGCCGAGCGTGGCGATAAAAACCAAGAACTGGGTGGTTAGGTCTGCGTGACACATTCGGAGAGGAAAATATTGTTCGATGAACGAACCATTATTGAGAGACACGACGACAGAACGTCATGGCTATAAGCCGATCTAATTTTTTTTTTTAAAAGCGCCGTGATTATGTTTCACGCGTTCAAGTCCAACAACAAAAGGAGTGGCGTCAGACGTAGACGAGCTGTTTGAGCCCACTCGTAGGTTTGCGAGCGTGTCGTATAAAACAACGGCTTTCACACGAGCCGTGTAAACGGGAACGAGTAACGCGAACATGTGGTTTGCGTTAAACGGGTGGCGAGCGCGCACTGTCACGTCGGACGCGGCGCATAAAACAATTGGCTTTTACGCGAGCGGTGTCGTCGACGGCAGCGGATAACGGCGAGAACAAGTGCGGTTTCTAAATAATTGAGAACGAACGCGCGGACACTATTGGAAACGAGCGAACGATCGACGGCAACGGCAACAATGGCCGACGGAGACGACGACGCACACCACGAACGGGCCGTTGTTCACGGACGCGCAGTACCGCGGCGCCGACCGCACGTTTCAAAGTTGGAACTACGCAGTCGCGTGCGAAAACCAAAGAGCTTCAATACACGGCGGCTCGCGCGTGCCGCCGCCGCCGCCGCGCCACGGCTATTATCTACGGCCGCGGCGAGCCGTCAGGACAGTCCGTTATCACCGCGCGGACAGAAACATTCAAGTGCAACTGCTCAGGCGGTATCGTTTGTGAGTGTATCAAAGGAATATTATACAAAACATTACGTAAACATAACGTACGGTCAACCAGTTGCTCGCGGCCAATCGCCCCAACAACAAACTGCGAACAACCGATACAGAACCGCCCGCCGGTCGAATGAAAAAAAATGAGAAAAAACCGAACGAAATTAAAAACGATGCGATCGCTTTGCAAGGAAATCGCGTAGTGTGCGGAGGCCCTTTCTCGTACTATTGTGCGTCTCATAAAGTGTCTCAACAACAATACGACGATGACCCGACCGCGCTGCGTTTGACGCGTCAAAGTATACAAGACTTGACAGGGTACAACAGGGTGTATTGCCGCGTTCGCTCCGGTATTTTTTTTAAATCCGTTTTGTTGTTCATTCTTTATTACCACGTCCGCGTAGGGTCATGTCTATAAACTTTCGGACGATTTACACGCGAGAGATATTTTTTCGATTTCGTTTTTATATATATAACATATTATAATTTCAGTTTTTGGAGAGAAAAAAAAAACGGGTAGACGCCGTCCCTGTATAATATTCGTCTGAAGGCAAGTGATTTTTTTCGCATCGGCGCCGAGGACATTTTCAGGACGCCAGAATATAACGTCGCGGTGTCCACACACACACACACACGCGCGCGCACCGCGTGACAAAGGAAGTACACTCGAACGACGTTACCTAACCGTTCTATAAGTCATATTATATACCTGTGCACGTACTCGGCGCCAAGTCGCAGAAAGAACAACGAAATAAGTGCATGCGTTACTGTACTTTATCAAAGTGCTCTCCGGAGGGGGGGGGGGGTTCGCACGACGTAATGGCAAAAAAATAAAATCCCGGCAACAAATATTTTTCCTTTTCAAACATTCAATAATAAAACGTACGTTTACAACCGAAGTCGACGAGGTGTGAGTATTATTTATGCTTTTACTATTGTATTGTACCGCGTACAGCTAGAACGCCCCGACTAAAGGGTGCGAGACGACACTAATAGTCGGAGTAAAAGTACCCACCTACCGACAATTCTCCGTAATCAAACGACTTTTTTTGTGCGTTTCAAAATGTTTCCCTTAAACGCTATTCTAGTGTTCGAGATTCAAATTACTCGTTCGTAATATCGCGGCGTTGTATTATATTTTAACCATCGGTATTGTGTTGAAACAATTTTTTTATTTACACGTATAATAATTTTATTCGAATAACTCTCTTTCTATATTATAAAAATACTTTTAATTTCAATAATATTCCATGTTATAATCTCTATATATATTATAATTGTAACGTGCTTTTTCTTGAAATCCTCCCACAGCCCAAACCGCTGGACGGATCGGGTTGGAATTTGGCACGAAGATAGCTGTTATGGCGTAGACGCGCACTGTGAAGGGATTTTTGAAAATTCCACCCCTAAGGGGGTTAAAAACGGTAAGAGGGGTAAACGATTTTTTGTTCCAATCTTTCTGAAATTAAGTATACATACTCTATAACGCAAATAAACATTGTCTATAAACTTTATTTTGTGAAATTCAACTCTTTATGAAATTTGGTCAGCGGTAGACGAGGAGGAGCGATAATATTTGGCGGTCAAAGAAGACGCGCGCGGCGCTTTTGGTGAACAACCGTTTGGCGGAGACCATGACCACTAGTAAGTAGGGTTTTTCGTGAGGGTCGTCGTTAAAACTTTGATCGTCTAACGAGTATATAGAGTACGGCCCCACGAGAGACGCTAAACCAAGTCCGAAAGTCGACCTCCCATTTGCGGCCGCCCTCCGCCGTGTCACGTGTTGATCAACGATCGCCGCGGCGAGTTGAGTTGGTCGTTGAATCGTATAATATCGTATAACGTATATATTTATCAACACTGTCTCTCATAGGTACTACTACTACTCGACAGGCCGACGGTAAGGTTTAAGATTTTGTAAATTTTTAAGTTTTCGTGTATTAAGTGGCTCGTTTTAAGTCGTACTCGTCGATAACATTCCGAAAAGTGCGGAAAATACGTTTTGTCCTATCGTTTTATTGCCGTCGAACCTTTTTTTTTTACATCGTACGAGCATACTACGTACTCGTCGTACACTCGTAAACACGTCGGTCGCCGTGTTTCCCTCGATAACAATCGTCACGTAATTTAAATTTCATAATATAATAGTATGTATTATGAAACCACTGTGCAAATTCGTATTCGATATAGTCGAGAAAAGCCTCTGAAAAACAGGTCTCGCGTTAAAATATTACCTATTAAAACAGACCAGCGATTAAATGTTTAATTAAAATTAACCGTTCGTTAATAGTTCGGTATGAATTTAATTATAATTAAAGACGTCTATAGATACTAACCTAGTGCACCGGGGGATGCGAAAAAGTATTGATTTGTGTCTATTAGATTTCAGTTTTCGTGTCGTAACCGTGTACCTACGCGACATAATTGCGCTTAATAAACGCACGCGAACATATTAACGTTTGTCGATTATTTTTAATGAAAGAGTGTGCGCCGATAATTAAAACCTGAATATTGATGTTTACGACGAAACAAAAACACAATATCCACACGGCCGTATTATATATAGGTACGTCGGCTATACGCGCGTTTTTCATAACGTACGAGAGCGCGTCCTATTGTGCAGACGAAATGCCCGTAAAACACATAATATCGTATTATTTATACGATTCGTCTCGCCGGGTCTGTTCCTAAACAATTTATCGAATAAATACGATTTTTTTTGTCAATTATATGCAATCAAATATACACTATAAATAATAAGGCCTACGAAACTCAACAAATTACGTTTGAATATTTACACAATTTGAGGAATTTTAAACGCTGATTATTCGAAATTTCAATTTAAAACTCAAAGTGTGTTACCACTGACCTAATAGACAAGGTAATAGATGACCTAATACCCGAGTTAATTTTATGGCTGACAGAAAAAAAAAATGTGCGCTCTTTACACCCGACGATGATTTTGAATCGAGACATATTGCATATCTTACATATCAAAATACTCTAGGCAAGACCTTTATTTTATTTTATTATTGTTCAAAATATATTATTTAATAGTTTGTATTAAAACGATTGTATATATTTAATAATATTTTGTTATTATAATTTAGTATTTTGAATTGCCGAAGAAGACGCGAGAAAAAACGAAAACGGAAAAGTGAGTTTTTTTACAAAAAAAAATATCATTTTAGACAATGTTTACGTAGCGAACGTTATTATTATTATACTGGGTGTGTTTGATTCGATCGCTCGCTCGCGTTGAAAATATCCGTCGTTGCGCGCAGCGGTTCCGAATTGAATCCGATATCTCCGGAGGAAAATGGACCGTTTAGGAAAACGGCGTCTCGTCTTGTGGGAAAATTACTACGAATGGATTCGGTTATGTATAATAATATTCTGCACACTTATTGCCGAAAATAATGAAACGGGCGCGCGTCCAATAAAAAATAACAACATGGCATATTATTATTATTATTATTATTATTATAATACTCTGCGCGCGCGATCGTAGTAATATTTTCGTTTTACGATTATACGCGGACCGACTGATGCAAACGGGGGGCAAACAATCTCGAATCTCCCGTCATCGCGTTAGTCTAAATGTGAGCTGCAAAAGATTTTTAGTATTAAAAATAAACAAGAAAACAAGTATTTAATACCGAAGCTATTGGGAGGCAACGCGAATAACGACAGATATTACGACAACAACGACTGTATGCGCCCACGCCGTAAAGACCGATTACGAACGAACGACGAAAAAAAAAAAAAACAGATTGTAAAAGTCAACGCTCTCCGTAGTAAAACAATAATGTTCGGGGTGTAATTTGATATGATTGTTTTTTTATTATTATTTGACGTATATACACTTTTACGTAGTCGTTTTTTTAAATAAAAAAAACCAACTGTTTTGGTCTCTAAACACTACTACGCGGCGAGTAGTGTTTGCGAGGAGGACCTTTTGTTTATAAAACATGACGTGTCCTTACGACGACGTGTGTTATTTTTATTCGTAAAATGTGCTCTTATACGGTATAGTAGTGTTTCGACGTTTTCAGTCGGCCTTCGCGATCCAAACGAGGATCAAACGCGCAATTGAGAATATCATTTTCGAGTAATTAAACATATTATATTTTCGGGAAACGAGAAAAGAAACGATATCGAATATTCTATAAAACTGGTTATTATTTCAACAATTTTGAAACAACACAAGTACAGCGTTTCACTTGGAAAATTATATTCGACTGTAGGTATACAATAGTGACGAAGGACATAATATTACTACCCCGATGGTACTAAATAATTCAACTAATAATATTATTATTGTAATAATGTTTTGATGATCGCCACGGTTTTTTTTTTTTTTTGTAGATTTTCTTTTTACACTACGCCGCCGGTAGCGTTTGTTCGCGAAACCCAATCAATTCGACGCGATCTCGTTCAGGTTTCTGGGAGAGACTGACGGCTGAGATTGTATACTATACGTATACTATTACGCGCGCGTCTCCGTCGCTTTGATGTCGTCCGACTCGCGTAAATTATATAAGCGTGTATAGACGCTTTTGGGGACTTTGCCTCGAATAGGTGCATAATGTACATTTACAACCACTACGACTACGGTATGAACTTTCGCGGCCATATTCGTCCTGCGAACAACAAGTTCGCAACTTTATCGAAACGCGTCGGTTAATATAATATTGGCTCTCCGGAGCAGAGACGCGAAACTCCCGCGCCAACAACAATGGTTTACGACGACGAAACGCACAAGATTTTTAATCAAACTTCATTGTTCGGTTTACGTATCGCCGCAGACGCACGATTTGTCCGCGTCGTCATGAATGTAATAATATTGTGTAGGTAAACCCACTCGCAGTGTACGCAAATGTATGCTAATGATAATATGTACGTATAAACCGTGTTTGTCAGTAGTTCCAGTACGTACAACAAACGTTCGTTTTATAATGCGACTACTGTTGTTGTTGTTGTTGTTCTCGTTTTTTGTTTTTTCATAAAGGTAGTGTAATATTATGTACTAATACGGACTGTTTTTTAAATGTTTAGTATTTTTTCCCATGCCCGACAACAAAAAACTGTACCAGCGTAACATATAATTTGATTTCTAAATATTTTCGAGTCGAATAGTATAATGATTGCCCAAAGAAAAATCGTAGTTATTAATTTTCATCGAGTACGCGTAGAGCGATGCACTTTTGAAATTTCGAAAACATTTAAATGATAATTATCATATCAGTTAAAATAGAAAAACGAACCGTTTATACAACCGAACGGCAGGCTACTCGATCATAAAATATTATAGAATATATTTTTTTCTATTCGTAATAGAACTCATAAGTATTCTATATTATATTCGATCTAGATGCTACAAATTAGTATTATATTAAATCCTAAAGTATTGACTAAAAATTAACGGAATTATAAATTATTCGCGGTCGGCCGCGACGTGGAAACGCGGTTCGAAATCACACGATTATTTACGTTTTAATTTTTCTTCTCGGGTACTTAAAAATCGTTTGAATATTGTAAAACGTTTGCGTACGTTTTAGAAACTCGACAGACTATAGCCCCCCCCCCCCCCATAAGGTCCGGGCTATTAATTATTCGCGCACCGATAGATGACATTTAATTTACTCCGACGACGACGTACTTATAAAGCTCGTCCTATTGCGCGTCGACCGCGGCACGAAACGTTCCGTCGACATGGACAAATATACGTCGTTTCCACGGCGACTACTAATGTAATATTATAACTCTAATGAAATTTATCCGTCAATCTTTTATTTATTTATTTATTAATAAATTGATCGTTTGTAAATTTAATTTTAAATCTATTGTTTTCGTTCGAAAGCTTCTCATAATTTTTTAATATTTCGCCATGGAGGAGGAGGAATCCGAAGACGTGCGTCTCGTTTACCTGTGTAGTTTCCTCGCCAAGAAGTTCAAAGTTAAAAATGACGTCATCGAAACGATGTTGCGAAACGCGGAGTATCGTGTACGTATATAAACACAACGCTCGGAACGGTTTGAATACAAATTTTTATTTGGGTATAACACGGAACAAATGGGGTGTGTATATCGTTCGACATCTATGAAAACTACCCCCGCACGGTCTAAAAAAAAAAAAAGGGGAAAAATACGTTTGCATACGTATTTATATGAATATTTATCTTAACGTTAATATGTATTAATATATTATGTAATATTTACTCCGTATAAACAGTTTTTTTTTACATTTCCACACATTAAACGCGTATAATTTATCATAATATATTATAATTAAATGCGAAAAAAAAATAGTCTTATATCAAAAATTACACGTTATCGTTATTAATTATTATCATACGAGTAAGTCTGTATCGTACTGTTTGTGAATTTCAGACTTTGATAATGAAACTGTTCACGTCGTTCAAAGTATTTACGATTTTATTCGCAATAAATTCGTCCGGCTCATTGGTGCCGATGCTCGACTTTCCCGACGGTTTCAAGGCGAAAGCGACGTACGTCATGAAACTAAAGCCCAAACAAGTCACGATAAATAACATGGAAACTCTACTTTCGTTCGGCGACGTGTCTTTGAATCCTCTCGAAGATTTGAGAACAATTACCGAACAGGTGAGTGAAAACGTGTCTTTCTTGGTTGACAATTTTACGCGCGCGCGCGCACACACACACACACACGTTTATAGATATTTACATTTTTTTTTTTATTTTCTACATAGATTTTGTCGGATTTGGTTTCCAAAAATTTATTCAAAAAATATACCGACGAGGTGATACTGGATACTCAAGATAAGCTCAGCTTGTTTCACTCGAACTTGAGCCACGTGTTGGAACTGATTAAAAACACTCCAAAGCTGACGTATCCTTATGGTTATGACAATATAGCTACCGCTCTAAAAAATGCGTATGTTTTTGTCTACCGTTTCGTTTGATGTTCTATTAATATTTTTGTTTAAATTGCCTTTACGGTCGGATAAGCTAACGTCGTCGTATATTATATTACAATACTAATATACGACGACGAAATCTTATTCGCACACGGTTTTCCGACGATTTATTTGACGTGAAAACGTACACCGAAATGTTTTGTTTTTTTTTTTTTTAACAATTGTTCACCGGTCGAGTGTGTTTATTTCAGCGAAGCAAATCAAATAGACCACGTGCTGAGAAAAAGATTAGAAATTAAACTGTACACGTGGACCCAAGAAATTAGTAAAATAATAGAAGTCAAGCCGAATGTGATTGTGGATAAAGATCCCATGGCTGTCCCGGCACCATGTACATATTTATCTAAAACTACCCGTTGTTGAATTCATTACGATGATATTTACTGTCCGATAACAATGAAAACACAGTGAACGTTTTCGAATTTGTTTAAACAGACTTTACTTATTGGAAGACTCGAGAGAAACGATTTTTGGAACTCTACGAACAAATAGATCCGCGAATCGGCCTATATTTGAGTTTGGCGGGCAGCAAATGCTTGAATGTATATAGGAAACTGTTGGAAACCACGGTGGCCGGTAAATGCATTCAACTATCGCCATCCTCTCTCTGAGAGCTACGACGCGAAACTTGCCATATTTTTTTCGTGATAATTGTTTTATTATTTTCATATCTAGTGAAACGAGAAACAAGACTCATCAACATGTTCTTGGATAAAATCAATCGGGAAATAAATTTTATCGAAAACACGGGTTTGGTCGAATCGAAATGGAGGCTGGGCATACTGTGGAGAACATTGGCCAATACGTGGATACACTGTCCGAATTTTCAGGAAAACGTCAACCTATTAGTTTTGATAAAACTCATTTGTAACATGACAATGAAAGAAGTGATTAGAATATAATTTTACCCATTTGCATGATATTTTATGAAAATTCTCGCATCGGTTATTTAGGCCACGAAACATTTAGAGCCGACTGCTTTGTTTCAAGGCGAACTCGTAGAAAACATAGTCAAGGTCAAAGAAATCCTGGACGTCTTGGATTATTTCAAGTACCGACACTCGAATAATACCTATAATTAAATTAATTATTGTACGTGCATTTGTGTTGTTGTAACACGACGTTTTAAACGCGTTCACAGAAGTGACTTTAGAGTTGTTCAAATGGAATATTTAATCGAACAGTTCGGCATACTCGTGGCGGAAAATGATTTTGTGTTGAAATTCAAACCATATTATTGGAACTTCCACGCGGATGATTTGTTCGTTGATATTGACGTTTATCGAACACGTGTCAATTATATCAAAGTGCGTAACGAATAACAGAATATTATTTACATTTGAACACATACATACGTATATATTATATTATTAAGTCTACTCGTCACGTTTTTAACGTTTAATTCAAAAACTAAGAAAATTATTTACAAGACATTTATTTACAGATCGAAATACCATAAAACAGCGACTATTCTAATATTGATTGTTTTTTATTTTTTGCCTAAGATAATACTGCAAGATTTGATCGATTTTCAAAAATTGGAAAAACTCGAAATGAACGGAATGGCGGGCAACTGGTTTAATCCTATAATCGAACGTCAGTATCTCGAGTATACAAAGCACATGGAAAAAATTAGTGCCATCGCGTACGATCCGATGGAACTGTGGGACGAGGACACCAATGCTTTGTTTCGAAACGATTTCAAATATCATATGAAGGTGTCCACTGGCATTGACAATCGTTTGGCAACGGTTTCCAGATTGAGTTTCGAAAACGGCGAAGGCATAATAGCAGTGTACAAGGTAAATAACGCGTTCGACTTGGGTATTTATTTATTTTTTAAACACGCCTCATTGGTTAACTACGTTAAAGGAACTGGAATCTTTCGATTTTAAAGTCGCGTGTTGGTTCCGGTTCCCGAGAAATTAATACTGACTTTTTCCCGCGAGTGAATTCGAGTAATATTTAAACATGTTGTACGACGACCTATATTTACGGAAAAATCACAAGTATTAGATTTCATTTTACCGGTGGATAACTATCTATGATTACGTCTCCATTATCTCGAAAGTTAAATTTTGAAATCGAACACGACCGTTGGAATTTAAAGATTACAGTTTTTTTTTTTCTAACCGAGCGTTTCTAAACGATAGTTTTATGTATATATATATATATATATTATACATGCAGTTTGCCGTCGGTGTGTCTAGATTATAAATCGTTTTAAAACTAATTAATATTATAGTTAGTTTTAGTGTTCCAACCGTTTTTAGACCGACCAGTCATAGCAGCCATCGTGAACAAAAATATTGACAATATTTTAGACATGTTAGACGAAGAATTGATTTCAGAGAAGGTTAGTAGGTGGTACCCAATCGCGCGGGGGTACTCCAGACTCCATATTAACCATGGTCATTTCCACGCGCGTATTTAGAAACTGTTTGACGCTTTGACAAAAAAACGGACCGTTTACTTCGACACATTCAAAGATTATAATGAATTTAAATTCATTCCCGATGAAACGGACGAGGGTTATCCACCGTTGATTAAGGCACTCATGTGGGGCTACACGCTTCAGAAGAGTCGAATAATAGAAGGTCTTAAGGTTATCGAGACGTTGGACATGCCGTGAGTATTTGCAGGATTTCCATATTATTTACATAGATTATTATCACGCTTGATTTCCAATGTCTAACGTACGTACGTATTCTCCCGGCCACTCAGAATCATGCGATCTGTAACAGCGACTAGAATTCAAAACGAGGTCGATAAATTTATTAACGAATTCGGTAGTTATTTGCATTCTCTGTTCGACGAATGGCAACAGATCGTACCAAATCAGATCCAGGAAGGCATCGCAAATCCGTTATTTACGATAAACGACGATAAAACAATCGGAATGAATTTTAACAAAGAAGTAAGTACAATGCAATACACGATTGCCTTAAATATTTTTCATTTACACGCGATTTATCGACAGCTCGATTCTGCAATAAAAACAACTAGATATTTATTGCTCAGTGTCGTCCACTATGAAAATCCACTGATAAAAATCGAAATAGAAGACATACCCGTCGAAGCGGTCGAGTTATATCAACGAGAGCATACGTTGTTGGCTTATAAAAAAGATATCGAAGAAATAGTCCAATGGTTAGTATAATGATTAAAAATTTAAAACCGTGTATTCGTTAAATTTTTTGGTGTCGTGTAAAACGTAAAATTACATAAAAATCAATGAAATTTATAGACCGCGGGTAAAAAAACCTATAATTGCTACTTTGTCTATTTGTTACGGTTTGTTATTTTCTTTAGGTACAACATTCTGATAACGAAAACTCATCATACGGAGTTACAAATGATTATTACAGAATTAGAGAAGATCGACGAGCTTATTAACGAAGCTCAAACTTCTGTCACGTGGGAATCGGAAGGTAAACAAAAACCTCTTCGCGGTCGTACGATGCGTGTCTAGAGGGTTCTTACGAAATCATGTCCGGAATAAAAAATACTAATTTAATCGCTCAAAATAACTTGACCAGTACACACAACACATTTTATCATCGAATGATAAAATAAACCGCAATGTTTAAACCCACTTACTGCGCGATAACAACGTCCTATTAAAATTATTAATTTCCAAACCCTCTGGACACTTTTACTTGTACGATTGTAAAACGAACACTAATAATAATTTTACGTTTCATATCTATACGTTTGTTCCGATTAGATGTTATAGCGCGTAGCGAAATAGAAAACGGAGAAGAAGAAGACGACCGGCCCGAGTTGACACTGATACAAAAAACGATAAACTCTATCCACAAACTAACTAAAACCGTCTACGAACGTATAATGCGAATACAAACCAATTTCAAAAATATTATCGCCCTCAGCGGGCAATGGAAACACATTCCGTTGTACACGCGCGAAAAAAGATTGAAACTCATAACTTTCGGCAAGCGACTGATTGAACTGAAAACCACGAGGTACGCGGAAATGTATGAAGCCGACAAACAAATACACCGGTGGCTCCTGGAAGACATTTTGCTGTTCAACAATGTTCCTTTGGAAGATCCGAATCGTAATAATTTAATATCGACATTATTTTTCCGATAAACTTTCATCGACATTTTAGTGATAACAATATCACGCGAATGTTCGTCGATTGGTTTTTATCATCGTCATTGTATACGTTTTTAGGAAATCGTTACTTGGACGAACTCGGTGAAAACATTCACGAAGAGGAGGAGCAGGAAGAAGAAAAGTCGGAGAAAATTGTCTTGCCATTGGTAGAAGAGGAAAAATATTATTCCGATTTAGGAGAATCACTCTATGAAACAGAGTTCATAGAAATGAGAGAAAACGAAGAAGAAGAACAACAACCATATTACGAAGGAGAAATAATCACGGAGGAGATGGAGAGAATAGGCGAAGAAGAAGGAGAAGGAGGAGGAGAAGAAGAAGAATATTTTGTAAGAGATTACTTACAAATACAGGCGCAGAATATTTTATCCGACAAAAATATAAAATCGAAATGGATCGAATACGCGGATTATGTAGATGAAAAAGTTTTTATCGAATTACAAGACACAACTCTTTGCAGGTAAGTACTTATATATTTACAATTTTATATCTCGTAAATATTTGAATTATTATGAAAAGCATTTCAACATAAATTAACAATGAGATTTTTAAAAATTTAAAACTATTATTTATTAGAATTTCGCATTTTTTTTGCGGTAAACTTTATATTATTTTGAAGTAAAAATTAAACTTAAAACATTTGTTTTGATCATCAACGTTAAAAAACCAAATATTTAATCTGAAATTTTAAATAATTTTTAATTTGAACTATTATGCAATAAATATATATATATATATATATATTATTTATATATTATTTTTTTTTCAATTCTTTTCTAATAACTGTCATAATATCAATTTATAAATAAAAATAACCTAAACTTATTTAACTTAACCACTTGTCGTATATTTAGTCTCCAGTATATTGAAAAAAGTATAAAAAGAACAAAAAAACCGAGGGCATTATTTATGGTCGTGTACCTGTTGACTGACGACGGTCCATATTTCATACCCAACTTGAAAATCAACGATGTACCGAATTTATTCGGACTGATCAACTCTCTACTGGAAGACATGATTGAAATGGGATCGTGTTTCAAAAGAATCGGCGAAGGACGCCCACCCTATAATGTAATGAATAAAAATCGAACGACACTTTGTCGCGTTTTAAAATTATATAGTTAAATTTATACTGTAGGAAGAAATAAGCAACAACGAAGAGGTGATCGATAATTTGAATAGCATACTCAGCCAAATAATGGCGGCATCGACAAAGGTGAGATTGTTTTATCCTTTTTTTTTTATATATACACGATTTTGTTTGTTAAATTCTAATTTCGGTTAAATTTTAGGCTCTCAATTACGTGAATAAATATATAAATTATTCGGCGATATGGTCGACTGACCAAGACGACACGTTATCGATATTTTTAAAATATGGTAAAGACATACCCCATGCCGAATTGGACTTACTCAAAGACGAAGTGGACGAAGAAGGCGAACCGTTGTTAAAACCCACGGCACCGAAACTAGACGATTTCAAAAAAATAGTGCGTAAACCATAAGAAATTCGATTATGAATAACGATTTTGAACACCGAATACAAAATATCGTCTACGATATTACATTTCAGATCAACACGTACAACACTTTCTACACAAGTATCGTCAAAACAAAGGAAAAGGTTACGTTCAACGGTTGGTTAACAGTGGATGTAAAACCTTTCAAAGTCGGCCTTTTAAATATGATCAAAAGCTGGTCAGATATGTTCAAAACGTATCTAGTTGACAAAGTAGTTAACAGGTATATATTGCGTTTTTAACGTGACTCTCGAAGTCGATTTTCCGTTTTATCAAACACCGTCGATTGTTGTGTTTAGTTTACGCTCGTTGCGAGATTTTATCGAAGTAACAGACGAAGGACTAAAACAGTTTATACCAGGCATCAAGGAAAGCCTAGTGAAGGTCATACGACATATTTTAAATGTTCGCGACAAACAAGATGAATACGACACGATGTTCGAACCACTATGGGAAATATTACATTTACTCAAAGTGTACGATGTAGATATGCCGGAAGATGTCTTCCTCTTAATGCATGTATGATAGTAAAGTTATTTTCGTTGGTGGATTATTACATTTTTTTTGTTAATCAATAACATTAATTAGAAATTACCGGAGAAATGGGGCGCGATCAAAAGAAAATCATTAAGCACTAAAACGGAAATAACTCCGTACATTCATTTAATGGGATTGGTATTACACGGAAAGATGTCTGTGGAGAGAGTACGCAGAAACTTGTACATAGAAAATTTTACCCTACAAAGTCTGTTCAGGTGAGTTGTGAGAAACCGTTACGAGTCTACGGAATTATCAATAAATTATAAATAATAATTACAATACGTTTGACGTTAATTTGATTCAGCGGAAAGTGCAAAAATCCATACATTGAAATAGACGAAGCAAATAATACTATAATGAATTTGGAAACACTTAACCTGGAGTTAACAGATGAAGCCATATTATTCGAAGTAGAACAACCCGAACAAAATACATTGGAACCGACTAAAAGATCTCTACAGCTTTTGAAACTGTTGTGGGATTTCGTGTTATTGGTTAAAGGTTGGATAGATCAATGGCAATCGACATTGTGGGATGAAATCGATTCCGAGCTGATGGACATGGAATTAAAACGATTCTCAAAAGATTTGAGAGGTATATAATATTTCCGTTTTTTAGTTTTTTTTTTTATTTTTATTTTTTTCCCATTTAATTTCACAAATCGTATTTATTTACTATTATTATTGATTTCTAGTCATGGATAAAGACATACGAGATTGGCCACTATACACGTACGTTGAAAACATGTTAAAGAATATGATAACCTCTTTAAGAGCATTATCTGAACTCCAAAATCCAGCGATGAGAGATCGCCACTGGAAGGAACTTATGGAAATAACAGACGTAACTAATATCCGTCGAAATATGGTTTAAATTTAATATTTTAATGCATATTTATGTCGTTGATTTCTATAGGTTCAATTTTCTATTGAAAAATCGACGACACTCAGTGATTTAGTGTTACTAAACCTGCACGAGTTTGAAGAAGATGTGAAAAATACTGTAGACAAATCCGTAAAAGAATTGAATATGGAAAAATCGCTGAAAGAATTTACCGAGACTTGGAACAATATGGAATTTGATTATACTCCCCATCCCAGGACGAAAATCAGCCTACTAAGAGTCAAAGAAGAGTTAATAGAAGTCTTAGAAGACAATCAAATACAATTACAAAACATGCTGGGCTCAAAATTTGTCGCCTACTTCTATAAAGAAGTAGCGGATTGGCAAACGAAATTAACTACCGCCGACAAAGTAATAAATATTTGGTTAGAAGTACAAAGGATGTGGGCTTATTTGGAGGCGATATTTATTGGGTCCGATGATATAAGGATACAATTACCAAATGACACTAGACGATTTGAGTTGCTCGATAAGGAATTTAAGGTGCTCTAAATATATACTATTATTATAGTTTAATCATAATATATTATATATAATTTCATTGTTTTATTGAAATATGAATTAGACATTACTGGTCGAAATAAATGAAAATCCATTTGTCATCAAAGCCACTAGTAAACCTGGACTGTACAACAAACTCGTAACTATTCAAGATGAATTGATAAAATGTGAAAAAGTTTTAGCTCGATACTTAGACACGAAACGTTTGACGTATCCGAGGTTTTATTTCATATCGTCGGCTGACCTTTTGGATATAATATCCAACGGGAATAACCCGGAAGCCGTTTGCAAGTGAGTTGAACAAGCACACGTGTTCGTTTCCAACAGGTATATTATTTATTAAATTTTGATCATCATAGACATTTGATTAAGCTGTATGACTCGATGGCCCAGTTGAAGTTTTCGAAAGATAAAATAGCGATTGGTATGCATGCAAAGGACGGGGAATACGTTGCTTTTCACGGTGTCTGTGAATGTTCCGGACAAGTAAATAACAATGACCAACTCTGGGACTATGATTCCGTTGTAATAATCGTCAATAAACATAGGTTGAGAAATGGTTGAATAGACTGACGGACATAATGCGCTCGTCGGGCCTTCAATATTTTGTCAAAGCAGTGAAATCTTACGAGGAAAAGCCCAGAAGTCAGTGGATATTTGATTATCCTGCTCAAGCAGCTCTGTGCGGCATTCAAATATGGTGGACTAGTGAAACTTACGAAGCCTTCATACACCTGGAAGGAGGCCGTGAAAACTCGCTGAAAGATTACAACAAAAAGCAGGTAATTGCCGTGTGCCGCCGTATGGTATAATTTCAACTCGAGATGTTTACGATCGGTACGATACGGTGTTTTAGATAACACAATTGAACGAACTTATCGATTTACTGTTGGGAAACCTGACCAAAGGAGAACGACAAAAAGTAAACACGATTTGTACGATCGACGTGCATTGCCGCGACGTAGTGGCAAAAATGATAACGCAGAAAATCCAGACGGCTTCTTCGTTTCAATGGCAATCACAACTAAGACACAGGTTGATATTATAATACCTATCGTAAAACTACTATTATTATTATAACACAGTGTTAATAATGATTTTTTGAAAGATGGGATTTGAAAGAGTCGGATTGCTTCGCCAATATTTGCGACGCGGAATTTCGGTATTCATACGAATACTTGGGAAATACACCGAGGCTAGTAGTGACTCCGTTGACCGATCGATGTTACATAACTTTAACACAGGTAGGTTCATTTAGTTTTGTTTGTTTTTCCCCTGATTAATGTGTCCGCCTTGTGTCGGATTATCGTTTGATATCGATTTTTCGTACGTATTTCATGACAAAAATGTAGTCATTACATTTGGTAATGGGCGGTGCTCCAGCCGGTCCAGCGGGTACAGGAAAAACAGAAACGACTAAAGATTTGGGTAAAGCCATAGGTATGATGGTCTACGTTTTCAATTGCTCCGAACAAATGGATTACAGGGTGATTTGAAATTATTTCTTTTGCCGTCAATAATAGTTGTGAAATTGAAATTGTAATAACAACGGCGTTTTTAGTCGTGCGGTAATATATACAAAGGCCTGGCTCAAACTGGTGCTTGGGGTTGTTTCGACGAGTTCAACAGAATATCCGTCGAAGTGTTGTCCGTGGTGGCGACTCAGGTGAAATCTGTGTTGGATTCAATTAAAGCGAAAAAGAATTCGTGTATTTTACTGGGCGACAGCGTACATTTGATTCCGACCGTCGGCATGTTTATTACGATGAATCCCGGGTACGCCGGACGAGCGGAACTCCCTGAAAATCTCAAGGCGTTGTTTAGGTAAATTTGAAACATCCGAATAAAATTGTTTATATATACATCGGCGCGTTTTACAGTGGTCGGACTCTACATAGTGTTTTGATTTGATTTTCACAGGCCTTGTGCTATGGTTGTACCAGATTTCGAATTGATTTGTGAAATTAACTTGATTGCCGAAGGGTTCCAAAATGCAAGGTTACTCGCTAGAAAGTTCTTAACACTTTACTCGCTTTGTAAAGAACTACTATCGAAACAAGATCACTACGATTGGGGTCTCAGGGCCATTAAGTCACTACTAGTTGTTGCTGGATCGTTAAAGGTAACAATAATTTTTAATTTAATTTTATAAAATTTTATTGAAAATAAATCTAATAAATTATACATTACATTTTCAATTTTTCATTAAAATTTGTGCACGAAATAATCGATTAATTAGAAAATTAGAAATACGAAATAATCACGTGGTTTGAAGGAAATATGTATTAATTATGTTTAATTTGAATTTCAAGAGAGCTGATAGACATCGTCCCGAAGATCAAGTTTTAATGCGAGCTTTGAGAGATTTTAACACCCCGAAAATCGTGACGGAAGACACTGCTATATTCATGGGACTTATCGGCGATTTGTTCCCTGCGCTCGACGTACCCCGGAAACGAGATTTAGATTTCGAAAAACAAATTCGCCAGTCTGCGATCGACCGTAAACTCCAGCCGGAGGACAACTTTATTCTCAAAGTAAGAATCAGTTAGACCAGAATGCCTCATTCGATAAGTCATATCACATTCATCCGATCATCACAGATAGTACAACTTGTCGAGTTGTTGGAAGTTCGGCATTCGGTTTTCATAATCGGATTGGCCGGTACGGGTAAGTCCGAAGTATGGAAAACGTTGTACAAGACATATGCCAACATGAAACTCAAACCATACTACAACGATATCGAGCCGAAAGCGGTGACCAACGACCAGCTGTTTGGTGTCATCAGCTCGATTACCAGGGAGTGGGAAGACGGTTTGTGTTTTGGGCTACCGTGCCGATTGCCGTGGCGTACAGTTATAACTTACCAATTCAATTTGTTTTGTCGGATAGGGTTATTCTCGTGCCTCATCAGAGATCAATCACAAATGTCCGGCGATGGACCGAAATGGATGGTGATGGACGGTGACATAGATCCCATGTGGATCGAGTCCTTGAACACGGTGATGGACGATAACAAGGCACGTGGAACTGGAGCGCTTGATTTTTTCACGTCTAAAATAAACGTAACGAGGTAAAAAAAAAATGTTTCAAAAAAAAATTAGGTGTTGACGTTGGCGAGTAACGAACGTATCGCGCTGACGCCGTCTATGCGCCTGCTGTTCGAGATATCTAACCTGCGGTCGGCCACCCCCGCAACGGTCTCTCGTGCCGGTATCCTGTACATCAACCCCACGGATCTCGGCTGGAACCCGTACGTGTCCAGTTGGATTGACTCTAGGGAAAACGAGACGGAAAAAGCAGTTCTTCTGGTATTGTTTGAGAAATACGTACCCGTTTGCCTCGCGATGATGAGAACAAAGTTCAAAATCATCACGCCCATACCGGAGATCACGCACATAGAGATGTTGTGCACGTTGCTCGAGTGCCTGTTGACCGCGACCAACTGTCCTCCGGAAACCACCAAGGAAGTGTACGAAACGTATTTCGTATTCGCTTGTATTTGGGCTTTCGGTTCCGCTACGTTCAAAGATCAAGTACCTATTAAAATATTTCATTATTAAATGTATCGATTATTAATTTGAAAATTTAAATGCGAAAACATAATTTTATCAAGTATTGTACAGTATATTATTATTTTTTTTTTATAATTAGTTGGTCGATTGGCGAGTTGAATTCTCTAAATGGTGGTCAGCCGAATTCAAAACGATTAAAATACCGTCATCTGGAATCGTGTTCAACTATTTCATTGACCCGGAAACCAAACAGTTTCATCCTTGGTCACAGTTGGTGGAACCGTTCGAACTCAATCCCGAAATACCTTTACAAGTAAATTTTACGTCGCGCTATTTATCAAAATCAAAGTAACACAGACTTTTCTAAAACGATACGGTGTAAAATAATATTTGCCACGCTTAGCGTAAAAAATAATAATACATTTACTATGTATTTGGAACATACAACTATTTTTTATTTTGAATTTATCTCAATATTAACAATTTGTCTGCTGTTTATCATTATAAAAGTAACTTTCCGAGTTTTTCTATGGACAAACATTTCCCTTCAGATGTACGCTTCCTGTATATTACGTTATAATAATTATAAATTTTTTTTTCCGTAGCAAACGCTTGTCAATACAGTAGAAACGACTCGTATGAGATATTTCCTTGATTTATTGATTGACAAAAAAAAGCCTATTATGTTTGTCGGCGGCGCCGGCACCGGAAAAACCGTCATAATTAACGATAAACTCAAATCTCTATCAAATGAATCGTACGCGATTGAAAATGTACCACTTAACTTCTACACGACATCAGGTACTTGAATTAGAAAAATGTAATTTTTGTAAACGTTAACGATGAAAATATTTGAAAAAAAAAATATAAAATTACAATTCAATTTCTAAATAATAATAAAAAAATGTATTTAATATTTGTGTATGCTGTTTTTGCCAGAAATGTTGCAAAAGATCTTAGAAAAACCGTTGGAAAAAAAAACTGGAAGAATCTATGGGCCACCAGCAGGCAAAACATTAATATACTTTATTGATGATTTAAATATGCCAGAGGTAAGTTAAAATATATAACGAATTAGAAATAAAAATAAACAAACGATGAAAATTTGTTTTTCGAGGAAAACGAATAAATAATGATGTGTCTGTCTTTTATTCAGGTCGATGCTTTTGGTACTGTACAACCACATACTCTTATTAGACAACATTTGGACTACAAACATTGGTATGACCGAACAAAGCTGTCTCTAAAAGATATAAAAAACGTGATGTTTATTTCGAGTATGAATCCAACTGCCGGAAGTTTTACCGTGGACTCTCGATTGCAGAGACACTTTTATGTGTTCGCCTTGGGGTAATTTCGGTTGTCGTTTCGATTACCGTTTTCAATTTTACGCGCATTCGTTATTTTTACTTTAATTTTTTTTCTCCCTTTAGATTCCCGTCTCACGAAGCTCTCAATACAATTTACTCGTCGATTTTAACTCAGCATTTAAAAAACCCTGTGAATAAATTCAACAACAAAATGATACAATTGGTAGACGATATTGTACAGTTGGCGATCAATTTCCACGACAAGGTTCAGACAACCTTTTTGCCGACCGCCATCAAGTTCCATTACAATTTCAATCTCAGAGATATGAGCAACGTTTTCCAGGTAAAAATCATATGAATCGATGAATTGTGTATATAAAAATAAAAAATTGGCATCTCCGTTGTTCAATGTTACTATTTCATTAATAATAGGGACTGATGTTTGCTAATGGCGATTGCGTTGGATCGGTTGGTGATTTTCTACGTCTCTGGATTCACGAAACGAGTCGAATATATGGTGACAAATTAATCGAAAAGAAGGATCAAGACACCTTTTCAAAAACTGTCAACGATATGACCAAGAAAGCTTTTAGCGTGAGTATATTATGTGTTCAAATTTTACGGACCCGGTAACAATAATCAAATAGCTCTTTCGTGTCGAGGTAAGATTTATAAATCATCAATTTTTAAGTTTTTCAAATTGTGATTGGGTAATACGTGAAAAAATGTATAACACGAGTCTTATTCTAAACATACAAGACATAATAGTATAATAATTATTAATACAGAGCGTTCCGGAGACGGAATATTTTGTAAGCCCGCTGATATATTCACATTTCGCGGGCGGTATCGGCGACCTAAAGTATATGAACATTAGCTCGTGGGCTGCGTTGCAAAAACTATTGAACGACGCGTTGACCGCATACAACGAATTGAGAGGGGCTATGAATTTGGTACTATTTGAGGACGCGATGGCCCACGTATGTCGGATAAATCGTATACTCGAACTACCCCGGGGCAACGCGCTACTGGTGGGAGTCGGGGGCAGCGGTAAACAGTCGTTGGCGCGGCTGGCGGCGTTCATCTCTGCCCTGGAACCTTTCCAAGTGCAGCTGAAGTCTACGTACGGCATAGCCGATTTAAAAGCCGATTTGGCCTCGCTGTACCTGAAAGCCGGATTGAAGAACTTGGGCATAATGTTCCTGATGACCGATTCTCAAGTGTCCGACGAGAAGTTCCTCGTGCTCATCAACGACATGCTCGCCAGTGGTCAGATACCAGAACTCTTCGCCGACGATGAAATCGACATCATCATACAGACCATCAGTCCGGAGGTACTTCCTAAAGACAATATACAACGTTAGCGTGGGATCGATTAATCACTTAAAACTTACGGTCCTCCGATTTCAGGTGAAAGCGGCTGGTTTGCCAGAAACGAAGGACAACTGTTGGCAATTTTTCATAAACAAAGTACGATCGTTGCTCAAGACCGTGTTGTGTTTCTCTCCCGTCGGAAACACCTTGAGAGTTCGAGCCAGGCGGTTCCCGGCTTTGGTCACTTGCACTTCTATCAACTGGTTTTACGAATGGCCCAAAGAGGCATTGGAATCCGTATCGTATCGATTTTTAAAAAGTCTGGTGGAACTCCCGAATAGACTCAAGAAACCCGTGTCTTCGTTTATGGCCCACATGCACAATTCAGTTAACGCTCTGTCACTCAAGTATTTGGAAAACGATCGACGTTACAACTATACGACACCGAAATCATTCTTAGAACTAATTAATCTTTACGTGAAACTGTTGGTGTCGAAAACTATAGACACTAAACACGGTATATACCGATTCCAAACCGGTATCAAACAACTCATATCCTGCGCAGCTCAAGTAAGAAAAAGAAAACGAGATTCTATATAAATACTTGTTATTCAAAAATAAATTCATTCGTCGTCATTAGTTGAACATTTCATGGTTATTTTTTGTTTTGTTTTAGGTCGACATTTTAAAAGTTGAGCTTGACGTACAAGAGATCGAATTGTCCAAAAAAAATGCCAAGGCCCAAAAATTAATTACAGTTGTTCAAAACGAAACGGAAAAAGTGACGTTCGAAAAAAACAAAGGTATATATTTACCATGTGTCACACAGATATGTTACATATGAATGTATTGTACATTATTGAGATAAAAATTTTTTTTGCAGCTGCTGGAGAGGAAGAAAAAGTTAAGATAATAGAATTAGATGTTGCTATAAAACAACTAGTGTGTGCCGAAGATCTGGAAAAAGCAGAGCCAGCTTTAGTGGCAGCACAAGCTGCTTTAGATACTTTAAATAAAGTAAATTATTATTATATTATTATTCTACTTTCAATTGTTTTCCAAAAATTAAAATAAATTAAATTTCTAGAGGGGAAAAGTGTAACAATAAGATTATTAAATCAATTTCAATTTCAATAATATATTTAGATACCCATCTATCTATATGTATAATATATAAAATTAATAATCAAAAATTATTATATTATATTATTATTATTATAATTATTACTTGTAAATTATGCAACAACAATTTTATATTTTGTGAGGTAATATAATATTATGAATTAATTAAATGACAACTATACTAAATAAAAAATTGATTACCCGATTATGTATATCAAATGATATTTAATGTATTATCGTTTAAATGTTTTAGAATAATTTAACAGAACTGAAATCTTTCGGATCTCCTACATTAGCTGTGATAAATGTAACAGCTGCAGTTTTGGTACTACAAGGCAAAAGAGGGAAAGTTCCTAAAGATAGAAGTTGGAAAGCTTGCAAGGTATGAATAATATTGAGATATAATCAATTATAATTTAATAATTTGTTAATTTAAAATAATTTGACTTCAGGTTTAGTCTTTTTATTTTATGGCTTTTATAATTAAATCTTTGTATTAATTTCAATGTTTCTAAGCAAACCAAATCGTTAAAATTGTCTATATGAGTCCTATATCATTTCATTAAAATTGTACAATGCTCATTAATCAATAAGAAATCAAACTAGTGGTATGGTGCGGTTAGTTTTCTTTAATTATATCGAGACTATAGTTTTTAATTATTCCATCGCGTTATTTACAGAAATCATACAATGGTAGTGTCAACTTTAATTTGGCTGTTGTTTTGTCGATTCAAATTTAATACGTTTATAGAAAACAATTGATTTTTTAGACATAATTTCCAATGCAATTTCTTACTCGACAAGTCCTGGAGTACTTGAAAATACACGTCGAACTCCTCCACAACCAATATTTTTATACTGAAGTAGACATCATTATTTAAAGTAGCGCGAGCATAAAAAAGAGCGATTCGTAAATTGTAATTTTCACGCAAAAACAACCGATGGCAAAACCCCGAGCCCTTGTATCACCTATAGGTGTACACAATGAAATGAATTAAAAATCGCACGTAAAACACACACGTTTCTCACATTGTTTGTTGCTCGAAAACGACTCGATGCGAACGTCGTAAATAATATGTAAAACTATAAACGTCATGTTACTTAAATTTTATCTGAAAACAAACGACGAGAACGAACTAATATATAGGAATACGACTCGATGTGTGAGAAAAAAAAAAATAAAATAGTGACGTCATTATTAGTACTGCGCGGTCCGTCGGACAGCTTTTAAACAGCTGGGGATTATCGGAGCGGAACGTGTTCTACCGTTTCGTCGTCGATACGTATCGCCTGAACCAAAACAAAAAAAAAAAAACTTCTGCGTCGCTGAACGATACGAGTGTGTGTAGAAACCATCATGCAGTTACGAGACGAACACCAGCAGTTATCAATTAGTGCGAAAAATCTACGTTTTATCTAATGTTTTAAATCCGATATTTGAAACGAAACGTGTTTGTTTTAATCGTGTTTACGTATGGCGACGGCGGCGAGTTCTTTAAAAAAAGCCAAACCGAAAAACATAATATGTTGTGTAAAGATGAAAATTTACAAGTGTAAAATTATTATTCGTTCGTTCGTGTGCGCTCGTGTAGGTAATGATGGCGAAAGTCGACGGCTTCTTGAATTCACTGATAAATTACAATAAAGAAAACATACACCCGGATACCGTGAAAGCGATCCAGCCTTATTTGAATGATCCGGAATTCGATCCTGACCTGATCGCAGCGAAATCGTCGGCCGCCGCTGGTACGTATACATACTTACGCGTGACGAAATTAATTATCTCGTAGTCTTTTTATAATAATAATTAGTTCGATCGTCGTTTTTATTAATTATTTACCTACGTAATACGATAACGACTACGTTTTTAATTATTTACATAATAATTGGTGTCAAATTCAATACAATTATTACATTTATTACATTTGGAGCGCGTTGGTTTGTTTATATTTATTACAATCGCTGTAATTTGTATTTTGTGATGTGTTGTCAGGTTTATGTGCGTGGGTTATCAATATAATGAAGTTCAACAGCGTGTGGCAAATTGTTGAACCAAAAAGGAAGGCTAGGGATCGGGCGAATGTAGAATTGAATGCAGCCAGATCCAAACTTTTGGAACTCAGGACAATGATTAATGTAAAGTAGTTAGACGCGATGGTCGATTACCATATTGTATAATATAATGTCGAACGCGCAATTTTCAGGAATTGGAGAAAAAACAAAAAATTTTAACTGACGAGTTTAATAGAGCCGTAGCTGAAAAAACCAAATGTCAAAATCAAGCAGACGAAACAGCCATGAGGATAGATTTGGCCAACCGACTTGTCAATGGCTTGGCGTCGGAAAACGTGCGGTGGAGAGAAAGCGTTTCCATGTAAGCTGTTTGAGCTCGAATTTTTCTGAAAAAATATAATGTGATTTTTTAATAATACTCTATTTCAGATATCAAAAGAGTCTTACCACTTTGCCCGGAGATATTCTTATGGTTTCGGCGTTTGTATCGTACGTTGGCTACTTTACAAAAATGTACCGAATAGATCTAATCCAAAATTCATGGCTACCACATTTCAAAGAAATCAAGGTACATATTTTATCGAATGATACTAAAAAAAAAAAATTATATAATTTATTAATATATATAATCATATAATTTTCAGCCTGAAATACCAGTAACAGATAATCTAGATCCACTTTCTATGCTTACCGATGACACTCAAATAGCAACTTGGAACAACGAAGGTCTACCAAATGACCGAATGTCGTCTGAAAACGCAACGATCTTGACAAATTCTGATCGATGGCCATTGATGGTCGACCCGCAGGTACATTTTTATATTCTGAAAAATAATTCTCTTCAATGACATCTAAAACAAATATATTTTATCGATAATAGCTTCAAGGGATCAAGTGGATCAAATCTAGATACGGGAGAAATTTAAAAGTGACCCGGCTTAACTACAAAAATTGTCTATTAGATATTGAAAATTGTATTAGAAACGGACAAGTGCTTTTGATCGAGAACATTGGTGAAAATATCGACCCCGTTCTGGATAATATAATTGGTCGTAATTTTATTAAAAGAGGAAGGTAAGAATCACTATCGGAAAAAAAATATATATAATAATATTAATTAATTTTCATGTGTAACTTATAGTGCTGTGAAAATCGGTGAAAAAGAAATAGACTACAACCCGAATTTCCGTCTCATATTTCACACTAAATTGTCAAACCCACATTATAAACCAGAAATGCAAGCTCAGACAACTTTAATAAACTTCACGGTAAACCGTGATCAACTCGAAGATCAATTATTGGCAGAAGTTGTTAGAGTCGAAAGGCCCGACTTGGAAATAATGAGAATGGAGTTGACCAAACAACAAAATAGCTTTAAAATAACACTGAAAAGGCTGGAAGACGACTTATTACAAAGACTGTCCTCGGCTGATGGCGATCAAATACTAGGTGACAGAGAACTTGTTTTGAATCTAGAAAAATCCAAAAATACCGCTACGGAAATCGAATTAAAAGTTTCTGAAGCGAAAATCACTTCAATTGAAATCGACTCGGCCCGAGAAAAATACCGCGTTGCTGCGACACGAGCATCAATAATATTTTTCATAATGAACGATTTGGTAAAAATAAACCCAATGTACCAGTTCTCTCTAGAGGTAAATAATTAAATTTTTTACCAAGCATTGATTTTTAAACGATTATTCCAGATAGATAAATGTATTGACCAATTTATTTTATACAAACAAATCCAAGTATAACTATTGAAATGTCATTTAATTTCTAATTGTGTGTATTTTCTTCAGGCGTTTAGTATTGTGTTTCAACGAGCCATGAGGAATGCCGAAAAAGCAGACGATTTAAAAAAGCGAATAATCAATTTAGTTGATAATATTACATATCAATCGTTTATTTATACGAGCAGGGGTTTATTTGAAAAAGATAAATTGATATTTATCTGCCAAATGACAATTCAGGTAGAGAATTTTATCTTGTATACAATGTATTTATAATTTGTTATTATTTATATTATGTGTTAATATAAACTAAATTGTTATACTAAAAAAGTATGAAAAATTAATTTATATTAGCCTACTTTGGCTCCGTTTAAGGTTCAATGAATAACCTTCACAACATTGCATATTTAACGATTATGTTTTAGATACAAATACAAGCGCAAAAAATAAAACCCACTGAATTAGATTATTTATTGAGAAGACCAGTGATGAATCTGTTAACTAGTCCATTGGATTTTATCTCGCCTAATGTTTGGGGAGCAATCAGGTCACTCGTTATGGCCGACGATGAATTCGCGTAACAAAATTAAAAGCTTCATTTTATAATAATTAATTTTTAAGCATAAAATATACTATTAAAGGGGATTGGACAAAGAAATGGAGTCTTATAGGAAAGGTTGGCAAACATACGTTGGCAGCGATGTACCAGAAAAAGAAAAACTACCCCAAGATTGGAAAAATAAATCTCCGTTTCAAAGACTTTGTATAATCAGAGCGTTGAGGACTGATCGAATGACTTACGCTACCAAAGAATACGTCAGAGAAATTCTTGGAGATAAATTCACCACCTTTAGACCTCTGGAGTTTTCTGAGTCGTTTAAAGAAACGACATCGAAAATTCCCGTGTTTTTCATATTATCAGCTGGCGTTGATCCGACACGAGTAACTATTATATTATTTTAATAAAATAAGGGAATATGATAAGAGAAAACCTAATTAATACCTATTTATTTACAATTTCATAGGATGTCGAAGCCGTTGGTAAGAAAAAAGGATTTACGATTGAAAAAAAGAACTTTCACAATATATCTTTGGGGCAAGGTCAAGAACCAATAGCAGAAGAAGCAATTGATTATAGTGCTCGAATGGGACATTGGGTCATGTTACAGGTAAATACAAAAAAAAAATATGTGCAATCATTTAATATACTGGATATTATATTACTATTTAATCGCGTGTATGTTTAATAAACGAAACAAAGAACGTACATCTGGTTCAAAAATGGTTACCGTCGTTGGACAAGAAAATGGAAGCATCTTTTGAAAATTCTCACGAAAATTATAGGATATTCATTAGCGCAGAACCAGCTAGTGATCCGCTCTATCATGTTATACCTCAAGTAATATTATTTTTCATTATTATTATTTTGGAAAATCTATAAATATTTAAACACAATATGCTTTGATGACCTTAGGGTATTTTGGATTCATCCATCAAAATAACCAACGAACCACCAACGGGAATGATGGCGAATTTACATAAAGCATTGGACAATTTTAATCAAGATACACTCGAAATGTGCTCGAAAGAAACAGAGTTTAAAGCGATTTTATTTAGCTTGTGCTATTTCCACGCGTCTATACAGGAAAGGTCGAAGTTTGGCGCTCAAGGATGGAATAGATCGTATCCGTTTAACGTGGGTGATTTGATGATTTCCGTGAATGTTTTATTTAACTACCTGGAGGCGAACAATAAAGTCCCCTGGGAAGACCTCAGGTATCTTTTTGGAGAGATCATGTACGGTGGACATATTACCGACGACTGGGATAGGAGGTTGTGCAGAACATATCTCGAAGTGTTTATGAATCAAAGTCTGGTACAATTACAAACTATAATTTGATTGAAAAAAACGAAACTCTGCTTAATTTTAATAATTTCATATTATATAGGTGGAAGGAGAACTGTCGTTCACGCCAGGATTCGAGGCGCCGCCAAATACAGACTACAAGTCGTTACATCAATACATAGACGGATTGTTACCTCCTGAAAGTCCTATACTGTACGGACTACATCCGAACGCCGAAATCGGAACGCTCACTACCTTATCTAATAATTTGTTCGTCACTCTGATGGAAATGCAGCCTAGAGACGCCAGCTCGTCTAGCGGAGGAGGAATATCTAGAGAAGAAAAAGTAAATTGAATATCGTTTGCTTTGTGATTTTCGAGCGTTGTTTATGAATGCCATTTGTTATCTATTTTAGGTTAGACAAGCTATAGATGATATTTTCGATAAAGTCCCAGAAATGTTTAACGTAACAGAAATGATGGAGAAGGCCGAACAACAAACGCCATATGTGATTGTTTCATTCCAAGAATGTGAGCGTATGAACATTTTAATGAACGAAATCAGACGGACTTTGAAAGAGTTACTGTTGGGACTAAACGTAATTTCACAAATCACTCGATAAAATAAAAAGAAAAAAGGAGTATTAATTGAATTTGCACGTGCATTATTATGATATTAATACACTATTGAAATCTAAACTTTATTTCTCTTTGTGCGTGCGTATATGTGTGTTCACACGTGTTAATAAATATATCCTACAATTTAGGGCGAACTCACGATTACGGCAGACATGGAGGCATTAGAAGAATGTCTATTTATGGATAAAGTACCGCCCAACTGGGAGAAGAGAGCTTATCCGTCGACATTGGCTTTGGCGGCTTGGTTCGCGGATTTACAGCATCGGTTGACCGAGCTTACATCTTGGGTCGGCGAATTTCAGGTGAGTCGCAACACGCAAAAATAATAAATTATCATAGATATAATTATTATAACACTGTTTTTGCTTTTGCCAATTTCGTCTTAGCTCCCGGCGTCCGTATGGTTGGGCGGGTTTTTCAATCCACAATCGTTTTTAACCGCCATAATGCAAAGCACCGCTCGAAAAATGGAATGGCCTCTAGATAAGATGTGCTTGCAATGTGATGTGACCAAAAAGTTCAAAGAAGAAGTCATGTGAGTTGACAAACGACACATCGTGAAACTTGTTCATTATTTTATTATACACCGGGATGATAATGTTTGTCCTATACGCGTTTTTAGGGCGGCACCTAGAGAAGGAGCTTTCATAAATGGGTTGATATTAGAAGGTGCCGAGTGGAGCTTGAAATCGGGTTGTATTGTCGATTCTTCGACGAAAGAATTGTTCCCGGTAATGCCGGTCATACATGTGAAAGCTATAATCAAGGATAAACAAGATTTGCGAAACATGTACGAATGTCCCGTGTACAAGATCCAACAGAGAGGTCCGACGTATGTGTGGACATTTAATCTGAAAACGAAACAAAATCCATCGAAATGGATACTGGCCGGCGTGGCGATACTGCTGAGCGTATAAACTATTGTTGATTTTATTAAAATGTGTGTGTTCCACACGATATTATTTTAACAATACGAATTTCAATCAAATCTCACGTACTTTTTTTTAATCCGCCAGCGGGTTTTGAGTTCGGGGCGGCGGTGGGTGTCACTCGATCGCAAATAAAACGTTGCCGTACTTGAAACTTTTTTTCACATTATTTATTGCTCGAAAACGACTCGATACGAACGTCGTGAATAATATGTAAAACTATAAACGTCATATGTTACTTAAATTTTATCTGAAAATAATCGACGAGAACGAACTGATATAGGAATACGACTACTCGATGTGTGAGAAAAAAAAAAAATGAAAAATAGTGACGTCATTATTAGTACTGCGCGGTCCGTCGGACAGCTTTTAAACAGCTGGGGATTATCGGAGCGTAACGTGTTCTATCGTTTCGTCGTCGATACGTATCGCCTGAACCGAAACGAAAAAAAAAAAAAACTTCTGCGTCGCTGAACGATACGAGTGTGTGTAGAAACCATCAGTCAGTTACGATAACAGCAGTTATCACTAGTGCGAAAAATCTACGTTTTATAGCTAATGTTTTAAATCCGATATTCGTAACGAAACGTGTTTGTTTTAATCGTGTTTACGTATGGCGGCGGCGGCGGCGGCGACTCGAGAATATTATTTTAACAAAAGTAATTTCAATCAAATCTCACGTATTTTTTTTTAATCCGCCAGCGGGTTTTGAGTTCGGGGCGGCGGTGGGTGTCGCTCGATCGCAAATAAAACGTTTTCGTACTTAAAACTTTCGGCGCTACTGGGTAACCGCGGCTGTTCCTTTGTTGAAAACCGTACGACGAATCGTCGCATTTACTATAATATCAACCCACGTCTAGTAGTCTGTTACTTTATTTATTTGTTTTCTGTAATTAAAAAGAAAAAAAAAAACACATAAATAAGTCCGTAGCCTTTATTGCATGTACCCGTTACGCGAGTAGGTATGACTCTATATAATGATTAAAACGGACTTTGAGTTAGTTTTCGGTTTGTCGCATTTGTATTACGTATAAACCCCCTCGAAAGGAAAACGTTGATTAAATTAATAATTCAATACGTTAAATTTCTCTCGGTCATTTCGGGTTTCGACAAACGATTATTCGCTAAAATAACCGTGTCGCAAACGCCACGGTATTATGTGCGGGTACGATCGTGTCTACAAATATAATATTTCAAACTTCGTAAACATTGAATTTGTATTTGTTTTTCTAAACGCGCGATAATTGCATTAACGGTTTTGAATTCAATAATTCCATAATCGGCAATCGGCTATTCACACACAATATAATATTATTAAGGTACGTTTACACGCGACGGGTAGTCGGCGGCCGAGCACTGTCCTGTGTGCAAACTCGAGGAGGAGAACCGGTACACGGCGGCGCAGCACTTTGAACTTTCCGTTTCGAATATAACAAACGCACGTGTAGTGTGAATGTTCTGCCGTGGCCGTGTGGCCGCGTGGCCGCGGTCGCGCGCCGCGGACGGAACTCTGGATACCACGGTAATGGTTTTCGGAAAACGACCGTTACAAAAAACAATGACTTCCATGAATTCTCGTAAGCTTTTCATTGGCCGTTCGTCTCGGCCGACGCGGGGAGGCTGGGATTTTCTTCCCTTTGTTTCAGTCTTCGTCGGTTCGCGCGTACGTGTTTGTCCGATCGGGTCCGTGTTCGAGAATTTTATGCCGACCGCCATCGAATCTCGTTACACGACTTCAAAATTTCATTTCGCGGCGATGGTAATAGTAATTATCGACGAATAATCGCACGTCTCACGGCGGTCGCGTGGGCGCAACCAAATTATTAACTACCGTACTATCGTATGTTTATCGTATTTTCCGTCTCGTTCGCGTTCGCGGTGCGCCGCGCCGCCGCCGCCGCCGCCGCCGCCGTCGCCGTTTGCCCAAAACGGCTTGTGAATTTTACCGTCCGCCAAAAACAAACGTATCATAGTAATATCGTGGTTCGCGCGAGTAGTGAAATAATCGTTCCGTGGTGCGTCGTGGTGTTTTTATTCGAGTGTGTACCAGCACGAAAAAATACGTTGTGAAATGTTTCAGCCGAAAGAAAACGGTCGTCAATGCAGTCGACGACGGCCCGAGGTTAGTGATAATATTATATATTTTAATATTATTTCGACGTAATAAATAAGTACGACCCACCGACGCGTTATGCAAAACTTATTATTATTATATATTATTATTAAACTCCCGTTCACAACGCGCGTTGAAACTGATAAATTGCAAGTATAGTAGTAGTGAATTCGACGGCCACTCGGTCATCAGGCCAGGTCTATATTAGCGTGGCCGCGTGGCCGCCGTGACGGGGGGGGGGGGGAACGCGGCCCGCGCCGCGGACAGAACTCCGGATACCGCGGTAACGATTCTCGGTAAACAAAAAACCGTTACGAAAAAAATCATTTTCCATGATTCGTGAATAATTCTCATTGGCCGTTCGTTTTTTTAACCGTTTCGGCCGACGCGGGGATTACCCTTCCGCCGTTGCTTCAGTTTTCGTCGGTTCGCGTTTATGTGGTGGGCTTCTCCGAACGGGTCCGTGTTTCGAGATTTTTATGCCGACCGCCATAGTCTCGTCTCACGGTTTCTACAATTCCTTTCGCGGCTCTGTTAATAGTAATTATCGACGAATAATCGCACGTCTCACGGCGGTCGCGTGGGCACAACCAAATTATTTCGTCGCTAAAATACTACCGTACCATCGACATTCGGTATTTTTCGTATTTTCCGTCTCGAATCGCCGCCGCCGCCGCCGCGTCCGGTGCGCGCGATCCATTACGCGAGTGTAATGGCCGTCGACTTCGGATTTTCAACGATTCCGTCGAGGCTCGGACGACGTCAAATCCGAGCCGTGGTCGGTGCGATCGCCGCCATTTTGTACTATCGATATTCGGTGTATGGCGTATTTTTCGTCTCGGTCGCGTGCGCGGTGCGCCGTTCGCCGAAACGGTTTGTACATTTTACCGTCCGCCAAAAACAAACGTAATATAATATAGTAGTATCGAGGGTTCGCGCGAGTAGTGAAATAATCGTTCCGGCGTGTTTGCCTACGTCGCGCGTCGTCGTGGTGTTTTTATTTATTCGAGTGTGTACCAGTACGAAAAAATACGTTGTGAAATGTTTCAGCCGAATGAAAACGGTCGTCAATGCAGTCGATGACGGCCCGAGGTTAGTGATAATATATTATAATATTATATCGATGTAATAAATAAGTTCGACCCACCGACGCGTTATGCAAAACTTATTATTATTGTATGTATATTATTATTAAACCGCTGTTATACAACGCGCGTTGGAACTGATAAATTGCGCGCGTTGTCGTCAATACGATTTTATTCGATATTACTACGATATTACCAACTCGAAAATACGAATAGATATTTTAATAATCAAACGATTTTCGTAAAAAACCGACCGGGGTGTACCTCGAATAGGTTTTTCGACCGTCCAAATAATTATGTACTTTGTGTAGATATTGTTTTGTCGTGAGTAATATATACTATATATATATAGTTAGTACCTAACCTCTCTACAGTGTCCACCGCGATTATATAGATAATAATGATAATATTAGAGTCGTCAACAGCTGCCCGTCCCATCGCAGCACTTTGTCGCGCGAAAATAAAAACCGGTCTTTACTGCGTCGCGGCGAACTTTCTGCTGCTGCCGAGTGTCGACGACTCGTCAGTGTGTGCGCCCCCGTCGTCGTTGCCGTTTATCCGTACGTCGGTCTAATGCGTGCTTTTTGGGCCTTTTTTTTGTGTCGTTTTGACGCTGTTGTACGTCCAAGTGTGTGCGCGCCGCCGTTGTAGTTTTTCTTTTCTCCTGTGACGTTAGTCGACGTCTCGGTCGCGTTCGCGGTGCGCCGTGCCGCCGCCGCCGCCGTTCGCCCAAAACGGCTTGTGAATTTTACTGTTCGCCAAAAACAAACGAATTATGGTCGTATCGTGGTTCGCGCGAGTAGTGAAAAATAATCGTTCCGTGGTACGTTTGCCCGCGTCGTGGTGTTTTTATTCGAGTGTGTTCCAGCACGAAAAAATACGTTGTGAAATGTTTCAGCCGAATGAAAACGGTCGTCAATGCAGTCGACGACGGCCCGAGGTTAGTGATCATATATAATAGTGTAATATTATTTCGACGTAATAAATAAGTACGACCCACCGACGCGTTATGCAGAACTGAAACGCGTGTTTAATCTGTGCGCGAGCATCGCGAAGTAGATTTTTAGGCCGTTACGTTTTGTGTGTACGTAGTTGTATCGCGATTGACGGCAAATCGAATCGATACGATATCGTCAAAAACGTCAGTAATATTTCGTTGTAAAAGGCGCGCGCGGAGTTTCGTCATCGAACGCGTTCGGGGGGGCACATACGATGTGTTTAATATTATAATATGATATTACATTATATATAGTTTTCTACTACGAGTGTACGCGGGGTAGATATATAGTGGCGGCCGCGAACAATACTCGTCGGGCGATATTATTTCCGGGAAAACATCAAACAGTTCCCCAAACTCGCTCGTCCTTAGCCCCTCCTCGTCCCGCCGAGGTTTTTCACGTGCGCGCGTTATACCCCGTCGCCGCGAAGACGCAAGTTTGGGTCGTATCGTGAACTCGAAAACAACTCGACCGACTTCGACGAGAACAGAATTACACACATCAATGGATTCGTCGGGACCCGCGTGGAGTGTGTCGCGCAGGCTCGTATAATATCATTTTGTTATTTGTACTGCGTACACCATCGACCAAACACATATTATATATATATTACATCCTTATCGTCGTGTCCTTTTGCGAAATGGACAACGTTAGCATCCAGTCAAAAACGCGGTTTCTCTTATTTTTTTGGATATTTCGAGATATTATTGCATTTTTACCCATCAAAATTTATCATATTTTATTATTTTATGAAAATATCAATTGAATAAAGTGTGTTTAAATAATTGTAATATTTTCAATGACATTTTTCAAAATATAATGTAAGTAAACGTTCGACGAGTAACATTCAAAGTAAAAATGTTAAATCACATAGTTTTAATTTTGAAAGATCAATTTATTTTATTTTCTTAGATAATTAGATAATTTTTTTTTTTTACACCACTTCAAGATTTCGACTAACTAAAAATGATAAATAAATAAAAAGTATAAATTATTTTTCAAATAATTTGAAAAATAAAAATTTTTTTCGCATATTTGTGCAATTTTAAGTGCTATAAAATCCCAACCCTGATTATAAATCGAAATTAAATAACATACTCGTATACACATATAGATTTAAAGTATTAGATTTCGATCGCTACGAGTGGCTTTTTTTGATCGGCGACAAACACGTTGTTATTTAGATGTATGAAAATTTAACAAAATTATTCCGATAAGGCAATATCCGTCAAACGCGGGAAATAAAACTTTCGCTTTGTGGCGTGAAAAAGTAGTTTGGAATCGGGGGCGGGCTTGATTAATCGTACCGAGAAAACCGCGACTGTTGTACGGTTACGACGACGTGACGTACGTTATTTATGTCTAATTTCTATTCGCGAATGATACAACTCGAATCGGCGACCGGAAACGTAGTCAGTACACGACGGCAATCGGTTCCACGCGCGTCGACAAACGAGTAAACGCGTTACGACTGTGCTATTTTATACCGGTGGCGGTGATCACGCGGACGAGCCAAAGACACATTTCGCGTTTTATTAATTTTATTAAAAACATGTTGGTTTTTTTTTTATGCGAGTGATTTTTGTAGTTTTTAACACAGTAATGGCGATGGAAAAAACAATACGGCAGTATTGATTATTGTCATTCCGTGTTCGCCGAAAAATAAATATCGAAACGGGGCAGCGTTTTTAAAAAAAAAACTGCATTTCTCACGGTCATTCGTTCGTGAAAATCGTATATTATTATAAGCCTCGCTCTTTATATCTAATATATCGTGTAATATTTTCACTGTTATTACAAGTGTTGTCTTTCTTTAAATCCGCCTCGTCAAAGGACGACGAACGCGTGGCGGTATAATACGTCCGTAGACGTCAAAGAATATAATATGATATTATGTGACGACGTCTATGCCGAACGAGTAGACCGAACCGGAAGACAAACATCCACGACGGAAAGACACACACGCGGCGCATTTATTCGGTTTTATTTTTTCTTCTGCACGCGATAAACGCTACTTTTTCAAATAATCATATTTTCAAAAATACGATTTCGCTACCTCGTGAAAAAAAGCCGGCCACTATGAACTAATTCAATTAAATTTCTTCTCGAGAGAATTTCACGTCATCGCAAATTCTCACTGAAAATATTTACAGATTACTTTTTTTTCCGAAAAAAAATTAAAAACGAAAAGTACTCGTGATTTATATTCCGTCGTATTTTACGCCGAGTTTTCCATATCATATGGTTCGCAGACGAGCTTTATAATATGTGTTCGCATAATAATTACTACACGGTCGTCGTTCGCGGATATCACTCGACAGCCGCGTTCGAGATTATTTTCCTAACGCCCCTTGCCCCGCTGAACCGAGACGTTTCTCGTGCGTTCTCGTCTACCATTCGTTGAACTATTTTTTAATTTGACACATGTTTTTTACGCGTCGCGCTGTCTGTGTCAGTACATCTGTGTGTAACGACGCTGAGATTCTTGATTTTGAATAATAAGAACGTGTTTTTTTTTTATTCTCATCGAAGCTAAAACGGTTATCCTTACGATGTCGCGCTAGTTTATTTTTCAATGTCGATGGCATTTAATGAACGTTATCCAATAATTACGGGAAAACATACAGTAGGTAGTGGAGTTTGATTATTGTTTCGAGTATTATTCATTAATTACAATAAAACGTGCCGAATTTTTACGATTCAAATAGAATAATTTCTATCGAGAAAATATATCTTAAGACATTACTGATGCTTTTAAAACTAAGAATGAGAGTTGAAAAAAAAAATATAAACATTTGATTAAATCACCGGCGTTCTCGGAACATATTTGTTAAATAAAAATGTTGTTATGTAAATGAACTCGTTTTTCATATTATGAAATAATAATACTCGGAATACTTGGATATTATATACAATTTTAATAGGGTAAAGTACCTAATTATTAAAGTGCCCGTGTGAATTTTAGTGTATTTTTGAAAAAAAAATAAAAGAAACAATACAATCATTATTAACTCGCCGCGACGTGTTCCGCATTCCAAGTATCCGAGTAAACAAACACCGCAGCGACCCTACTACATACTGTTTCGTAAATGTAAAATTCATCAAAAGAAACGAAATCTTCGTACCTTCCTAATAACGCATTTGATAAAGTAATTATAATTTCAACTATCCGCCGGGAACGCGGACTAAACTTTTGGTTCAAACTTTACAGTGGTTGTTTGGCACGTGGAACGCCGCAATGCCGGAATAAAAGTTCAAAACGGCATTAATGTTTTCGAGTTGCGGATTAACTGAAAAATGTATTTTCAACGTTTTAGAAACTCATCGCGCTGCTCTCTCTCTCTCTCTCTCTCTCTCTCTCTCGGCGAACGTCTTAGGGGAGCGTTTTTAATATATTATTATTACCGCTGAACAACAGACGGAAAAGTTAATACTGGTTGTTTTTCGTCCCGTCGTCGTAAGCGCGATAGTTTTCGTTGAAATAAACAATTGATATTTGAAAATCGTAAGCACACGTATCGGATATCGCGCGTTATTTTTACCGACCGTAAAGCTTTATGTTTTTGTTTCCTTTTTATTTTTTTCTCCTATAAAATATGATTAAAACGTACTCTGGTATAATACGGCACGATTTCGACTATTCGACGAGAGATAACAGCGACAACAAGAGTGATAGTTTGGGTAAGCGTAGTTCGGTAGTGCCATTTGACAGTTTGATTTTTATGTCGGGTTAGTAGTGCCCGAGAGGGTGTCTCTAGGCCACGCACGAAATGTCAAGTCGTCGCTTTCAATTCGTTACGAGGATGCAGGTATATTCGAGTAAAAATAAGTGTAACATATAAAACGTACGTACACAGAGTTTTACTTTGTACGGACACTCGCACTCGAAACGTCATATGTTTCGTATTCAGTCCTTGATGTGGTCCCGTTGTATTTCTGTCGCACGTACTTGTGTCACGGTATAATTATTATAATAATAATTATCCGGTCGTCTTATTATAATATATATTTACTTACTGAATTCCCAAATCCCTAGTTTATATTCAAATTTCAACCGTTTCGTTTTAAACAAAACGCGTCATCGTCGAGCAAACGAATATTTAGGACAAAAAAAAACGAACAAATAAAATACTTATTTTTAAAACATTTTACATTTTTATTGAAAAATCCGCTAAATACGACGCCACGAATATTAATCACCACTAGGGTTAGGATGTTTATGACCTTAAAAACACTAAAAAATTCATGCAAATGTGCTCTTAAAAAAAAATTAAACATGTCGTTTTAAAATCGTATAACTTATCCAAAATGTATTCTAAATTAATTTACAACTTTTTTTTATAACTTAAAACTCAAAAAAAAAATATACAAAAATATGAGATTTTGAAATTAAAAATATAGGTACTCACAGTAAATTAATATATGATTTTGTTTTTACTCAAAAGACACACACATACAAATGCGTAGAGTTATTGTCACTGCATATCCTTTGTTTCGCTTTTGATATAATTCTGAAAATAATATTAATGTAAATGTAAATTAATTAGAATTTAAACTTGAGTTGTTTTTTTGACGATTCGTCACTATTGATTTCGGAAAAATCGATTCGGTTTACTCTATATAATATACTACTAACGAATATTGTTCGTATCGGAATTAATTTTTAATACTTCTTATCTCGAACGAATCGTCAAGGGGGAAACTTTATTCTCTCACTTTGTAATCATTTCATTTCCAGCCATTTATAATTTATAGGCACACAGCCGCGAACTCAGCTAAGAGGACAATGTATGACTAGGCCCATTATTTTTATTATCCTGTCGGTTCAACCCCCGTAGAGTATCATTCGTAGAACGCGCGTATCGATAATATCGGACAGCCAGGTCACACACATCTGTCCGGATGAAATGTTACGTAGAAGACGCATACCGGGCGTTTCGTTGATTATTTTCAAGCAATGCTAGTGATAAAAATTCAACTGCCTCCTCCTACACTTAGGATCGTTTTCAGTTTACCGAAATCCGATAATAGTAATTATTATTATTAAAAAGCCAGGCCGCTCCATATTTAACCCGCTACCTTTTCCGATTGATTGTATTAAATTCCGCACGCGTAGACGACTTTTACGAGATAAAACGTGGTATGATTATGAGAGTGACTTTCGCGTCGTTAAGAAAATAATCACGGGAAACGCAAAACAAAAAAAAAAAAAAACAAAAGAAACTTAAACTATAAAATGATAGGACGAGTACGCGCTACGATATTATGGCCCGTGAAATTGGCGGAAAAAAACAAAAAAAAGTGTTGTTATTTAACTTTAACGCGGGGACGGTCAGAGTTAACGACGAAATTAACTGGATTTCATTTAGCTAACAAAAACGTAGTTTTTGTTGTTTATTTTATAAAGTCAGACTCGAATGTCCAAACGAGTTTCTATTGTTGAACCCGCGCGCGGGCAGCGGAGTAATTAATAAATAGGGTTTTTACTTTAATGTCACTCGCAACTCGAGCGCCGACCGCTCGTATTGTCGCGATGTAAGGTCGCGAAAATCGCCAGTAATATTCAGTTTTAAATGGTATACAATAACTACCGTATTGCGAAACGAACGATAATTACGATACGTTTTTACAATCCAAATAATACGGTCAAAACAGATGGGAAAATAATACTTGTAATTTTACAATAAAATAGTAATCGATGCGCGTGGACGGAACGTATTATAGTTGTTTTGTTCTAAATTAGTTCTTTATCGGGTACAAATTTAACCGATATTTGTGTGAAATAATTGTTTATCGCCTTATCCAGTGTTCGGACAAATCGTCGTCGCAAGGTTTGAACTACCCTAATGTATTAAGACACGTGTTTTCTGGATTGACGGGGTACACCGACAACACCAAGAATAACAACGGAACGGAGTGGCTTATACGACCGCGGGCCACTAGAGACGTGTGCCCGTGGGCGGTTTAAACAACACTGGGAAAGGCGGGAGAGAGATTCGCGCGAACAATATACATCTCGCCGTCGTAATCTTACATTATTGTATTACTTCAATCGCGTTTTATTATACGAGGACGAATACGTGTAATATGCGCCGCGGTTATCTGCTGGCCGCCCCGGAGCAGACGCGAAACACTTTCGTACGGATACGCGCGGCGGGGGTTCCTCGAATTCCCTCGACCGGACTGTTTTTTTTTTTTGTTTTTTATATTTTCTTCGCGTGTACAACGAATTCTCCGGAAAATCCTATTTACAATAATCGTTTTGCCTCTTTTTAAGCGGATAAAATCTTATATTACAATATATTCCGCGTTCAATTTTACTGTAGTTTTATATCGAGACGTCGCCACTACGTATATCAAATTTGAGGAACGCGATTGCTCTCTCTCTCTCTCTCTCTTTCTCTCTCTACGCTCGTCGACTTGTGTATATTTTTATTTTTTTTTTAAATTAAATTACGCCCCACGGGGCGAGAGTACGGTTTAAAATATAATATTGTACCGTTAAAGGGGAGAAAATATATCAACAATGGCTGTCGGGAAAGTTTTAACCTCGAGATTACGTTAGACGTTTCGATCGGTAATAATGATCGCCGGTGGTATTTCCGATTTAATATTTTTATCGCTGATTCTCCGCGGATAATAATAAAGGCGAGCACACGGTCCTCATAGCACGCGATATTTACGAATGCACAACGGCTTTGCATCGTCCGAACTCGTTTGAAAAACGTACGCGCGATGAAATAAATTTCCATGCAACGTGTTCACAGGATGTCTCTCGAAGATAACTCGTATTTTAACTAGGTTTTCGAGTCGATTTTCATTACGATTTCGGTCATTTCTTTCAGCCCTTTCAAACGTCACACGGAATAGTGACCTGCAAGTTTGTTGAATGCGTACGTTCTCGTAAAATTTCAAAACGGTCGCGCGTCTTACCGTTACGAACTCGTCGCGAATTCGGTCGCAAACGCTTATCGACCCCGGGCGTTTCTTCCCCGCACAAAGACCACCTCGTGGTTTCCGAGAAAACGCGTTCAGCAAAAACGAAACGTCCGATTCCCCCGGCACGAGTGATGCGAAAATAATCCGGATTACCGTGATCCAGACATTACGGTGGCGCGCGTCGGTCACGTGCAACGCGCTGTGACGAAATCGCTCTCAACGAACCCGGAAAATACGAAAATACAGCCGCCGACACGCCGGGTGATCAAAAAAAAAAAAAGAAACGGCAAACCGCTTCGCAAACGATAAATCGTAGTAGATAATATATCTACGCAAACGCGGACGCGACGAGGAGCCCGAAGTGCAATCGAAATTAAATTCGGACACGTGCGCCACTCGCGGTTAACCGAGTAAGGAACAAACGCTATAGATTAAAAGTAATATGTTTAAACGCGTTTCAAAACGTTTTACCGACCGGTTCGTTTTGTCGAATATAAGTAATGTGTTCTACAAATTTTACACGCCGATAGAACGTGTTCTATGATGACCACGCGATCCCGCGGAAATGCAGCGCGACATACGAAAATCCAAGCCAATATGTAATCGGAATCGAATAAAAAACGTTAAATATTAAGTAAAAAAATCGTACGAAAAAATAACGACACTCCGAACGAGCGTGTTTTGTTCATTTCGTACTATTCGAGTGATGACAAAAACGAACTTGAAACGATACGAACGCGCGTGTTAATTGTGTACACAGATATGAAGTACACTTGTCCCTTATTCTGCGGTCAAATATTTGATCTGACCCGTGAAAAAAAAAACCCCCCGGGCAAAAAGAATCGTGTCCTTGACGCTGTTATTCATGCTAAACGTCTCGCGTTACACGATTTTACGTAACGGAGAGAATAAACAAAGTCGAAAAACCGATCGCGTCCGCCACCTGTAGTGTAGCCGCCCGACGACGTCGTCGTCGTATTTATACGAAATAAAAAATAAAAAATTGTGCCGGGTCGAGAAGAAATCTTTAAGCGATCTTTTAAAGACGATATCAATATTCTCGCACGAATAATATAAACGAGTATTATCTACTCCGCTCGACTCCGAATCTCCTAATTGACAACAAATTAGCGAAATACAACTGTTTTCGCGGTATTGATGATGTTTTATCGTATTGTCGACTGTTTTTTTTTTTTTAATTTTCGTAATGAAATTATTTCTCGGCGGAAACGCCATTATTTTAATCGAATCTCGTGTTCAAGTGGGAAAACAACAACAGCCACTTAACTAATTGAAACGTATATTTCATAAAGATTACTTTTTTCTTTATTTTTCATCGTGTTTTTTTTTTTTTTATATATATTTGGTCTCTACAATAGTGATAAGAAATATTTATCTTTGATCCCGGAGGAAAAAAAAAACGCTTTCTCGTTTTATCACGAACAAAATGAATCGACCGAACTTTCACATACACTCTAGCGGGGGTATAATACGTTCGACGACATCGTTCACTGACCGGGCAACAGTCATTGTGTCATATCGTACATTAAATCACTCCACAACAGATTATTATTGATTCAAACGACGCGTATCGGTTTTTTTATAGTCGTTGTAGTGTATTTGAAGGTTGGTTTTGCTCTATTTTCCAAAAACGTATGACCTAATAGCAGTAACTCAAAATTACTATTAATTATTATACTAACTAGTGAAAATTATCCTAATATTCAGATAAATAAAAAAATAATATAATTTTATAATTAAATGTAAATCTAATTTATTTATGTTGACTTTTAATTTCTTCGAACCATGTTTTTTAGGTTTTTTTCGTGTTAAGTTATAGATAATTATCGTGGAAAAAATATTCGATTATATACTAAAAACGGTTTACAATAAAATTTTTTTTTATTATTTCTTCTTCGTCGAGGTATTTCGTCCTAATATATCATGATAAAATGTAAAATTTATTTTATATTTTTCGAAATAATTCAAAATTCGTAAAAAAATATATTTTTACTATATCAGGGCATAATCACGTATGCGATACGATTTCTACATCGGTAGCTTGTCGAAAAACTGCTCGAAAAAAAAAGGGTCTGAATAATATATCTAATTGTTTTTTCTGTCAATAATTATTAACGAAATTGTCGGTTCGTGGTAAAAAGGTTAGATCAAACTAAGTCAGCCGTGAACTAAAAACAAAAAGGTAAAACGGACTTAATAAATAATAAAATGCATAGATAAAAAATTAATAAGTATCACGTGATGAGTAATATTAATGTGTAGAACTTTGAATTTTATATTTTGTTTATATTCGCTTTGACATGCAAAATTAATATAACGTTAAGATAATAAATGTTGGAAAAAAAAACTATCTTGTCGATCTCGTCTTTGATTATACCGTCGCGTGATTGAATTGAAATATTTGACTCGAAGAGATCAAAGGCGTGTAAAAATACTTTTAAAACCACATTTCGTGTGTTCGGTCGTACACAAAGTTTAAAAAGTCGATTCGAGTTTATATATAGAGTAAGATATAGATTAAACTGTATAGTAAATGATAATTATCGTATTTATTTATTTTTTTCTTCTGTCTTAAATATTTATTTTCACAAGGAATAAATATGATACAATTTGAAAATCGAATCGTATAATAAATTCGTATAATTTTTTTTTAGTTTTTTAAAAAATAAAATATACTTAACAAAGGAACTCAAAATGAGAAAACCGCAAATTATGTCGCTATCGACCTGTCGACGACTATTCGTGTGGCCCAAACATATTATAGCAGTCTAAACCGCCGAAGGTTCGTCCGAATACTCCGAATACCACTTCAAAGCTCGTGCCGGGCTCGTTATCGCGGTCGACAACTTAAGAGTACCTAGACTTAGTATTGGTCACACCATTATCCGGTTCGTAATGTCATTGTCTGTGCCAAACTATTCCCGTGCTTTTCGTCGATTCATAGTGCGGTTGTCGTGCAGTATCTCGGATATTGTTCGCGGTCGCGAGTCCCTGTACCATTAATGTGGTTTTGGGATTCGTTCGTAACTATATTGCGCGCCATTCCGAGTCACAGAACGACTTTACGAACACGACTGTACCGTAAGCGTACTTAATCAGTAGTATAGTCCTGCGAGCAGGACCCGATTTACGCGCGCACAATCCTCCCCAACGTTTTATCCACCTCATTTTAAAAACCCGGTTGTTTTAAAAAATGTTTTCGATTTGACTATCGTAGTGATGAAATTTTTAACAGTGAATTAATATAGAGATTCGAGAGTCGAAAATGTATTTAAAGACACTTTATTCGCTATGAGATTGTACGATATTATTCCGCGATAAAGTCTGACTTCGGTTTTTCTCTCTCCTCGCGACTGTGAAAATCTCGACGTACATTAATTAAGATGGATTTCCAATCGATCGATCGCGGGCGCGCGATACGCGTCAGGTTTTTTCGTTTACCTAATAACGTTTTGATGTATTTCGCACGGTCATATATAAAAGAGTCGGCGATCGCTGCGAAACCGCGTCGGCGGCGACGACGACGACGGTCCCGCGCTCGGTTGTCACGAACACGGCCGCGTCGTATAGCGTTCACAGTAGCGTATTTTTTCGCTTTGTTGACTTTCATACGCCCCGAGCGACGATGAAAGTTTTTGATTTCCCCCCTTTAAAAACGGTGTAAAAAAAATTAAAAAAAAACTAAATTTCCACTGTTAAACAACCAGAAGGTTATTTTTTACCGAGAAACGGTCGAAAAAAAATACACACACACACGCAAATTCTTTCTTTTTTTTTATACATCACGGACGTATGAATATTATTTAAACACTATAACACCTTTGCATATTCTCACGTAGTCGCCACCATACTGTTGCCCGTCGTTTACCACATTTTCGTGAAACTTCGATGGAAAAACCGTTTTTTGACCGGTAGGCTTATTTTACGTTTACTATTATTATTATTATTATTACTATCAGTACTAACTGTACACTAACCGAAACGGGTCACTCTGAGCTCGATTTTTTCCGACAGTATACTATATTGATGTTGTTCATGATGTCATCGGATGGGAAAAATCACAAACGTCTAACGAATAGGTCGCGGTTTTCATTCAAACTTATTTTTTATCGAAATTCATAACGTTTAAGTTCACGACGACGTATCGCTAATGGTTTTTTCATAACTGTTATAATAGTAATATAGAGATCAAGTAACGACGAAACGCGCCGACTAGTCGACGAATGAAAAATGGAGAAAATAAACAAATCAATAATAATACTATTTTGTTTACTATATTATTACGGTAGGATATACACAGTTATTACACGACCACAATAATATAGTGTTATATGTATATGTATACAAATACACAATGCACATTATTCATATTTTGATATCCGGTTTCGGCTGCACGAAAAGTAAAAAAAAAACGAATTAATCGAATGATTCATCATTGTAGCAAATCGAGCCAAACGGTGAGTTTGAGGGACCATTAGTCCGCTATTGATTAATGACCGTTCGTGCAGTCCAGAACAAGTGAAGATAAAGTAACGAATTGTCAGTACTAGAAGGATAATAGATACATATATACCTATATATATATATTATACGAAAACCATTCGTAGCGTTATTATTGGTATTTCGCGAAATTATATTTATTTATTTTTTCATATATAATAGTGGGGCGATCGGGGGGTTTATATTTTTTTTTTGGAAGACCTAGATGATCAAAAAACAAACCGACAATCGTTCGAAAACAATCGACACGTCGAGCCCCACAGATAATATTTATCGAAAGCGAGTTATTTGTAATAATTATGAACAATAAACGTTATTTTTTAGTTTTTTAGAATCGTCTTGTTCGATTTGCGACACTATAGAATAACATAAAACGTGGTTCTAATAAAAGAAAATAAAAAAATCGTTTTTTTCCTCGCGAACTTTTTACGCTCAAGCATAAATATGACATTTAAACAGTTGATAAATCATCGATTTGATGATATTTATACGGAAATAAAAAGTTCTTTTTTTTTTCTAATGTTCGAGACAATAATTAAACATAAATTCTTGACGTATTCACGCAAAACCGCAAAGAAAAAATATCTAATCGGATTTCCGTGTGGGTTTTGAAACTCCGATAGCATTTAAAGGATAAAATTATTTACAACCGTCGGTTGTTTGTGTTGCGATTGTACCGGAAAAATATACATATACGACGAATAAAACCGCCGATTTCGTCCGATCAACAGTTTATGAATAAAATATTTTTAAATCTACAATGGTCGCGTAATATTTAAAGAACAATTTTTTTTTATTATTATTTTCCTGCGCGCCGGAAATCGGAAATATCCTCGCGGGCAGGCTGGCAAACCGAAATTGTTCATGAATATTTTATTTTTTATTATAAAGTAAGCGTGTGTAATAAGTAAAAAAAACGAAACGGAATAAAGTTGCCGTATGAAGATAATAACATTATATTATTCTTGACAGTTTACGGCAACGTCGAACTTTCCGCGCCACGCGTATTTTTTTTCGAAATTGTATACGTTTCAAAGGAATATATTATATGATATTATTATATTCCGTCTAGAAACGTCAAAGCACTCGAGACTATTTTTTTTTTCCCAAAACCTTTTTATGTTATTATCTTTGTATAATATTATATACGAAAGGAAAACGCGATACCGACTGACTGGATCTATCAACGCGCAGCTCAAACCGCCGCCGAACGGGCCGAAATCGGGCATACGGGCAGTCGTTACGACGCGGGGGTTCACGTTAAGAAAGGATTTTTATAAAAAACAAAAACGAACAGTGTATGCAAATATACATACGAGTCGTCGAAATGTAATCGATTCTCCGCGTAGAACTAGAAAATTTTAGAAAATCATAGACACGGAATCTCGTTTGATAAACTAAAAAGTAAAAAACACGTATCGCGTACGATAATCGACGGTCACTTTAAAATCAATTACCTCACGACTCACGCGTCACCTCAATCGGGCAAATAATTCGGACTACGGTACATATCCGATCTGTAAGGAGTAGGTTTTGTCCGTTCCGAAAAGGCGATCGTGCCGGCGGGATTATATCCGACGCGTTTACGCGTAAACATGTATACACGTTTCGCACGAGCGTTATGCGCGCGCGAATCGACCCGTGAAAATCCCGATTTCCCGTACTAAGTGTGAGATGCTCGCGCGCGCGCGTGTGTGTGTATTCGTAGGCGTGGCAGAAGGACGAGGGGAACACGGGTCATTTATTTCTTCCGACTCGTTTGAAAAATTGTTTTCCTCGCCTCACTCTCGTCGTCACCCGTCGTGTGTGCCCGATGACGTGATCGGACAATAATATAACGACGTGACGAAACCGTCAAACAAACTACGAAAATAGTAATAATAATAATAATAATAATATGAAATCGTCGCAATAACGACCGTAATAGCGTCGGCGATTAAAAAGAGTGCTCGGGGAAAAGGAGGCGCCTCGACGGGATGTCTCGTCCTGCCGCGATTGTTGCGAACGCGACATCGTTTCAGACGAAATCCATCGTCGGAGATTTGTAAAATTAAAACTCGCGTAATGTAGTAAAGGCCGATGCGAAAATACGAACACCGAAAGTAATATTCGAATAACGAACTTTTCGGCGCGACGACGACGACGCAATCTTCTCGTCCGCCCGTTTTTACGACGACGACGTGACGCAATAACAGTTTTTACAATTTATTCGTTACGCGCGAAACGTTTATGTTTTTACTCGAATTAATATCGTTGACGTCTTCTTCCTTTTGTTTTTTAATCTTTTGCGCGCCTCCTCGTTTAAGTGTGAAACGGAATTAGAAGTATACGTACATTGCGACAACCGCATGTCGATTATGATATTCCGTCGGACCGGATAACGGTGGAAAATACATACGAAAAGCGTAATCTTCGATCAAACGCGCGCCGAACGAGACGAAACGCTACGATGACGAGGTACTAAAAAGCGCCAAAAAAAAAAACAGATCGTGATCTTTAAATAATAAACGCTCTCGTTCGGGAAGAAGTAAACACGTTAAAGCATTGATTATATACCAAACGAAAACGTAATAACTTTACTAAATATTGTTTGTTTCGTGTATCTTGCGATCGGTAAAGTTTGTACGGGTTTCTCAGAATCGAAGGAATGCGAATCCAACATCGAACATCGTATCACGATGTCAATATTATTTCGTTCGTTTAAATATATCAAACAACAATAATTATTATTATTATTGCCCGAATTCCAAACCGTCGTGTTTTCATTAACTCTAAATAAACTATTGTTTTTCAAACTCGCTCTCGAAATCACGTTGCAGCAATAGTCCACAGTATTTGATATTAGTTTTATATTTCAGTATCGTTTTATAATGTTTAACAATAATATTTGTTTTTCTCGACGAGTGTAATTTATGCGATTCCATTTGGGTTCGGATTGGCCACGTTAAGGGTTTTTTTTTATTATTAATAATCGACTATTGTGTGCATATTTTTACCGAATTATTAAACATTAATTCGGAAAAAGACTTTACATCACTATCGAGTACGTTAAAAGTTAATAAACGGCTGAACGGTAGCCTAGATTTATTACTTTTAAATCGTAAATCAATTTGATTTACGGTAAAAGTCCGCATGACATTACAATAATATTAAAACACTCAATTTCAGATCGTAGGCGTGCACGGGTTTTTTTTTCGCAGGGTGTGCAGAATAGGTTTAGTAGGAGGGGAACGCAGGGGAAGACAATAGTGTCCTAACTTCTGATCAAACTTTAATGCGCCACCCTTGACTTTTCCCCCGTAATGTAAGGACACGCTTAAAATTTAACATAAACAATAGTCGTCTTTAAATCGTTAGCGCCAAAAAACGCTATGTTTTTTTCATTTTTTCGGGGGCGGGGGTTGATCAGGAATTCCGGGAGTGGGGACAGGAATCGGCAGGAATCGGGCATTAAACATTGGCGTTGAAAAAAGTTGAAAAATCGAAATGGGTGGAGGGGAAATGTACGTATACATAATAATATGTAACAACAGTGTCACTATTATGCAACTATTTTGTAATTATCTAACAGCACTGTCAGTAATATTTGACTACTTTATAATTATGTAACAATAATAACACAAACAACTAAAACAGACGTGTTTTTGCACGAAAGTTTGCGTCATTTCGATACTGCGTGGGCGACACGAATGCCAACGAAAGCCGAGCTGCTCGCCCCGCCCGACCAACGACAGCTGTGCTGCGCACGCAACCGATCGAGTGACGCTCGGAAAGTACAGCAGCAGCAGACCAGCTACGATCAGTCTAGTGTCGACAGCGGTCGAGAAAGTTCTTCGCGTTTTTTATTTTTTTTTATTTTAAAATTATTTATTTTTCTCCGTAATCGTGTCAATAATTTTATCTATCGTTCATCTACATTATTACACGGGCCAATACGAACACCGAACCTCAACAGCAACCCGCCGACAGGCCGTGAGTAGTTACGATTATATTTATTTACAGTCTATATATGGGTGGTGGGCACCGATGGTGGGTAGCGATCGCTACCCCGTCTTTTTTCACGAGGTTTTCCATAAGTTTTACTGTAATCGTATTGTAATGATCGACAAATTTGTAGAAAAATACCAAATAAATATATCCATTTTATGCGTAAATTACGAGCGAGTAGAGAGAAATCGACTAAAAAGAGCTAATGAAATTACACGATTTTTCTATAAATTAAAAAAAAAAAATCAATATTATTTCATAATTATTAGTATTTTATCGGATTAGTTCGATTTTATTCAGATAAATATAACGTTATAAACTTAAAACCCGGGTGCAGATTTTAATGTATTAGAAAAAATTACTCTATTCAAAAGAAATATATAATTCCGTTAAAAGAAAAAAAACGTATAAATAATAGGTGTTGATTTTCTAAAATTCTTTATTGTATAAAACGATTATTGTGGTTGAAAAGCATCGTCTTAGAGCTGATATAACAAAGCAATTAATTATACTGAAAAAAAAAATCGAATAACTACGCGTCGTACTCGTATGTTTCGAGTCGATTAATTTGTAATGGATAAAAATCGTTTACGTTTTTATCGGTTTTACCATTCGTTTGTTATTGAGTGAATAATAATTACATTTTTATGTAAGTTTTTTAAATTAACTTTTGTCCGTACGGAAAACCAATTATGTTGATTACACGACGTAAAATAAATCGAATAAATCGCGAAAAAAAAAACTATAGTGACTCTGTATAATTACGTACGATGTTACGCATTTTGTTGTTACACCGCGCCGCCGCCGCCGGTCGGTCTCTCGAAAGTCAAGCCGATTCTCGACGTAGAATTTTGAAAAAATTTACATTTAAAAGTTTTTTTTGCATTCTTCTGGCATTAACGATGTTAATTAATTATCATCGACGTACATACCGTAAAATCAAAATTAACATTTTTCCCGGCGCCGACAAACTGAATGTTTTTTTGAACGAGTGGTGGGAAATTAATAAATACAATCTCGAGCGAACTAAAACCATCATAATATTTCGATAGGATTATATTTTTTAAATAACCATTATTATTAGCATACGACGATTGCTCGTCGCGGACGGCGGCGCGCGTCTTTGAATTTACTAATTGAAAAGTCTTGTACGAGCGCGAAACAAAACCAATGGGTTTGCCTTATTCGATAAATTATTTTAAACTACGAAACATACATGTTATAACTTATACGTCATGTCGTATTAACTGGCGCGACGGTACGCGTAATAAAACCGTAAACGTGTTAATATTTCACTTGATAACACATTTAGAAACGTACTTAAAATATTTTATTCGACTCGTTATGATAATAATAACGTTAAACGTCCCGACGAAAATCGCATTTACTCGGTCTGGAATAAATTTACAATATTTCATACCCGAGACGAAGTAAAAAAAAAATTTAGAAATTTTATTTGATGCCCTATACGTACATTTCCCCCCCCCTTAATGTCTCGTGTGTTTTGAACGGTTTCGATAATAACGTGTTGAATTGATAACTCTGCTATGAATTTCATAGCGTTTAATTTAATTTCAAGTACAATATAAAATATATTATCATTGTTGGTAAAAATATTATATAAACGGCGAGTTTCCATATATGTAGTTTTATACGAGTGTATGAAATGATTAATTACTCTGATAGTTTATATCTCGGCGAGCGTAATATACATTATGAAAAATAATTAACCGTCGAAAGGCGAGCGAGCGAGTTGTTGTGTGGTACTGTACGCGTAAAACACCAAAAAAAAAAAAAAATAAATTATAATAATAATAGTTTTACTTTTGTCTCGTGTGCGACCGCACAATTATACTATAATTTAATACAAACAGTTCACTTTTGTTTGAATTCTTATTAACAAACGGGTATTTGAAAATAAACGTTTGGGACGCCGTGAAATTTATAGTAAAGTTAGTAGAGAGAATATTATATTACAATAGAATCGAGCGTAGAAACGCAGCGCGTTTTCCGTATTTTTTTTTTTAAACTGTACAAATTCTAACTATTTTGTACGTAAAATATTCGTCGATCGACTATTCGGAAACGAATCGATCAAAACAATATTATAATATTATGTCACTGGATTACAAATGCCGACAGCGGCGGGCGCGTGGGTAAACCCGCGCACACTATATGCACTTATTAATCATTAACAAACTCACTACAGTGCGATTATAATATTGTACGTTATTACGGCGGACGACAAAGTCAATATTTTAATAATAATAATAATAATAATATCATATTAATACGAACGCGTTAATTTTTCGTCGAATAATGATCGACGACGACGCGACGCGTATATACACACACATGATAATAATGTATACACGGGGGGAGAGGTGTTTGAACTCGATAATTGTAATTATCGCGCGCTCGCGTACGTACGCCGTACATCGCCACGTCCGGTACGTGATTTCTGCACGAAATCTCGACGTTTTAACGCCGTGTAAATTAATCGCGAAACCCAATGACCCGCGGACCCGTATAAAAGCAATAACGGTAGATATTGAAAACGCTTAGTCAAACATATATAAAAAAAAAAAACCACTACCCGCGCGTGACCCTTCGAATTCCACCGCGTAAACATTCGGTGTTGGGTATTTGGCAAATTTGTCATTTAGGTTGTCTGTAAACATCGGAGAAGGGGGGTAGCTCGTGAGGTATTAGCCCCTTAAAATAGTTCTCGAAAAAAGAATTTTTCACCTTTGTCACTTTTAATCATTTCAACGGCGCGAAATATTATTGATTAGGTAATATTTTGTCACGAGAAAATAAAAATTTTTTTGTCAAATGCTAGTGCGTTGTTTAACGAGTGTAGGAAAGCGATATAATAAGCATATCTGACTCTATTTTCGGATGAATAGTTAATAAAAATAGCCGAATCTCGAAAAAGACACCTCGGTGAGCACAAGCGGCTTATTTAGGATTTTGTCAAGGGGGGGGGGATATACGTTGGCAATCATATAATTTCTTCGAAGGGGGGGAGGTATACACTTACCGTCACAACCGTTTATACTTATCATTCATAAGTACGCGCATAAATTTATAAAACTGTATTCTTTAAAGTACTAATTCGATTATTTTTATACATAATCAATAATTTTATTCTGTATTTCTGTAATATATAACATTATTATCGGTAAAAAAAAAGGCCAAGGGGGGATCTATCCTCCATATCACCCTCGCAGCTTTTCACGTGCCCGGCGGCGGCGGCGTGTTGGTCGCGCGATCTACACGCCCGCGTCGGCGATCGCACTCCGGTCGGGCGACGGGCCGCGCGACCGACGGCGTATTATTTCTCGAGCTTTCGTCGTCGTCGTCGTCGTCGGCGAACGACGATACTCTCTCCCCTCCCCCTCTCGTCGAAATCGAAACCAGAACGACGACAGTCGCGACGCGCGATTTTTCGTTATGCGCGCGGGGAACACGCACGCACGCCGCGATATCGTCGGAACGATTTCGCGCCGTCGTCGTCGACGCGCTCGCGACCGCGTCGACGAGGAGGTCGCGCGCGCGCGCGCGCGCTCGCAAGCGGGACCAGAGCGCGCGAAAGACGCGGTAGAGCCGGGAGGGTGTAAAATCCACCGGAAAAAAAAAAAAAGCGCGCAAAGCCGCCGTCGATTGCGCACGCGCGAACAGCCGGCGGTATAATACGGTGCACCGCCGCCGCCGCTGTTGCTGTGACGCGCAGTTGGCCGGCGCGCCGCGCGCCAGTCCGCTGATCAATATAACGAGCGGAGGGGTGCGACGGCGGCGTGGGTGTCGGGGGGGAGAGGGGGGGGCGGCATTTCGCGTCATTAAACTAAACGCCAGTGCGCCCCGGCGGCGGAAAAAACTCGCCGCCGCCGCTTCGGGAGCGTCGCGCTCGTCGTCGTCGTCGTCGTCGCCGCGGTCGCCGTGCGCGTGCGCGCGCCCGCCACACGGCTCGCAGCGCGGCCACCGCCGCCTTTGCGATATCGTAATACGCGCACGCCGCAGCGCGCGGCCCGCCACAGCCGACAGTCGACTCCGGCGCTCCGAGTCGTCGCCTCCGCCTTTGCGCGCTCGTCGGGGTGGTCGTCGTCGCCGGCCGTTTGTGGTGCGGCCGGTCCTTTCGTTGGCGCGCGCCCGCGCGCGCGCGCTTGTCGCTCACCGTAATCACCGATCACCGGTCGCGGCCGACTGACGAGACCGCGACCGACCGACGCGCACGCGGCAATGCCGCGGCCGCCGGACCGCGGGCCCGGGCCGCCGCGGCCCGTCTCGCTCGCGACGGCCGCCGCCGTCCTCCTGGTCGCCGGGCTGCTGCTGCTGGCCGACGGCGTGCACGCCGAGAAGAACAAACACTGTGAGTAACACATTTTTCATCATTTCGTTTAATTTTTAATAATATCGTCGCGATTCGAACCCCCCTTGATAATATACCATTTGTTTCTTCCCGCGGTACCTATATACATATTGACAGGAGCGATAGAGAATCGTATTTATTTATTATTTCTTCGCCGCCGCGCTTGCCCGCCGTAGACTTTTCGCTAGACTCGCTCCCTCGAGCGCGCGCGCGCGTGCGTTATTTTAATTTAGTCGTGTGATGTGTGTTTTTTACACGTAGATTGTGTGTGTGTGTTCGATGTCATCACGAGACGACGATTACGTAAAAAATCGTCGCTAACGTCGTCGTCGGGAGTATATTGCGCGCGTAGTATTAATATTAATAATATCAATAGTAGTACGAGTCGCAGCGGTTCTTCGCGCGCTAATTCAAATCGTCGCGTAATAGCCGTCGTGCACGGGTGTTTAGGACAGTGCTATATTTATACATGTGACTCGGGGCGAGTATGAATTTGTAACGTCGTACATACGCGCTAAAAGGGGATCGTGTTGTGTACGATAGGAACTCGCTTCAGTCGCGTTAAGAAAAAACATTATAATCATAAGCCTCGGGAAAAAATCTACGTCGTCTCCGCGACTATATCTTTTATCCCCCAGTATATCGCCAATAGAACGCGCGTCGTTTATCAAATTTAAATATAATTTCTCGCCGCGTGTTTATGACGATATTTCCGTGCGACCGTCCGATTCGTTTTGATCGCCGTTTAATTTCGTCTCGTCAGTTACGCGCGAAAACTAAATCAAACGTTTGTTTTGTCGGACATCGGCGCGACGACGTTTCGAATTTTAAACGGCCGTTTTTACGCGACGACGACTTGCCCGCCGCCGCCGCCGCCACGTGCCGTAAAAAGGTGCGTTTCGCTCGTCGCCGACGCAGTGTAGCGACGGAATAAAAATCGTAGTAATAATTGTATATAATAATAATAAATATCCAGTCGTCGTCGAAATAAACGGCTAAACGTAGTAAAGTAACGGCGTTGTGTTAATACGAGTAGCGTCGGAATAGTAGTAATAGTGACTGTAGTGTGACTGTAGTAATAGTAACCGTAGTAATAGTAATAGTAGCGGTAGTAGTAGTAGTAGTAGTAGTAGTAGTAGTCGAACGAGTACCGCAAACGACCTTTTCAACCGTTTGGCGCCACACGTCACACACACGCACATTAGGTTTCGATTTTTTTTTTTCAACCCCTTTCATAATTATTTCGCACGTTATTCAAAGTCGTGCGCGCGCGCCCCGCCGCCGTCGTCGTCGTCGACGGTTTATGTAATATATTATTATGATATTATAATCGCGAGCCCAGTGCGTATAATGATTTTTTTTTCAACCCCCCCTCCCCTCGCCCTTACTCGGTCGTCGCCCGCGCTCCGGAAAATAAAAAAAAAACACGACGTTTTCCACAACGCGCACCTCCCGTTATATCGTTTTTATTACGCGCTCTACTAGAGCTCGAATCTTAGGGGCGACACGGTCGTCGGGTATATATACGTATAATAATTACGCGGCGCGCGCGGAGTTGTAAAAACCTGTTAAATATATGCGCGCGGCCGTCGCCGCCGTCGCCGTCGTGCCCCGAAAACGACCGGAATCGATTGCCTCGAAAACAAACGTTTTTTCAATATTTCATCCGTGTTTTTACCGTCCGTAAAATATATAAACGCGCCGCGCACACGTACAATTTTTGCGTCACGACGACGCGTTGCGATCGTACTTTTATCGTGTAAAAGTTCGCGTCCGTCGTTTCCACTCGATATATTGTTTACACTAGGGGAAATAAATTATATAGTATTTAACAATTCGTTTGAAACAGATAATATTTGATTAGAATCTCGGGTATAATAACTTGCCGCAGTCGCGTCGGCTCGTATTTTCAAATAATATCGATTTAGTGCGTTTCATAACCGTCGTTCGGAGTTTAACGGGAACCGATGTACTAAATTTAAAAAATACAAATCGTGCACTAAACGCGTGGAAAATCCTTAATAATACTCTAAAAGCGCAACAAATTATTCGCGTACCGACACGCCGACGTGATACTATTTTTCTTTACCGATATATTATAGTGTATATTACAATCCACGGTTTATGAATTTGACATATTGTCACACAGTTTAATTACTAGTTTATTCCAACGAGAAACGCATTAATATTTGTAACTCTTAGAGTTTTATCAAAAACCTGTCATCGTACAAAATTAAACTTATGTTTATTGATCAAAATTAATTTTAAAATAAAGTACGCTGAATTTCGTTTAAAGTACAACTATGTCGCGGGAAAGTCAGTTACGATAATAATATACGTTTTATAATAATTTTACAATATGTCGCATTTTATAATAAAATCTTTAGGTCCAATTTCGGATAAAGCGCTGTAGTTTGCAAACGAATAGGCTACCTAAATAACATTTTTTTTTTCCCCCCGACGACTCATTGTGATGCTTATTATTTACCTTTGTGTGGGTGATCACTTCTAGCGAAACGTATTTGTTACTGAAACATTGACGGATCGCATTAATTATGGAAATAAACACAACGATATTGTAATGTTCGAGCCAAATGGGGGTTTTGGAAATTAATGATTAGGTAGATGGGCAAATTGAAAAATCGATCGGCTATATTTAATTCAATTGTAAACAACTGTAATCAATCGGAAGTCCTTGCAAAGCGTTTGTAAATATTTTAATCAATCTACGCGACGCCGTGAAATTATTTTAATTTTATTTAATGTGAAAACACGGCGATGAAAAACCATCTACTTGATTTGTAAACGATATAAAAATAAAAATAACAACGATGTGTTTTATACGCGACGAGTTTAATATTTGTTTCTCACGAAAAAAATTATCGAATATAATAATAGAAAAAGTGTGATTGTTAAAATAAATCGAAACAAAAAATAAAATCTTTATCCGAGTTTATAATATGTTTATACGCATTACATATGTTTTATGACGTTTCGAGTTTTCACCGAGGAAATGAGTTACGATTCTGATTGCTATCGACAAAAATATTTCGAGTTAAATTTTCTTTATTTTAGTTATAAAAGTTATTGAAAAAATTGAGAAACATATTATGTATTATAATGATAATGTGATGGCATATTTACGTGACGGTTTGATTATTAATCAAAATAGGAGAAACAAATAAATAAATATTATTCGAGACAAATTACAAAAGTGATCAAATAAGAAAGAAATTTCTGGTAAAATTCAATTAAAAAAAAAAAAAAAAAAAACGATTTACTTTCTTAATTAATCATACGGCGAGGACTTTGACGAGAACAAAGTTGTCTTTTAGACGGAGATAAGTGTGCTCGGGGTATAATCCGATTTTAATTACAATGATTTGGATCACCATGTTATGTCGGAGATTTCGTTAAACCTGCTAAATGTTTAATATAGTACCGTGTTTTATATATAATATATTCTAAAACATGACTTAATAATCCCGTACCTTTTATTTTTCTTTTCTCGTCTAATAAAACGATAATATTATTCTCGTAAAAATAACAAATATTTTCGCTCGTGACGAATTACTTAAAAACGGTATTTTATATACACACGATCGTATTCGATAATATATAAACGAACAACAGTTGAAAACTACACGTTTTATGGTATTTACCACGTTCGCTACACCGACGAGTAATAATTGAGATATACGTATAGGCGGTTGAGCTGTAAAAATAATATTGAAATAGTTTGATTGGATTTAGAAATCGTAGGGAAAAAGGATAGTTCCATAGTGCTTATTTAATTGTCGTTGTCGCTTGATTTTTTGGTCGACTTTTGGCAATCTCAATCCCTCGGGCCCCCTTCTTATTGGCATATCACGCGAATTAACCGATGAAAATACCGTTTTGGACGGATTTTCGACTTTATACGATCGCTGCTCGTTCGCGGCATATCTCGGATATCGCAGCGTCGACGCCGCCGGGCGAGCACGTTTAGGGAAATGACGTTTTAATCGACGAAAAATCTGACGAACCATTAACATAATCGTCGGCACAGGTGGAAGGTTTTTCGAGGGCTCAGAGCGCGGCGACGAAATCAATTACCCGTCGGTTTACCGACGTTTTTAAATATTATGTTTCAACCACGTCGTTTAAATAAACTTAATAATAACAATATCATACGAGACGGGAAAAAAATATTTATTTTTCATAGAAACAACGTTCATAGTTGACGCGCGCGTTTTAAAAAATCCGTGTCTTTAAATTAACAACGCGAGAATATACTACTACTCGTAGTCGTTCAACTGTTCTGTTTAGAACGTGTTATATTTACAATACTCGAGTAAAATATAATTTCAAGTCCCCGTTTAGCGTTTGGCCGCCGTCTCAAACTTGCGGGGCCCTCATGGGGAGCGTCTCCTTCTATCCCCAGCCCTCCTACCGGATCCGTACACAACACTTATACTACACGCGCCACGATGTTTAATTTTGTCCTTGTTAAGCAATAAATCCGGCCCCAGAAAAGCGTAAACGAGGAAATTCGCCGCTCGATAAATCGGAAGAATGCCGGTTTCTCTTCTCGTTTTTCCCGTACATTTCGAGAAAACCCCGTCGAAATATTTACCCGAGGAAATTCTCATATATAATATTAATTAATATTCGGCAGTAGTTTCAGTTGTTTCGATGTTTTTGTTTCTTCTTTCTTATAACCTACCTCTCTATTCGAATCGATTTCAACGGCCCCGATTATTAAACACTCGTTGTAATTATTTTTTTTATTTATTCAAATCGAAACGTTGTGTAAAAGTAGTGTAACGATATAGTATTAAAAATCGTGTAATTAGGCGGGTTTTTCAAATCCATCCGAGTGAAAACACACCGAAACAGCATGATATTAATTTTCGTACTTAAAAACGGGCTTTAAGGTTTTATTTTTTAATAACATCTCCAGTGTATAAATATATAGTATACAAAATACGATTTTCTTCCTTTGCTCGTGCGCCGCCACGGTTTGGTCGTTATTAAAATCGAACGAGAGCTCTCTCGCCGGAGATTTGCAAAAAAGCGCCGCCGCCGCAAATGCCGGCGAGAGTATTTATTTATTTTTTTAATTTTTTTTTTTTTATTCTTTTCGTTTATAATCATATCCAACGGAAATGAGACGTCCAAGCGGAAAACTTTCAAGTCTATTTTTTCTCGAAGTAAAAAGCAAATACGATTAATTATATGGAATAAAAATAAAATAAAAACCCCCTCGGCCACAGATGAATAGTCACAGTGCTAGTTTCGTGCTTCGTTTTGTCATTAATTCCATTTTAAAATTCGTTTGAAAATGTCAAAACGCCGTACTGCCGAGTAAATCCGCAATCTGTTATTATTATTTTTTTTTAAACAAAACCATTTAATAAATCATACTTGGTAAGGTTCGTGAGATAAAAGTCCGTCGTATTTTCCCCTCAAATGTTTCTAAACCGTTTAAAAATTGTAATTCTTTGAGCCCGATGGTTTTTTTTCCAGTAATTTTCAATTTAAACCCACTAAAATACTTATAACAAATCGCCGTCCTATTTTGTTATTTTGAATATAGATTTTTCATAGTCGAAACTCGGAATCGAATTATAATTCGTTTGAAATTTAAATCGTACAAGTAGGTTAGATATATTTTTCATGCGCCAAACATTTACAAGCAGTTCACAATATTAATTTCGAAACGGTTGATAAAATTAATTAGGAATGCGTAGCAATTGTAGTCGCACAAAGTTGTATAAATTTCTTATCGAGTCCATCTGAAAAAGAGAAATGAACGTACAAAGTGTTTTTAATTTGACTCGGTGTCGAATAAAAACTGGATGGAAATTTTAATCGGGTAAACTGTGTATTGTTACGTAGCTTTGCATAATGCTTTTATTATTCGACTAGAATTCTTCATAATTTCGCTACCTAGTTAATATTAATTACTTTGAACTATAGTAAAAACCTTATTTACGTCTGAAAAATAACAATATAGGTACTTATTAAAGTTTTGTAGTTATTACGATGTTATTCCGTCAAACAATATTAATAATATTTCATAATGTTGTTTTAACGATCGAATTATTTTACAAACCCGAGAAATACTTCTTAGTCGTTCGCGAGCGGTAAAAAAATAATAAACGAGATTATTATTCTAGTCTTCTTGAAATTATATTTCACAACAACAATCTTTCGTCGCGCTCGCGCTGCTTTCTCTCGATACTTTTCCACGATATTTTCTTATCGAGTACTTAAACACGAGGAAAAATAATTTTTTTTTGTTTCGTACCGACGCGATTTCCCATGTTTTATGGTTGGATTACAATTTGGATTCGCCACTGTTGTACGCGAATAAATATGATTTTATAAAACTCTTTTACGTCTCGACGACGGGTTGAAAATAAATTCTAATATCGAATTGAAAAAATAAAACACATTGAAACAAACAAAAAAAAAAACAAATTCTTTACATTTCCCCGAGATTTATCTAAACGTTTTGAGATTATTTCAATGGATTTTTACGAAATGTAAATTACACTCGTCTGTAGTTTACCGTCACGGCGCCGTATAGAGAGTATCGTTTACGATCTGATTTATTAAGATTATCAAAGTATATAATAATTTTGTCGAGGAAAAGTCGTCTCCAAATCAATATGATTATATTCGTCCGCTCTCGCCGCCGTCGTTCGTGTAAAAATGTCTGCTATAAAATATATCCGTAGGTCCATAATTATTTATTCAAAAATTTGTTAGTTTGTGGCGGTTTTGAATTTCATAAAATACGATTCGGAGTGAAAAAATAATATTAGCACCACATATAACTAAATCTTTAGCCGTCGTAACGCGTGCACAAGTCGCACAAAGTACGAACGTGCCCCCCCCCCCCCCCGAGGGGTTAGTTAATGGAACGAATTTAACGAGCGTAAAACACTCACTCGGACCGTCGGATTAGTAGTTTTTTTTTCTCCCCGCCTCGAGTCGGCGCGACTTAAATAACGTGTCGACGTCGTCGTGGTCCACGCGAGCATATATTATTATTATCGCCGTCGTCGGTTGTGCGACACACATCGAAACAATTGATTCGATATCCATTAATATACGGGCCCAGGAAACGTCTCGGATGTCGTTTGTTAGTTTCCATCCGAGTTCGCGCGTCGTACAAACTATATTATTGCGTTTCCAGTCTCCTAATAGATTATATCGAAATGAATGGCGCGCAACAAAATCTCCCAAGACGCGTATTAATGGTGTTCAATTATTGTTGTACCCTTGGCGGCACAATAGTACAATAATAATTATATATATATAATATATTTCAATATGGCGCGAGTTTAACATATTTGTATAATCTATGCGAAAAATATAGAGTTTTCTCGCTTCGCCGTCGTGTTCTCGACGAGACAACCGTGTAATGTAGAAAATCTCGCTGTAATTTTCCTCTCTCAGATTTCAGCGATTAGCGTCAAATATATATATACGTATAGGAGGAGGTAGATGGGTACTCTAGATATCTCGTCCGAGATAAACGCGGATAATAATAATTATAAATTCATTATTTACTTTGGAAACGATAGCGGCGGTTAGAAAAACATAAATCATTGTCGAGTCAACAGTTTCGGAAATACTAATTGGTTTGTTGCCGCTGCAATACGAGGTTTTAAAACGTTTAAATTATTTATCCATTAACGTGTGTACGCGGTCGTGTGCGGCGCAAATCGTAGCGCATTACGAGCAAACGACGAACGCGAAACGATTCGTTTTTTTGTTTTTTTTTTTCTCTACGATTTCCTTTTATCATCCCGAACAACGCGTTGTACGAGCGATTAGTAGTAATTCGTTTGAAAATTAATATTAAATAATAAACGTCTATTGCGCGAGAACGGTGTGCCCGCGCGGTAATAATGCGGGCGTGCAGCTGGTACACTGCTGCTCCTATACGGGTCGTATTATCTGTGCGTTTTTAAATAGTTTATTAAAAAATACTCTGCGAATTATAATCGCGCGCGTCTCACAACAGTACGAGCGTCCGGGTCACATAATATCAATTATATCGATTCCCAAAAGGTAACAGTCGAGTCCTGAGAACTGCGACAATAATTATTATATTTTGCTTTTCCATAAACGATTTCCGGTAAAAACGACCTTTTTCACGACGTTATTATATTTCTAAATGAAATTTGAACGTACGAACGTACGAATTTTCATCGAAATATTCCGAATAATTATTTTAAAATCGTCCCGAGTCCTATCAAATTACGATCGAAAAATTAAATCAAATTACAACGAAATGCCCGTTTAAAACGCACCGTCATACGCTCAATACGGATTGAAAAATATCTTTCGGTTTCGAATTTATGCCTTTATTTTGTAGAAATATATGCTTGAAAATAAAAAAATACGCTAAAAAACAAAAATCTTTAATTTCATTATTTTCAATATTTTTACATAAAGTTATTTTATATATTGAATTATGATTAATTTTCAATGGTTTAAACGAAATAAAATATAATGAAAATAATACGCGCACTACGATCGCGACAAACACGACTAAAATATGGTTCACTAAAATAACATAATATCAGATAACATAAGGTTTCCTTTGTAAATGGTGTATTGTGACTATAAATTTAACTATAAATACGTTAATTAATTTAATATAATCGAAATATTACATATTATGCGTTTAAAAACCGTCTATAACATGCAAAGAAAAATAAAACTTTGTATTTCGGATTTATTAACTATAATTTAAACTCGCAGCTTATCTAACTAGTTTTTGGACTGTTTGAAAAAAAAACATTCAAATGCATGTATATCCGGGCCCTAATTATGACTTTATGTACCGTCAAAGCGTTATTAATGGTCTACGAGACGTTCGTTTGAACGAAAACGTTTGGGTACCTGCAATAACACGCGTTCGCGTTGTAGGTCAGTAGTAATATTGAAATATCATTCCAAAGTCGGTAATTCTGTTATACGAGGACAGGACGTGCTGATTTTCGCATTCTTTCGGCATCAGAATTATTATTTTAACCATTTCGTTTTGCCAACGTCGAGTTTCTCGACGGAAACCTCGTCGGCCTTATACACAAAATATATTTATATACCCGTACAAAAATATTTCACTACCGTGTGTTTGGCGCACTCGGTCGGCGGAAAACCGCACGCGCTCGCGTATGATGACAGTCGACCGTGACATCGGCTTTGGCGGTTGTTGCGCTGGGCGACATTAAACGTGACTCGTCGTGTAGTACATAACGTAATTATTTGTTATAGTTTATTATTATGATACAAAATACGAGACCTATCCGAAGGGTCGTGGCGACGGAAAAATTACCGACGTCACAACTCGTCGTCGTTCTGTCGGGATGATTACACTCGAATTGTTTTCATCGACCCATATCATACGGCACGCGGCGACGTAATTGTATAGGTTAATCACACGTACTATACGTGCGAAAGGCGACGAGTCGATAAATACAATTCATTTTTTTTTTTCGTACGATTTCGAGAGCACTTTGAACATTTTCGTGTTCGATTTCGCGGGCTAATTTGTCTTTTTATTTCATTATCTTCTCCGCGGTTTTCATCGAAGTTTTAGATCTGCAGTGGGTATACCGTCTGCCGATCGTCGGTAAAAAATGCTCGTCTATCCAAATGTGTATCGTATTCTCTTATCTCACTAGTAACACGATCGCACACCTTCTTTTTTTTTTTTGATTTTTCGGCTGTTATTTCGAAAACGATATGGTTATATGGATATAATATAGGTTTATTGACCAATCCGATAGGAATTGAAAATTACTTGTTGTTAAAAATAATATCGTTTCGCGTTATTATGTGAAATCATCACATCGAATCGTCGTTGACCAGACCCTTTACAATATGTCGGCGATTCGATGCTAATATACATATTATTAAGAGGGAAGGGGAGAGTGCCGACCCGGATTTCACCCCGCCTGATGCGTCGCCGTTATTATTATTATAATGACTCGTCGACCGTAGTATAGTGGCGGAGCGTCGCCCGCGAGATAAGTGCCCCCCGCGCGTATTTGTATTATTAATCGCCGTTCTGAAAATTAATGATTTTTGCTCGAAACGTACCATCTGTTCGTGCGAGAATTGTAAATAGCCATTTTCTAAAACAAATCTATAGCTCGCATAAACATCTCCTCTAAGTAATATGCAATTTTAACGTGAAAAAAGTATTCACTGATTTTAACGGTATCCATTTGAAGTAAATAATTCTGAAATCTGTGTATAAAAACGTATAAACAATCGTGGGTTATATAATATCATTATTCGTATATTTGAATATTTGTAAATAATTAATCGATATTCGACGACGTGTGATGGACGAGCTTATCGCATCGCACTATTGAAACGTATGCCATAAAATAAATAATACGTCGAATATTTTAAAACTCTAGAACGTATTCAAAACTGAAAAAAAGCTAGGGGACAACAAATCGTTACGTCGTATATTCGACGTTAAACAGTGTCTGGCCCCCCCTTCTCGATAATTTTTATCCTAATTGCATCATCTGTGACAACAGCATTACTTACGCGCCGGCGAAACGGCCTCCGCACCTTCGGGTTTCGAGCGTCGCGTTTTTCGCCTCAATTTTACAGCCCACCGTCTCCTCTCTCCAGTGTACGGCGAGGTATTTGCTCGCGACGATTTCAAACGTTTATTAAATTATAAAACGCGAAGTTTCCCGTCGCCCCGCGGTGCTCGGGCCTGTCTAAAATAAATAGAAAATCAAAGAATTGACGTGTTGTCCCTTGTCGCCTTCCCCCTTGCTCCGCGAAAAAAAAATACGCAATCCTCCGGGGGCGCGCGTGCGCGTATTACCGCGACGAGCGAGCGGAAGAAACGATCTTCACCCTTTGCTTTTTAAGAGATTGTATTGTTTAAATATTTAATGTGTACGGCGCGCGCATATAATATAACGAGCGCAGTGTTTAAAACTTTAACGTCGACGTGTTAAATGTTTTAATGTGTTTGTCGTATAATATTTTAATTGTGATAAATGTATTCGTATTTTTCGACATTGGCACAGACGCGCGCGGCCGCTAATGTTATTATAATTGATATTATTATTATTATTATTATGATGCGGCTTCTCATATAATAACATTCAATTATGTCGAAACGTTGCGTAACGGACACGCATTATAAAAACGTGCCATACGCCAAGTACTTTCCGAAAACGAGGTCGTTACTTGTTTTTTCGGGCGGTCGGAAAATCTTAAAAACACGAAGGTTATGGCCGATAACCTCCCGCAGGGAAAATACGGAATAGGGGTGGACCCCGGAGAGTGCCTGTCGATCCCGGCGTTTACTCTTTTTTTTTGCTTCCGATAAACCGTAACTAAACCTCTAAATATTTTATGTCTCGAGTTCCTCTAAAACGCACAACGCTCGGGCTTCCGGTGGTGCCGGGCGATTTTACGAATAGGAAAGTATTATTTTTTTTCTCTTCGAATTGAAGAGTCTGACGAATTTATTACGATTTCACATTGTGCTTCGTCAAAACTCGACCGATTTCGGTGTAGTTCGCGAATCGATTTATACGTTCGTAAATAGATCCCGTTGATCGAATTCGGTCTAACAAAAAAAAAAAAACGAGTGCCTTCATTATATTCGCCGTTGTCGTTTATTGTACAAACTTGCGCGTATTTTTAAATTCTTATAAACACAAAAACGTTTCGCTGCCGTCGGATGATCACACCGGTTTACGTCGTCGCGCGTGGAATATCCCGATTTATTAATGTGCACGACGAAAAAGCGCGAACTTTTTTGGAACAAATCGAGCTCTCGTCGGATTCCTTAATTTCGAAAAATATGTGCCCCCTCACACACACACACACACACACATACCGAAAAATCGCATTGTTACGATAATATTATAATAATTACGCGCGCGCGTTGCGATCTGACCGCCGCCGTCGCGCCATTGATATTCCGGCTCGACGGGTCCCGTCCGCGCACTCGGAAACACAAATATCATAACGTTTGGCTCCTCGCTCGTATACATTCAATTAGACCGCAAGCGTGTGCGGCGCGCCGCCGGTTCCCGCAGCTGCAGGACACGATTTAATTGGATCGTATATGATAAACGCGCGAGACGGTCAATTATCTCGCGGTAGTTTTCGTCGCGTGACACGCGTTTAATAACATAATATCACGGACTCGCGCGCGCGCGCGCGCGCGCGCGTGACGCGTAACGCCGGTTTCGGGGACATCGGAGTAAAGGCGACGAGACGTCGACCGCAGACGCGTACGTTTTGACATTACCGGCTCGTGTTTTTTTGTCGAAACGCTACACATTACCGCCGCGCCAACGGACGTCTTCGAGTAGCGTTTCACATAAAGGTACAGTCAAAATATTTCACCGAAATACACTTGTTTTTTTCTCCAGTCGCGCGTCGCCCGTTTTTCTCGGAACAGCTTCGGTCTTCCGAAGATCGTTTTTTTTTCCACGCGCACAAAATAATTTTTAAAATAAAACGATTTCCAAACTATCGATTATATGCGCGACACAACCCGTAAATCATCCTCGTCCCCGGATATTACAATATTACGTACGTCGCCGTCGTGTCTTCGTCACGTAATAATATATCGAAATATTCGCGAAAACCAGAACCGCAGCTATGGATTTTACTGGAACGCCGCCGAGTGGAGGGGAAAAAAATAAAAATACTTCGCAGGACTTTCTTTTTTTTTTTAATAAACGAGCCGCGATCGATTTTCATGCGCCGTCACACGGTCGTCACACCCGACGGCCGGGCGCCGCGTTTGAAATAATTAATAAACACGATTATTATAAAATCGTCTTGTTTATACCGAAACAATCATTTTTTTTATTTTCAATATCAGAGTCCAACTCACAAACGTAACGCGGCGTTGAGATCGAAAAACTTTTACGTTAAATTTACATTTTTTTTTCTCCATACAACAGACCCAGCCTGCTGAACTACGAGTCGTCGAACTACTCGAAATCGAAACGCATTTTTTTTGAAACGCACACGTTTAGTCGGTCGAACGAAATTATTTTTAATATTCATTGCCGCGAAAGTAAGCCTAATAGTTTTTGAAATCGAATTCGCGTATTATCGGAGAGAAAAATGTCAATAGTTTGGATGAGATCATCATCCCCGGGTTCGACGACTCGAGTGCATCAAACCAATCGTTTGTTTCTAATATCGATTATTAGTTTCGTCGTCGGCCATAAAGAAAACTATCTATTATTTCGTTGTAGTACGACGCGCGTAACACAAACCTATCGCGGGGCGAGGACGATTCGATCAAATATTTCTGCACGCCTCCTCCTCGTCGTCGACGCGGTTGTCGAAAAGTCATTTTCGAGTGTGAGCGTGAGAGGCGTGTTTTCCATACGATCGCCGCTACAGTATAATAATATACGTATAGTCGATCGACGACGGAGGCAGATTACAAATGGTATCGGCGATTCGATCGGAAAACCGAGGGTGTTGAATATTTTAGTTTCCGCGGCCGGGAAATCCAACAGCTGGCGTTTTGTCAACGCGTCTCGTACAGGAACCGTTCGTATTTTAAAAAATAAATGACCGGAGAAGTTTTCAAGAGAAATGGTGATTTTTTTCCCAACATACCTATTTAATGGTTTGTAACGCCGCCGTCGTGTCGTATCGAAAATGTTTATAATCGTACATAATCATCTATAGTCTAGACTTCCGCTTCGAATCGATCGTTTTTTTTTTTTTTTAAATAATTCGTCGTCGTCGACGCTCGTCCGAATAACAACGACAATAATATTTACTAGTCTGCGTTATTTTAATCTTTTAATTGTTTCCACAGCGCGCGCGGCGTGTAAGACGTGTTTAAGAACGAAATTATATTATTTTCCGTTAAAGATATCGTGATGTATTTAGACAGCCGCCCGGGCACTTTTAGGTACTTTCACACAGTTGACGGTGTATTGATCGCGTTAATTAGCTTACTCGAAAGAGCTGGTCTCTCACCTCTCGCCGAGACGTACGCCAATTTTTCGCCGCTTCTCGAGAACTACTCAGAAAATTAAAAAAGTATACGGTCGTGTTTGTGTTCGACGCTCGGGGTTCACATTCACGTCTACATTATAAGGGGTGGTGTTCAATAAAACTTTTCCAACTTTCATAAAACATCGAGAAGTGTTTTCCGCCGCCGCCGACACACACACACACACACGCACGCACGTCGCTGTAAAACCAAAATCTCTTGTCGGCCCTTGGTTTTAAAATTATCTCGAGTGATTTATAAACCGACATTTTCCGTTTCGTATTTATAAAGTCTGAGTATGTATATAAATTATAAATATACATATATATATATATATATTCAAATCGACGTATATACTTTTAGTCCGTCATCAACAAACCAGTATGATAATTTTAAAGCTTTAAATAAATTACGGGTTGTAAAATATTGTATAAGCGAACGTTTTAACCGTAATAATATATCAAGTGGGTTTCAGCTCGTCAAAATAATAATAATAATAAAAAGTACTGCACATCATTGTAATACTATACCGATAGCTGTGCTCGGAATAATATGAAAACGTTAATAAAAAACGTATAAAGTATTTCGTTTTTTTTTTTTTTTCGTTATTCTAGTGATTTTATTGAGAGCGGGAATTTTTCAACGGGGAGAAAAGAGAAAGTAAAACCGCGTTCCCGCGGGTTATATAAAAAAAAAAAAAAAAACATTTTATCGGAACGCGGGTGAGATGTCTTACGAATATTTAATTTTAAACGGTTTCGCTCGCCGCCCGTGTTGTCGTTGTTGATTTGATTTTCACCGAAAATACAACGTGTCTCGTCCGCGTTCGAAAAAAACGACAAGTGCGACGTGCGTCGTTTTACACGAGTGTTCGGACGACAACAATAATAATAATAATAATAATAATAATAATTATTATCGATAAAATTGTTGTTTAGTTTCGTTCGTCTCGCCGTGATTGTCGCGTTACAATCGAATAATTATTTTCGTTTTGTTTCCGACCGTTCGGGTTTTAAAACTCTCGATCTCGACCGCAAACAATAAAACGCACGCCCGCGCCTCCGCCGAGTCTTTTGTGATTTTTCATACGATTAAATACACACCGGGGCAGTAGGAGGTATACACCTACAGTTATGGATATAATATACTTATATGTTCCAGTCGTGTATCGATCGTTCCGCAAATGCGGCCAAAGAACAGTTGGCATTCGCGATACGACTGTTGTTCGGATAAAAATGAAAATATTACAATAAAATAATCATATATATGTTTGGTGTGTGTGTGTTATCGTAGTGTGCATAAAAACGAAAAAAAAAAAAAACGAACACCGGAAAACCCTGCGAAATCGCATGTTTAACTGGTAATTATTTCCTCGTCGATATATTATGTAAATTGTTGATTATTTTCTTTACTTCGTCATCGACTACTACCGCCCTGCTCACACTGCGGTTAATTTTTTTCGTACATTTCATTTTTTTTTCTCGAAATTAGCACATTCTCTTTTGGGGTATACCTTTTAATCGTTCGAATTCGGTTAGATTTATTGTTTTTTTTTTTTTTTTTTAACTCGTAAATCGAATTTTTGATTTTTCTCTACTTATCGACGATAAATTTCAGTCTCTACATAATAATATTATATATATATTTAGTGAATATTAAACGGATTCAAATAAGCTGTAAAAATTGAAAACAATAAAAAAAAACACACACACACAACTCGAAAATTGGTTAAAACGGTAGACTGGTCTTGATTCGATTTTAGGTGAGTGGTGATTACAATAATTATCTACTTACCGAGTGGCTCGTTTCCATAAAAAAAAAAACGTTGTTTACAACAACCGTTATGTTGGTTTGATAAATGCATTATTTTTATTATTGTTTGACGTCCAGTTCTGGACAATGACGGATAAACGAAAAAATATTAATGTTTTTTTTCTTAATTTCATTATTATCAAATTCTTTATACACATACAGTGGCTTAGGGGTAGGATTTATAATAGGAAGGCGAGCTAAATAAAGTCGGATTTTATCTAACACTTGGTACCTACTCGGTCGATCTAAAACCGCGGTGGTGGTTAGCTTGCGGGTGCCGAGTTTTCTACATTTTCGATTGTAAAAAAAAAAACCAACTCCCCTTTGTTCTGCAAAATATTAAATCGAGCTTAAATGCGCTATACGCTCTTATAATATATATTGAGAATATTTTCATAAATCTCCATAATTCGTTGAATAAATATATTAACGTTGAAATGAAAAAAAAATAAAAAAAGTGTTTTATTTCGAACAAGAAAATAAATAATTTATTACGTCAAATCGATTATTGTTTGGAAAAGAAAAGATTTTAAGTTTGAAACTTCGACCGAGGTCGTTCGATATCCATTAAATTAATGTGCAAACCCAGTGTGTTTGACAAACACAAAACTCGTATCATATTTTGTTCGCGATAATCACGTGGGGATGCCTACTGTTTGATTTACCGCGGAAACAAATCGTCGTGTTTTAATAAACTAACAAAAAGCGATTGATTTAATTTTTAAAAATTTGTCATTCAAACTTTCGCGCACAGTGTTATCGTATCTTAAATTTTTAATCTCGTCTTCGAAACAGTAAAACTTTGAAATCGACCGCCGCCGCCGTCGACTTAGCCTATCGCTCGAGTCGTAGGTATGTGTGAAAAATCGAATTTCGCAGAAACTACGGGTCTAAATAATATCGCGTACAAATATGTACTTTCAAACAGACCAGTAGGACCAGTATCTCGCTTTTAACGAAAAGTCGGTTACAAAGATAAATATTGGTGGAAACAGCGACAAAAGTTTCGGTCCCTTATTTAATTTTATAACAATATTCCTCGGAGATTCGCCGGACACGATAAAGTTGTGTTGCATGTTGGACGTCTTGTCCGTTTGCGTGATTTTTTAGTTTTACTAAACACACCGTATCAGTGTGTCCGCCACACTCCTCGTGTTTTACGCGTCGTTTCCTCTATAATAGTACTTTGACAATTTCGTATTCTCGTACAATAGACGCTGTACACATTTTTACCGACCGAGTGTAAATTTCGTGTCATTAAATTTCCGTCGATCGGTTCGTTTTGAATAGTCGCCGATCCGATAAATTATATAATCAGTCGAGAAACGTTCGGTCGGCTAATAATCCGTATAATACAAGGCTGCCCGATTTATTCGGGAAGCGGGCTATAATTTCAATTACATTTAGCCATCGGGGCCATCTTATGAACAAGACACTTATGATTCGTCTATAATTCTATATTCTATACATAGATACTTAAATAAATAGGTATTTAAATCAAACAACGTTTAAAATTGCACGCGTTTTAATACTAATAATCTTTTTTTTATATTAAATAATATCCAAAAAAACAAAAAAACATCAATGAGACCTACGAAGGGACTTATTAGCTAATAATTTTTGAGCTATTAATTTAATGAAATAATAATAATTATTTAAAATACAATGGAATGTTGACGGGCCTGGGTTCGGGCCTGGGTATAATATATAAACGATTGAACGGAACAATAAAAAAAAAAAAAAATCACGTCATAATAATCGTCGTCGAACGATGTAAAAATCAGTTTCGTCGGTCGATTCGACTCGTTGAATTATAATATATTATTATATATAATAAAATATATATTCCGAATCTTCGAAAAGCGCGTGATTACGAGGACAATCGAGCGTGTTGTAATTTTTTGATTTAAGGGAGAAACGAGAGGAGCCCGCGAGACTCCGATTCGGGACTAAAGAGTAATAAAACTCGACGAGACCGGGGCGGTTTTCGAAATCGTGTTTTTCGATCGGCGGAGGATTCGTGCCGATCGCAGTCGTTATCGCCGTCGAGACGAAAATATTTGCACGCGTCTCCTCGATAACGATCGGCCTGGCGCACGTACCCTCGGCCGTCGGGAAATTACACGCCTTCCGTTCCGTTATTGTTCGTGTGTGTTAATATTAGCTCGCGCGACCCGTAACGACCACTATGTTGTTGCTGCTGCTGCTGTTGTTGTTGTTATTATTGTTATTATTATTATTATTATATTACGTTTCACCACGAACGGCGTAAATAATAAATCGTTAAATTTCTATGAAACACACACGTGCCCATATTGTTGTAACATTACGCGAGTGCCTCATAAAATATGCACGCGATGATTACACCGTCGAATTTCAAATGTCGAATTATCGGCGATCGCGGCGCGCGCAAATTGGCGCCGGCAGCCGATCGTGTCGGTCAAAACGTCCTCGTCGTCGTCATCGTTATTATTATTATCATTATTTCCTCCTCGTCGCAGTGTCCGCCGCTGGAAAACGACGTTTATTTGTTTGCTTCCCGATCGCCATAGCTGCGGCGGACTCCGAAGCGAAAATAATCATAAATACATAAATAAATAAATAAATAAATAAATAAATAAATAAATAAACAAACAAACGAATGTCGTTCGCCGCCCCCTCTGTCTCCCCCGTCCCCATTAGACGCGCGCCGTATTGTGATGTGTAACGTTGCCGAACGGAATATAAAAATAATATCGCTCGAATGAGTAGATATACGTGTGATATACGTACTTCTCGTACGTCTGATATGATATATTCCGCAAATAATGCGATAGGTGCCTCGCCTACCTCCTGTGTGCGAGCGATGAGAATTTTTATTTCCATTTCGCAGTTGTTTCGCCGACGAAATCGTCTCGTTCGATAGTCGCCGTGTAATAATATACGTATACTATTATTATATTATTCCTAACGAAACAGCGCCATCACGTCGACTCGTATCGAATACGAGCTACGGAGTCGAAAGCACACCTCCACCGAGCTGTGTTATTATTTATACTGCAGACAACAATATCCTCAGAGCACGGTCTACTACGCGTTTGTCAATGTAATATTCTCTCGTAGAACGAGATTATTCATCGTTATCATTATTATTATTATTATAATATTTATTTATTTTGCTTTTCGCGCGCGAAAATATAAAAACACCAGCGCTATTACAACATTAGTTCGGTTGTACGTTATTATTAGAGGCGTATGAAATAGCAGTAAAACGGGGTCCTCGCGCAACGAAAATAATACTGAAAAACAACGGAAACGGCGTAAACCTTACTGGGAGTAGTAGAGTAGAGTAGAGTAGCGAGCAGACCGAAAACACGTTTAATATCGACGCATGACAATAGTCGATGATATTTTTCAAATCGATCGGGTATGATTAATTTTTATTCTTATTATTATACGTTTCGCAATCCAATTACAGCGCGTTTTTTAATTTTCAACATAAAAATACAGTAGTTTAATATCGGTTATTACGCTCTAGCTATTGCGTATTCGTAAGAATTAAAAACAGTGAAAATCGGTAGAAAAAAGCGCGCAACTCGAACTCTCGACGCGAATTCGATTTTTCAACCCGTTTATGGCCAGAATTGCTTTTCATAATCTCGCGTCGTGCGAGATATTATTACGAGCGTGTGACACGTCAGGCGAGATGTTTCAATAAAACGTCGTAAGTGATAATTTCACGGTGACGCGGTCTCGGCGATAATATAACAGCACGGCGAACTGGCTGCGCGCACAGCCGAACGTGTCGAGGAAATAAGTAGAGAGTTCGAGAGTGTATACGACACGCGTATAATTATATTATTATCTGCGCGTCTTGGCGCCAAACGAAAATCGATTAGTCGCACAACATTGTTATCGTCGTTCGCGGCCGGTTCAAAATCGTTGACGTTCTTTTGGGCGCTACGACTGAAGAAGTCTTGTCTCTTTGTAGGAAGTGCTTACACGTGTTGCAGCTCAGCCACACCGCAATAGTAGAAAAATTAATAAACGCGACGAGTCGAATGAAACGTGTTTTGCTCGTGTCGCGACGACAACTATGACATGAAATTTAAATAGTTTTGTGAAACCGCAAACGCGAAGCGAACTCGTATTTATTTTAATATACTCGAAACAAAAATAACAACCAGGAGGGAGGTATTCGATTTTTCAAACTCTGATCATAATAACGTCTCGCCGCCTTTATCGTGATATTTTAGTCGAAAAAACGTCGTGGGAATAAAATAAATACGGAAAGTATCCCGCGAAACGAATAATAAAATAATAATATTATTACTTAAAAAACAAACCGAAAGACTTACCGGTCGCATACGTTGATTTTCGGTTAAAACACTCCCCTCTCTCAGAAATAAAAAATTAATCAACGACAACGAATCCCATCCATAATATTTTATTCCGCGCGATCGGATTGGTTTTAATTTTTTCGAACGAAGCGCTTCTTATCGTACACGGCTATATTATACGTATAGTCAGTCACTTGCCACGCTTACAAGTTACGCGCCTTGCATACGAGATCATCTATTTATTATTTAACGTACTCGAGGGCTGTTACCCTTTCTCGTTTCTCACCCTTACGGCTTAGGTTCGGCACCATGTAATATGCATAAGTCTCGGAACGATATGCGATTTTTGACACAACCTCGCGGGAATCAAAATGTATTTCATTTTTACACGTGTCGACGGCTCGGCCGAATAAATCTCTCGTCGCTCACGGCGAAAATGTTTCGAGAGATTATTATATAATATTATAATTAGTACGAGATGTTTTTGTCGAAAAAATCTTCTGTGATTTTCGTTTGGTGATCGTTGTTGGGCCGTCGTCGTTCGAGTTCTAGAAAAGAAGTTCTGTACATTTAAAACGGCATGTCTAATTCAATTACAATTATTATTATCGTCTATAATATCGGTCGAGGGGATCAATCGTAATGGATTTTAGTTTTGTGTTTTTGATTCCTCGCCGGCGGCGCGGCGTTCAGACCGGCGATTTGATGAACTCCCTCCGTTTTGTCACAATGAAAATCATATCGCTCGTTAAATTCCCTCGGAGCTCTTTCGAACAATTCGACTTTCCAGCCGGTAGTATCGGTAGTATCGCCGCGCCGTCTAGATCGACGACCGTCGTGTGTGTACACGCACAAATATACACGCGAAGTCTTGGCACCGATCGTGAGATTAATGGAAAGTATAAAACGGTTTTCGGTTTTACGTATAAAAACCGTGTCGATTTAATGTCTTCTGACAGGCTATATCCATTTGTCAGTGTAAATTGTTGTTCTCTTTCGAAATTCGCGCATACCTACCGCGGGTTTTGCAGAGTGCTTTTGCTGCCGCGTGCGCCCCGATAAATTTTCTCGTCTACAACACATGGAACGCAGGTAGTTTGGCGTTTTTTTTTTCTTGTAAACAATCTGAACCCGAATGTGGGTAATTTGGTTTTTTCTCTCTCTCTCTCTCTCTCTCTCTCTCTCTCGTTGTTTCGCGATATAACGTTTTTCCCACGTTCTCTACTTGACGTATGTAATTATTCGTATACCGTATGATATTGGATATTTTATTGGCAGTTTTATGTGAATACTAGGCACCGGGCTTTGATGCCCCGAAAATATAGAAATATGTACTTAAAATGTACGTCCTTAAAATATCAAAAACACGCTTAAAACGTTTGAAACCAAAATTTTTTCTTCTTCTTTGAATTAACAGTTTCTTACGATTATTTACACGGTATTTAACAATATATATATTATATATTTACGAATGAAAATCGTAAGATTCGATATATACGTTTTCATAACCAAGATCTAGTGGAAACCAACAGTTTCGTTTACAATCGGTTCAGCCGTTTCGGAGATAATTTCGGTAAATAGGACGGAATATTTTTTTATTTCGCTAATGACATCCAAACAGTCGATTGCAACGCGCCGAAAACACACGGTCGCGTCGTGTAAGCAGCACACTGGGTGACGTCGGCGGACGTCTATAAAGTTTGAATAATCACGGGGAAATTGGAAATTAGTTTTGAACAAAACGGTTTCCGTTGGAAAACACAATATACGAGTGTATAGTCGATGTATAATACTCGTACGGTGTGCGCGTCGAAAAATATTGCAATAACGAAATAATACAAAACGGCGGTGTACGTATGACGGTCAAAAGTTGAAAAACAACACGAAAATGGTCGAATGCTCGACCTTGCCGGGGGGAAAAAAAAAAAACAAAACAAAAATGATAATTTATTCCTCTCGCCGTGACCGCCGCCGCCGCCGCCGCATAACCAAGCAGTCGTCTCGGGAATATCGCCCGGAGACTCTGTACGAACCGCGAACATAACCTTTACCAGAGTCGTGGTCCCCCGGTGCCGAATTATCATCACACACAATGTAATCATGTTGCACAGAATAGGGTTGGATTCCGGTCGTCGTCGTCTCGTTCATATGCACGCGATAAAAACACATTTCTGACCTCATACGAATAATATAATATCAAAACTCGTTAAATCACTCAACGAACATATTATTTGCAATTATAATACGTGTATTATGTACTACTCAGATATTATTATTGCGTTTGGAATGTATTGATTTTACTATGACGTGGGCTTTTTGTCTCGCGCCTGTCAAAACGTATTCGACTAGAAGACTCGGTTCTGACTTGGCGTACGGTTTCTGTCATCTCCGATAAAATAATATATTGTCGTTACTTTGGGGAGCGGTGTTTTTCAAATGTCTAATGGTTTTCCTAAAAAAACGTATCGAAAAATCATAAAATAACGACAATATTTTCCCGTCGAAACTAAAAAAAAAGAAAGAAAAATCGTAGAAATTCGAAATTTAAAATAATCCGTGTCTAACCGCTTTCTAGAGATTTTCGGAAAATATTGACGTATTGTTTTATTTATTAATTTTTAATTAGAACTAAACGTTTTCGTAGTTGAAAATTCAAATAACATTCGATTTCAGTGCCCGAGGTTTGAGAATTCGGGGTACTCGACTTCTATATATTACTGTTGGGCGGATAAAAAAATGTTTTCTCCGTAAAGTCGCAACAATTTTCTCACGAGCGTCGAAAGATTGAATTTCTACGAAATCGGATATTTCGACGGTTCGAAAACCAACTGTGTCGTTCAGAATCGTATTATACCGTAACGTCGATTCCGCGCCGCCGCCGCCGTCGGTCCTGTTTCCTTTTCGCGCGCTCTGTCTCTCTCTCTCATCCTTTCTCGGTCGCGTCGTGTATTTTAATGCGCATCACACGTTAAGGAAAATATTTATTCTTCGACTACCGTTAATCCTCGCCTCGCCGCCGTCGACCGGAAATACATTAGCCAGCCAGTGCCCGCTCGCACCCTCTTCGCGCGCGCGATCGTCTCCGCCGACGACGACAATCGCTGCACGGTGTTGTGAAAAACCACTCTCGGAGCGGAATCCGCAGGCGCTACGGGCGGCCGCGGTCGAATCGCGTATATAATACATTTAAGCGCGCCGAGCGAGAGAGAGAGAGGACAGAGGGTCACGCGAAGGGTTTTCGGCGCGCACCGCACACGCACAAAGAGAGAAAAAAAGCCCGCCTGCCCGCCCGCCGTCCCGACGGGAATCAATATTTCTATTTCGAAACCCGATGTGCCGAAATGCGATTTTATCGTGTACGTATAGTATATACGACGTATTCTTTTACTTTGCGCGCGCGACGACAGGACGATATTTTACGTCGTCCTTAAGGCCGCAACACCACCGTTCGCGTTGTGCACAGATAATCGCTCGCGGTCGGTTTTCGCGAATTCGATCGGCCGATTGACGCGCGAGAGTTTCGAAAATTCCACGGATTACAAAAATTACGCCATTGATTTTTTCCCTTTCGATCGACATAGTTATTTACACGCCGCCCGCGCCGATCGTGCGTGTAATAATAAATCGTCCGCGATCGTCTACGATTCGTTCTCGCGCTTCGCGATCAGTCTTACGATTTATCGAGCAGCTGGAGTAGGTCGCGCGAAAAACAAGTGCCGGACGGCAAAAACGGGTCGCGAGTTCAATGAAGTCGAAGACCGTTTTGCCGAAAACGACGGAAACATAAAAGGGATTTGCAGACATTAAGTAACGCGGAAAAAACGTTATGTTTCGCGCGCGCGGATGTAAATATCGGGGTATTTTTACACGCGTAAAATAATACATACTATATAGCGTAGTGTAGTTGTTGGCATCGTAGTCACAACTCCGGAAAACCGGAATCGAATAGGCGTATGGAAAACATGCCCGTTTTTACTCGAACGCGAACGTATTGCGGAGATGATCGATAAGTATCTATATATTATTCAGAAACAATAGACAGCGGAAACGAATCGTATTTTTTTTGTGAATACGTTTAGACAAACAAATATAAGTAGGATTTGTTTCGGGTTCACTGCGTTACTGCGAAAACTATGGTGTGTGGTGGTGTGGCGTCCCGGTTCCGCGGAATAACTACAATGACAGGAAAAACAAAAAGGTCTCCTCCAGGACGACGTCTCCGACGGCGAACACACCGAAGTACACGGAGCTATTACGTAAAAACCGAATACGTGAGACGACATTTCGAGTCTGAAAATAGTACCGTGACTTTTGTGTCGATTTCGTACTCTTGCACTGTTATAACATATTACGGTCAGGAGTAATAACAATGCTTTATCACAATAGTAACATTTCCAGAACGTAAGTCGGTTTTCAAACGCGCTTAAATCGTATATTTCCCCGTTTCGGATTTGTTTTATTTGTCGCGCAAATTAACGTAATTATAAAATCGTCGGCGCGCGTTTTCCTAACGTCCCGGCAATTGTTGGGAACGCGTTTCGTTTGATCGAAACAACATAAATGTAAATCCATATTAATTAATGTTTGAACTCGCTGTGTACAAATAATATAATATTATAATTGATTTGACGTACGTCCGACGCGTATTTATACCGTATAAGTACTCGTGTTTTAACCAAACTAATTAATTTAGCCATGGCGCGCCGCACACAGACCTGCGGGTTTAACGCGCATACGAAATCAACGTGGCGCGATTCTATAGTAGTATTAAGCAGTCGAATAATCGGAGGTAGATTCTAACCGGTCTTACACTCGGAATGATCGAAACAGCTAGTCGGCTAGACGAATTCGTGCGACTCGATTTTCGATACCGTCCGATCTCTCGTTAAAACTTTCCAACGCGATTCTCGACCGATACGCTATGACGTGTAATGTCAGTGTTGTTTAAAAACGCGCGCCGCGCACGAAAATAATAAACCGATCGCCGAGTAAAATCCCAAGTAATTTATCAAGCCGTGTAAAAAGTTCGTTCGTCGACTATTGATCCCCCGAGGTACACGCTCGCGCTACACATACACGTACACGTACACATATAGACGACGAGGGCGAGAGGGATTATACACGCGTGTGTATAACGGCGACGAAGAGAAACGCACTCGAACGACGTGTCGAAATTTTCCCCGCTGGTCGCGTTATAAAAATAAATCTAAATATCTATAAATATGTGTCTAATGAAACGGCGGCGGCGGCGAGAACACGTTTCGTTCTTATACCGTCCGTCGAGAACCAAAGTCTTTCCTGTTTTTTTTTTTTAAAACCGTCCGATTTAGTCGAACGATATAGAAAATATGACATACGTAGGTATGTAAACCTATCGTGGAATAATAGTTGTCGAAAAACGGCGGGACGACGAGAACGCGATTATTGGAAAAACTGCGATACAACAACGATCGGGGTGTATAGTACTAGGCACTGTAGGTCGACCCCCGCCGATAGGATATGTATTCGAAAGGACTTTGCGCGAAACGGGGCGAGTTACGGCCGTTACTTTAATTAATAAAGTTTCTACGATTAATAACGTTACGAGTAATTTCGATGAGTCGCGAGCGCAACTTTTACGGAACGACGAGTATACGTTGCGATAGTCGTGCCCGAAAATTACGCACGATTTATTATATTTAAATCGATAATGTCGACCTCTAACCACCGGTGATTTTATTGGCGAAAAAATCGTCGAGCGCGCGTTTTCATTAGCGTTTGCGTGTGGATTACTTTTGTTCTCTTTTCGTTCGGGAAATATGATTTCTCGTAATCGGTATTTAGCTCACGACGAATATCATAAACGCGCGAAAAGTTATATTTTCAGGGGAAATTCGTTAACGTATGCAATGTTAGTGCCGGCAAAGCGTCGGCGGGCGACACTGGGTGTGTTCGCGCGTCTTTGTAACCATGGCCACCGCGGCTTTCGGAAAGAATTTTTTTTCACCTCTCCGCGGGTACGTATCGGGAACTTCCAATGTAGAGCAATCTATTTTGCGTAATTTTTGGCGAAACTACCGATTCGATAAATCACGTCTGAAATGTTCCTAGTTTCGATAGTAAGTTATCGATATAAATTACAATATCGCTCGGACACGCGTAGTCAAAATATAATCGTTGCTAAATCCATCGGAATCTATTCTAGCGCCGCGGCGCGGCGCGGCGGCGCTATCGAAAGCGTCTCGACTCTGCGGGCAGAAGCGGATTCGATTTTTCCATTTCGAAAAGCCTCGCGCGTTTTTTTCGTATATATTTTCGATCCCACCGAATTAGGTTCTCGTTAATAATTCGAAATTTAATCATTCGCGCGACGAGCGTACGGAATTAAAACGGCCGCGGCAATCGGGAGAGCCGCGCCGGATTATGCCGGTTGATTTCACATTTCGCTACGTCGTTTCCGGCCGGTCGAAACACACCGCCGCACAACATTATGCGATATCATATAAATTATGTAAACCCCACCTCGCACACGTACGTATACCGGCGTTGTACGTGCAGTTATTATCGCGCGGCGTTCCGCAAACCAGTACAACGTTCGACGTTCGTCGCGTTAAATATTTTATATTCGCTTTCGCGTCCGCCGCACATGCCTGATCCCGTCGAATACCTAATTACCGATGTAGGAATTCGGCGATTCGGCGGTACGCTTTTTCACGCGTGGTTTTGGTATTGATTAATAATATTATTGTTCGGCGGACGCCCTGGAAAATGCATTTATGACGTGAAAAAGAAAAGAAACGCCACGAAATGTCTATGAAAATATTATAATATTCAAAACCGGTACACCGCACTCGAGTGTGTTTCAAAAATCAGTTTGAAACGATCGTTTTGGATTTTTCAAAAACACTGTTTGGCCGGCCAACGATTACCGCGAGCCCTCTAAGAATCGGTTGGCCCGCGACAGAAGGCGCGCACGCTTAGGAGAAAATAATAATAATAATAATGAAAATATGCACACAATCTTACGTAATTTAATCATACACTTTTCTGTACGCTACTACGTGCGTTGAAAATAAAAGGGGGAGGTGTGGTAGAGAAAAAACGATTTTTCGAATGAAAAAACGTACGTCCGCTCATAATAAAAACGATAAATATCCCAAAGGCGGGCGGGTGTTGTATTATTTTACGCGTATATTACGTACGCTTTTCCTTGTAATTTAACGCGGCGGGCAAGAGTGTGGCGCGTGTAAATGAATTCGGAATTTACGACGTCCCGCGTACAAATAACGCGAATTTTCTTCTTTTTTTTTTTTAATTCGGTTTTTTAATTTTTTTTTTTCCCTCTTTACCTCGTCGCTCATTCTTTCGCCCGCCGCCGTCGCCGCCGCTACTCTAAATCATCGTAAACCGCGACCGAGGTCTGCGCAATAAAATCTCGCGGTTTTTCCTCGGTTTTTTCTTTCGTTTCGTATACAGGTGAAGCTCGACGATGATAATTATTATTATAACGCGCGAGACCTTCGTCGATATTTCACGACGACGCGCGACGTTCGGACGCCGCGATATCATCTCACACGCCAGGTATTCGAAGACGAATAATTATCGCGTAAAGATTACGTTTATACTTCGCTTCGTTGGCGCGATTTTTTATTGGATCGCCGAGAAACGTGTTAACGCGAGATACATTTGGTCATTTTAAATTTTAAACCCACGCGCCGACGACGTTTTGGAAAAACGATTTGGCGGTACGAGTACATCGGTATTCCGACGATTATATTTTTTATTCCGTTTAATTTCTCATACCTTCTGTCGATTATTATTTCAGTATTATTAGATCCCTGCAATCTACCGAAGTGAAAATTTAAAAAATAAATAATACTACCCAGTCTCGTTTGACGATGATTTTAAATATTTATTCAATAATTTATTCATTTTTAAATACCCATTCGAGAGGATAAGAATAATCAATAGTAATTTTTTCCATTATATATACCGAGCGAATTTTTTAATATTTATTTCCGCGGATATCGGATAGTAACTAAAACATTAATCGATTTTCACTAAAAGGATTAATAATTTCTCGTATTTATATAAGCTTTAGATTGGAGAAACTTTTCCCGGTGAATACTTTGTCGCGGGTAAAGTCGCTAATACTTTTAAATATTTTTTATTACGACGATGGAAAGTACGTGTTTATAGTTTTACTCGATAATATCGGCGCATAATATACACGGTTTTGTCGTGTTTGAGCGTCGACATCCTTGTACGTATTTAGCACGGTCACCGTTTCGCCGTCGGACGACGACGTTGCGGGAGATTTCTCGGCGGCCGGTTTGAATTTGTTCACTATTCGTTTTCCCCCGACCACCGGTGAGAAAAGCGCGCTGCGAGTGAACGAACGGCCGCGCGGGCGTTTTAAAGAGGAGCGAACACCACGGCCATAACCGCAAGCGAGTATAATAATACGAGACGGCAACGTACGCGCGCGTCGACACCGCGACGATAGCGGGGCTCGACTACAATCAATACGACCGACTCGGGGAAAATATCGTCTACCCCGTCGAACAACCAGCGTCTCGCCACTGATCGTATCTACGCGCGCGTGTGCACCCGCGCGCGCTCGTGCGATATAAAGGCCACGTGCGCGTGGTCTGGCCCCCGCAAGCAGGTACATATATAATATATACGTATATTATGGCGCGAGGGATCCTGGGTGCGGAAATCGCGAGAGTTATTATATCATAGATAATAGGGGAATGAGGAGAAGAGAAAAATTTTCGAAAATAAAAACCAGCCGAGAGTCGTCCACTCCTTATCGTAATCGTAAGATCGAATGTTCGCGCGTTGAAACGTTAATAATATCGCTCGCGTACGATTAGAAACAGATCGGAAAACCATTTTCTGCGGCAAGTCTTTCTCTAATATATACCGGAGTCATGTTTAATCATGCAAACTAGACACGTTTTTTTTAATAATTATCCGAACGACCAAATCGAGACATTTGAAAACAAATCGATTTGAGTTGAAAACACTCTTTCCCGTCTGATGTGTATCCGATTTTTTATTAATTTTTTTCTTTTTTCGCGGAAAAGAATCTCGGGAAAATATGGATTTTGCGAAAAGTAATATACATATTATATTGTAATTGAAAAACACTTACCGAGATTAAAAGAAACGTTTTTAAAAAAGAAATCTTTGCGTATTAAACACGTGCAATCGGATTTCAAATTCACTATTATATTGTCGAACGAAGAAAAAACCGATCGAATTAGATTCAGGCGTATGAAAATAAATGTCCCGCGACTTGTCAGAAGAAACGTTGAAAATAATGATAATTTTTTCTACTACTCGTTTTACGCGAACGTTTTCCACATTTTATATATATATAGCAAAAAAAAATCGAATCGAATAAACCGTAGTGTAAGACCAAATTAAGTCTTACCATAATCCGGCGAATAATATAAACGTCACTAGGCAGTAGGCGGTCGCCGCCGGCGGATTAAACAATCAAAACGATATCAAAACTGCAGGCTTTTCGTTTAGGGGCGATTTGGAAATTTTTAAGAAATATGCGGAAACGTTCGCAATCTAACTTATTATTTTCTAGCCAGAGCACTTTATGACTTTTATCTTAGTTTTGTTGAATAATAAATAAAGCTCATAAACCACAGTCGTCGTAAAAACGTCATATAAACGCGCGCGGAAAACTGTATTCGTTATTAACAACAATTTCACTTTGCCCACAGCGGTTCGGTCGGACACCGGAACGCCCGCCGGGTCTGAGTAGATAATTTTCAAATAATAATTTTAAATAATACATTTTGATGTGTGCGGTTATTCGTCATCGTGTTTTTGACCTGAAAAATTCGAAAAAACTGACGGGAAAAATCAGACAACGTTTTCGGAATACGCTGATTTTCGACAAAATCGAATTTATTTTCGAAAAGGTGACAGATAATTTAAATGTTCGCCGAATCCGAATTACATACTGCCGCTCTCTAAAGATATCAAATGTCGATTGTGAAATGTTCGTGCCGTTCATAGTTGTTTGAGATTTTTCGAGTGTTTTTTCGCAAAATGTGACCAGCATAATAATATTTTGGTCCAACAAACCAGGAAAAGTCCGGCTCGCAATCGTTTTATACGAGAGCGCTCGATAGAAAAAAGAACGTGTTTAATAGTTTAAATCTCAAAAGGTTTAAAGGATATCGTCGAAGGATTTTTAAAATCGTAACTTTTATACTATTACTACTCTGCATTGCCCGCAGTATCGGTTTTACGGTCATTAATATGCCGTTTTATACGTCGAGTATTCAGATTACAAAACCTACATCGTACGTCGAGCCTTCGAGAGTAAATTTAAGTATTCCAATAACTTTCAAAAGTATTCCGACCGAATAAAATCAGTATAATTATAACGCGTGTTTTATAAAACAAAAAAAGCCACCCACACCCATACAGTGATCCGAAAACCCGTTTGTCGCGCTCGTAGGAACACCCGAAACTATGTATGTTCTATCGTCGTCGTTACAGAAGTGAATAAAAATCGATTTTATACGTTGGACGATAAAATCGATTTTTCTTTTTTGTCGATAGTCTTGCTGCGACCAATCTGACGAATTTTCTTTTCCGCCGTGTTTCAGACGACATGGAAATCATTTGCAAAACCCATTTCCTGCAACAAGTGTACAGGAAGATCGACGGCGCGGTGTTGGACTCGCATAACGAACGGAACCTGGACTGCGTGACCACGTTCCAGACGCACTCCATCCTGCAGAGGTTCATGATACATTTCGACCGTTTGGAGTTGGACTGCAACGATCACCTGTTCATATTCGACGGCGCCCACGCGGTCGGAGCGCACAAGGTAAGGCTGATATTTTTTTTTATATTTTAGTTTAAGCGTATTATTATTTCGAAGATTTCGGTTTTATAGAATTGTTCGAAACCGCGTGCCCGACGCGAGCGGAAATCGCTCGTCCGGCGAGTGCGCCGAAAATTGTATTTTTCCGTTCTTCTTCTTTGTTTGAGTTTTTTTTCCAATAGCTTTTTTTCGTATCCACTGAAACAGTTGGTGTAAAAACCTTTCTTATTTCTACTGAAATGAAAACGTTTATCCTCTACTATAATATAATATATTTATATGTGACGTATATAATAGAGTTGGTGCACGAGCTATGTGTTAAAAGAGACCGCGTACGTATAATAATAATAATAATTCTACAAAATAATTTTCAGTTTTCTTTTGGATTTCTGTTCATCATTTAAGATTTAAGCTCTGCCGAGTTATGATGGTTTTCAGTGTTTTCTTCTTTTTTTTTTTTTTCATTCTATACAGCACGACACAATCCTGCACAGTGTTTACTGTGTATTCTCGTTTTTCCCGAAAAAGTTAAATACTCCCTTTGATACCGCGCAGTAGTGGCGCCAGATTTAATTTTCCGTTTTTTTTTCTCTCATTGAGATGCGAAAATAAAAAACTTTTAGGTAATTTCCTTTGCGTTTGCCGACGACCAATACGCGCAGTCCACGGTTCGAATTAATAATAAAAACGGTAAAAATCCAATCTTACTCGAGAAATTATACCTAATCGATAAAAACGTCGTACCGACGACGTGAATAATTATTTTTTGAAAAACGTATATATAATCACTCTTGACTTGTTGGTAAACGAAAGTAAAAGCGCGTAGCATATTGCGATAATACAGCGAAAATATCGCGCGAGAATAATCCGATCGAAAAATGATATTTTTACCGGAAAAAAAAGAAAAATTATTCGAAAAAGTTTTTCGGTAGGCTTCTATTTGAATACTAACGGTAAGCGTTCAAAAAAATAAATAAATACATAAATAATTAAAAACTTTTGTCGCGAATTTTTTCCCAAATACTCTCTACGACACTCGGGCGCGAATACTTTATGCGCGTAGAATGGCGTTTTTGTAATATTATCACCCGTTCCCTCGGCGAACTCTCCCGTCGTGTCGCGATATCGATTTATCGTCGGTGATATGATAATGTTTGTCGTTTTTTCCAATTAAAAGTATTCGTCTAGTATTATTCATACACGTCGCGTCGACGACGTATAATATCCGAGTTTAATGACTATAACGCCTGTAGAAATATATTATATTATTACGGTCGATTTTTCGACGTTATTTTCTACGCGCATTTCGCGCGGGTCGTTTTTTAACGGAGAGCGTGTGCGGGCGAAAAACGGCCCAGAATTTCGGCGACGGCGGCGGATGTTTGCCTAAACCGAACGCGATATTTAATGCCGGCAAGACGACGACCACGTCGTGTCTCCGACGGATTTTCCGAGACGAATGACCGCGCTTTGCTTGTACATTGTAATAATAGTAGTGCCATAACGACACGGTCGGTCGCGTCTCTCGGGCGCTTTTTTCGCTGCAGTCCGCCGCCGTTTTCGACCCTTTCGTCTCGCGGCGTTTCGGAAACGAGAATATTTCCGGCTTCGCCGTCCGTCTACTCTACCGTCGAGTCCGGTCGCTTAAATATGACGTGCCGACGATATAATAATATATTATTATATCATGCGTTTCGCCGGAAATTATTTTAGATTTTTAGCGCCGCCGCGCCGGTCGGTACAACCGGGCGGGATTTTTTTTTCCAACGGGGGCGGTTTTCAAAACTATCCGAGGCGACTCTGCCGTGAATCGCATCTATTCGTGTCATAACGCGAGAATTTACCGTCGCACAGTACCTAATTGCTTTTTTGAAGAACAAAAATCTCGTCTACGCGTGTAGAACCGGCTCGCAGAACGGTTTCGTTTTCTATTGTTTCTTTTTTGAAGACGACCTCGTTCGACACGACGAATTCGGTCCGCGCGAAAGTCCCCGCCGAATCGCTCTGGTCCGGCCGCGCTTTACATTTCGACTCGTGTTCGATTCACCCGCAAAACAAATGAAACACAACGCGCCGAGTATAGGAAATAAAGGCCAGGGGGGTCCTCTGAGAATTTCGCCCCCTTCCCTAGTCTGCAGATCCTGCAGTCTACAGACCGTGTACACATAAACGATTTGAAAATCGTTTTTTTTTCCCATTTTTTTCGATTACCGCGAGTCCCCACTACAAGAGTGTTCTGATTGGCTTACGGGGTACCCGCGCGACCGAGTACTTTTTTACGTTTTTTTTTTTTTTTTTTTATAATAAATTAATATCAATAGTAATTAGTGTTTACTTATGTTTTATGTACTCGGTGTATATATATTACGTACGTTTAACAAACGCATAAAAAAATATCAATATAAAATATGAATGTTTTAACATTTTCGTTTGCTACCACTACTTTCATTTTATTTCATATAAATTAAAAAAAAAACAAAAAAAAAAAAAACGAGAGAGTACATTGTACGTGTTTATTCAGGATTTCTAATGAATCGAGTGTAGTTAGAGTTGTTTTTCGATTACGACGTGGTCGCAATTAAATTTCATAAAAACATAAACACATCGATGTTGGTCATAAACGTTGGCGCGCGATTTCTCATCCATCACAATTATTAATGCGTCAATGCAGCACCGAAAGAATCCTTAGAACAAGACCAAAACACGACAACTCTAAACAGAATTGTCCCGTTTATTATGTAATCCTATTCGTCCGAAACGCTCGTGGCAAAGTTATTCTAAAAAATTGTATAAATTTTCCAATGATTTTCTAAATCTCAGAAAGACGAAGAGAATAAAACGCTATGCGTAAACAGATTTAATAAATTATTTAATAACACGTGTATATTATTACCTAGGTACACGCGCAGTGCGAAAAATAATTAAATTAATTGCGTTCGAAATAGGTTTTACGACGTTGCTATTTGCAGGTTATATTATATATAGTAAAGGTCCCGGAAGTTAACGCACTAAAAGTACGCTCGCGCGTTTAAATTTTTTATGGTGCCCATTAAAGCGAAATGCAATTTTTAAAGTACCCCCGCGGTCGACGAAAATCACACGTCGCGCCGTGTACCGTGTATATCGGTAGGAAACGGTCGCTTTTATCGAGTTTCGAACAGACTCGACATCCGGTTCATCCGGTACACGTTATTGCGAATTAAATAATTTTTATAAACGATTTTTAGTTTTAATCATCGGTTTTTATTTACTCGCCGGTTTCCGATACCGAGTCGCGTCCAGAGCAAATACAAATAATATACGTAATGTGCGCGGTCTTTGTTCGGAAAGTTTCCAAACGTTCTCTCGTCGCGAATGAAAAAAATAAAATCGTACCAGAATATTATATATTTTGTCCTTGGAAATTACGTCCATTGTAGTTTGACCATTGTTGTCCGTTTAAAGAACGTGGTCGGGGGGGGGGAGAAACGAATCGATACTGTAAACAGTGGGTTTTCTCCGCCGAGCAGTGCCCCGCCGCAAACGATCGGCGATCTCTCGACGAATGGCTTCGAATAAAACGACTGTGTCGGCCAAAACGATTCGAACGAGCTTGTTATTTTCTTTAACCAGACGTGCGTTCAACGCGCGCTCACTTGAAATGCATCAGACCGGTGTAATACTCGAGAAAAAAAGGCCGTCGATTGTCGTCTCTTTTCTGCGCGGCATTCGACTCCGCGTGAATGAATAAGTTAAAACGTTCCCGTCGAATGTGTAATATCGTAGAACGTCGTGTCGAAAATCGCAAAACGAACAATCCGGTTTCCTTCAAAGTATAATATAATATAGTTTGCGAAATTAATAACTAGTTCGATCGAAAAAAATATTACAATAACGTTCACTTTTCGACGCCCAAACAATAGTTTCGGTTTTAATGAGCGAGACCGCCCCGGCGCGGCGCGGCAGTCGGAGAAAATCGAAAATCTCTCGACGGCGGCGCGGCGTATCGTCGCGGCCGACTTTGGGGATTTTGGACTTGGGGTTTTCTCGACCGAATTGCGCGTATTCCTCTATTCACGCCGCACAATCGTTTGCGAAAACGTCGTCGTGCGGCGATCGTTGTCACTCGAAAACCGCGTTTAGATACGTATACCATCCATACTTATCCGCGTAGCAAAAAAAAAAATTAAATCTCGTTTAAAAAGTCGGCGTGAAATAATGGGTTTTTTTCTTATCGTTTTTTTTTTCCCCGCCCGCTCACGAGCTCCGAAGCTGCGCGTCTATCGTGGGCCTAATGCCATAATACTTTGCCGTAAAAAATCGTCGATTTCGTCGCCACGACGACGACGACGTTATACGTGTATACACACCACGCGGTCGTTGTGAACGTAACGTGCACTTTGATTACAATCAAATTTTATGTTATTGTAAAATCCACCTACGAGAGTATAATATCCATAAAGTTATTTCGGCGCGATCTACGCGTATACCGAGCGCGCCTGCTCCGGCGTGCACACGACGACGAGATAGTTTTCGAAATCGGAATACATTATTATAATATTATGACCGCGATAATATGGCGAAACATAAATATTAAATTACGAACGCATTTATATATACATACGCGTATAATAATTTATGATAACGACGGTCTGTGTTGCATATTTTAATATGTACGACGGAGCGACTTATTCGGTTCAACAATTCCAATTACACATTCTTGTACCCGGTCGTACGTATATATTATTATTATTATTATACGTATATCGTACCTATGCGCGGAATCGTCAGTATTGTGTCTTCGCTTTTTCATACACCGCGCGAACAGCGCAGTCGCTCTCGCGCGAAAAACGAGTAGTTTCGAAACCGTGTTTTTTTTGTTTATGCTCGCATAGTATGTACAAATATGTATATTAGACGCGCGCGTATTGTGCGCACGATGAAAACACCGTCGTCGTCTGTCTCGAAAAATCATAGTATCAAAATGAAATGTAACGCGGGGGGGCGCACACGATGGGACGAGGGACGCGGTAAAGGTTTCACACTGTCCTCGAAGAACTCGACTCGACGTTTTACGCGAGCGAAATTATAACACGTTATGGTAATTATTATTCCCCTCGGACAAGCCTCCGTATCGAAAGACGACCCCCCGCTTTCTAACAATACGATATTACGCGCGGACGGAGAAAATAACGCGTCCCGAGAATGCACTTCAAACGCGAATAATTCTTCGGGGCCGCGCCCGCCCGGCGCAGTCGTCGTATATACGCCGCCGCCGTCTCCCCCGTACCTCTCTCTCCTCTCGTCATCGTCGTCCGCTTTTGTGTGATGCCGACGACGAAAACGTTATTGTTATCGTACATTGTGCTTGCGAGTATACGCAAATACACGTATTATACGACGAGTATAATCATAATCATAATAATAATAATAATAATGATATCGTCGTGCCGCCGCGGTCAGTGTAATCATTGCAGTGAATACGGGGCGAGCCGGCCGCGATGGTGTTCGCGATGACAACCGCGGCGCGCTTACGTATGAAATGATATTATTATTATGTACGGTAATACCGGCCGAGTCTCGCGGCGACGACGACGACGACCACTCGTTTAGATTATAATATTATGAAACGTCATAAACGTGCCAGCCCGACGGCGACGACGCGACCCCGAACAGCGGTCGGCCAAATCGTGTTGCGCGAGATTCACAGAAAGACGAATATTATTTCACTACTACTTCGTTGGTGAAAAAAAAACGATACGACGTCTTATCGATTTTGATTATTCATCAGACGTATTTGATTGCGATGAAATTATTATAAATATTATTAACAGCAATATTAATTATGTTTGGTTTTCGATTCTCAAATATCAAACTGTCGTCAAATTCCTACGTATATCGAGACGTTTTTGCGAAATGAAAAAATAATCTACACAATAACGCCTCAGACGATCCGAGTATTTAATAATAATTGTTCACTGCGATTGGGATCTTCTCACACGAAAAAGAGAAACTCGTGAAGAATCTCGTGAATTTTCAAACCTTGAGTCGGTCGAAAGTTTTTGGCAACTTTAGAATACAGAAAAAGTTTTCCAGATTTGGTCGGGTTTTGTTAAAATTTGAATTCCAGAGACGTCTATATGACGTATTTTCGATATTTTTCCAAACAACTTTGAATAAAAATCGGCCAATACAAAATTATTGGGAAATTCGAAAAATGAACAAAAAGTCAATTGATAATATGAATAGAAGAAAAATCACAACGATTCCTGTTCGTTTTTGAAACAGACCGCGTGCGCGATAATATTATAGTTTGAGCTGATAATAATATAGTCGATAATTTTCCTTTTTTCTCCATAAAACAGTGCGCGTATTAACTGCCGTTAGTTTGCGTTCCAGCGTTTCGAAATTTCAGGCTGTTTCTAACTCGTTTCCAGCGTCATAGTCGATAAAACGTATATAAAAACCGTGCGAATTGTTTTTATTTCGACGAAAAAAGCCAAAAAATACAAATGTCATTTGAAATTTTTTTTACCATTATTATAATAACATTTTTTTCATCAAACGATTCGTAAAAGTGTCAACTTTGTTGTCACATAATATATTCATATATATAGGTATGTGGTACCTGGTATACGTACGGCGCCCGCAGCGACCACCACTAATTGAAATGTTTATAACAGTCGCGCGAAGAGTGGTGGTAACCCCCCCGTGTACGCGATAAAAAAATGTACTCTGTCGTCGACGCCGAAAAAATTCCCGATACACTCGGAGTGATAATATAATAATAGCAATTATGATAAATCGCGTGTGACACGTCGAAGCGACGGAACGCGCGTTTTGACGAATCTTTTGCCGAGAGTTTCGGCGTCCATCTCTCCCGTCGAATGCCGTCGCGGAATTCACACGAACCGACAACATCGCGTTTATATTTTCAGTCGTCAGCGAATCGTCACGATAATGAATGGACGGGGCGAGAAATCGTTTCACCGCCGTTGTATTATTAACAAACGACTCGCCGCCGTCGGGGGCGAGATAGACTTTGACTAAAAATTTGACTAAAAGATACAAACCTCGTAGTAAAATATAGACGTGTTGGCTCGAAATCTATAGGTACGATTTTATGTTTAAAAGTCTGTAGACGTGCACTAAATTACAACGCTTTAACGAACGTGTGACGTGCATATAATATAAACGATATTGTAAAAATGCGTTTTCGTCCACTGATTATGGAAAAAGCCGGGGGTCTCGTGGTTATACGAAAACCGCTCGGGGCGGTTATCGCGAGTTAATTAGTAAATTAACCGACAGTGTGGACGAGTTGAAAAAAGAAAAAAAACACCTCATAACTATAATAGTTAACTCCTCTCACCTTTTAGAGTACTCGTAATTGTATAATATAATTAAATTAATATCATAAACGATGCCGCCAGACGGGGGCGGTGTTATAACCGGCCCGTCGAGTTTTTTTATATTATTATTTTTACGCCCCACGCGCACCCGGCGAACTCGTCTCGTCCGAGAAGGGGAAAAAGACAAATATTTGTCGCCGACCGGGACTATATTTATTTATTTTTTTCTTCCTTTTACGACGAACCCTATACCTGATATTATTGTTGTATTTGGATTTTTTACTTCTCGGGTTCGAGGATCGGATCGCCGTAGTCTCGTCTAAAGTCAAACGAAACGCGGGCCGTTTGTTCGGAATTGATTTTCTATAAATCGTTCAGTCGGCGCGATTCAGGTATATTTTTCAGTAGAGCGCGTATTTCGCCGTGATTTCCATGGATTTTCAATATTGTTTACCGTATAACGACGCGGGGACGCAGTGTTTTTTTTTCTATCTTTTCCAAAAGTGTTTGTTTTAAAAATATCGAATTGAAAATTAGCGAAACGAAAACATTATGTATATTCATACCGTCGTCGCAGTCGTTATTGATAGATTGTTCACTGCTAGGCAGTGAACACCGACAACGCGCGAACGATACATATAATATTATTGTACGTTGGACGTTTAAACTTGGTTTCTAATAATGCGATACTCTGGTTGTGTTTTTTTTGCTCCTCCGCGCGCCCGTAGATAATTTTATTATTATATGTATACGAGTTTCATTCGACTTGTTTGTTTACAAATAAATTACTTTTACACGCCGCCGCCGTCGAAGTGTGGGATGAAAAAACTACGTTTTTCGGTACGCTCATGCCAATACGTTACACGTGTTTTTTGCTCATCGAGATGGGTTTTTGCATTTTCAAAGGTATACGATTTCAACGATTATCGATTATGGTAAATTTTAATAGCGTTCGTAACTATAATATGATCTACTGATTGGATTATTATTTGCGCGGTTTAAGATTTCGCACATAGGGAATGCGAGTAGAAAACGAAACGTTGTGTAACCGAAAATCTCGTTGTGCGCGCGCGCGTCTTACGTTGAATATTTTCTCGTTTTGTTTGTCGAAATCGACGATCTTTCCAATCGATTTGATGACGTTCGTTTTCTTTTCATCGCTATCGCGCTCAGTCCGAGCCGAACATGATAATACGACTCTGCTAAAATAAAATATAACAAACCGTCCGGTATGTGTAGAACACACGATATTCTATTGCTGGCCGATTAAAGGCGTTTTCGATAAGTTTACTGTGGCGAGATCTAACGGTGTGTAGTGCGCGCAGTCGAATAAAAAGTACGTAATATTTATTTTATCTCGAACGCTCGTTATAACATTTCGATCGACCCCTCCGACGACGACGTTCGCTGTATAAACAAAAGAAAAAAACTCTAATACCGTATTTTGTTGTTGTTGTTGTTGTAAAAGTCGTTTTAAAATATATTTTATTTTCGTCGAAAGTAGAAAAATCGTACACACGTCTTTTTGATACGCGAGATGAACGCGCGAGACGCGATAATACGAAGAAGATGAGAAAAAAAAAAATAAAAATAAATCGCAAATAGAATTTGATTTTTTTCCACTCGGACAGATCGAACGGCACGGATTTATCGAAATCGGCGTCTAAGAGCCGTGTGTCGGGGCTAGATAAAATCCCGAACAGACCATAGTATATAGTAAACGTTTGGTCGCTGAAATAATAAAAACATCACGTCGCGACATTGAATATACGTTTTAACGGCGGCGGCGTCTATTATACAATATGTATACGGCGCCATTGTCATTATCTATTTGAACCAGGTACCTACCACACCCCCTCCCCCCCCCCCAGTCTCGGGGTTTGCTGCGCGTTTCCTGATTAATGCACAAGTCGGGCTGCGCGAGCCCGGAGGCCGTATACATAATGTAATATGCAATTTATACAGATTAGGTGCGCGGTATATATGCGACGACGACGTTGGCCTATAAATTATAATATTATTAAAGTCTTAAAGGCGATCGACGACGGAGCGGCGGGAATAATAAGAAACTTGTATTATACATTTTATTATATCATTATTTTCAGCCTATTGTCGACCATCGCCATTACCGCAGTTTCCGCCGCCGCCGCAGCCGCCGCCTCCGCCTCCGTTTATCGATCGTCCATTAACGTTTACGAAAGTTTGCCGGCATATGAGAGGATATTATTATAATTTTTCACAATTCGTCTATTATGCGAAAAAACTTTTTATTTTTTTCCTCCGCCGAGAAACGCGTCGTTTCGGCGATACCCGCGCCCGCGCCGCGCCGTACGCCTTTAATCGTTTTAAAACTCACCGTTCGCGATCTCGAAACAAACAACGCGCGTTGAACGAGTGAAGAAATCCGTATCGTCGTCGCCGAATCTTATAAATATCATAAATAATAATATCAAGAGAGCGCTTTTAAAGTCTCTCGATCGATTAGGGAATAGGAAAAACTACCCTGCGAAACGTACATCGATTTAACCTCGAAGTCTGAGAGCAGTGTGTTTCGCATACCGTTTTCCGCGGACGTCTTCGATGTTAATTATTATTCTATGACGTGTTTTGTTTTGACAACCAAACACACACACACTCACTCTCTCTTTCTCTTAGCAGTCGGTCGGTTTTCCCTTTAATATTTTGAAACTTCTCATTAACGTTTACAAAAACAGTTTTCCTATTCGCGAGTCGAGTGCGCGCTGAAAAGTAATTGGACCCAAAAGTACGTTTTAAGTGAAAAAGTCACTCTCGAGTCACGTAGCTCACTCTCGTAAAACACACGTCAAATTATGGCACGCCTGTCTCGGATTTCTATTTCGCAAAAAAAAAAAAAAAAAGAAGAGAAACGAAAATCACACGTTCGCTCTAGTCGTCGCACAACATAGATTATCGTCATTAAAAACAAAAGAAAAAATGGGAAATATACGCGATGTACATTCATTTTTTATCTTTTTAGAAAGTTAATTTGAAACGAACGATTGTTTCGCCCACGCTCGTTTTATCGTATGTTCGGCGGACGAACCGATTCGTCGGTGCTCGACGACCCCCGCGCGAAATAACTCCTCGAGACTTGGAGAACATTAATTTCAGAGGTTCTCGTGCGATTTGAAAAAAGTACGACGTCCCCCCCGTGTCTGTTCGATCGCGTTTTTTTGGCCGAAAAAAATTCCAGCTCGGCCTAAAATTTCAACTGACCTCACCTAATTCGACCGTCGGTCACGATATGCAATGTTCGTTAATCGTGTCAGCCATATTTATACGCTCTTATACGCGACGATAATAATAATAATAATAATCATAATGACGGCAATAAGTAATAAACTAATGACTAATAATAATATTATATGGTCCCCGGGTCTTTTCGTCGCTTATTCTTTCGCACATTAAAACTTTTTGTCTGTTGGAAATTTCAAAAGTTCCGGTTAATCCTGCGCACGGCTGCAGATGGTTTGGCCGCGACTCGGCGGGAGTAATAATTATTATCGATTTCACTTTAATAATAATTATCGGATGGCGGGCTATTGCGGTAATTAATAAATGTTTTATCGTCTTCTTCGCGCGGCGGCCGCGTGCACAACTCCGGCTGCCTTTGTGCCGTCGACGGTCTTTCGTATTGCTCTCGTAACTCACATTACTCGCGCGAACCTATATAACATTCGATGGGACGAATGATTTGCTCTTAATTTTATCGCAATTTAGACTCGAGTCACGGCTGTGACGTCGTCTCACATTGTGTAATTCTCAGAGTACCGCTCGAGTCACCGTTGATCATAATATTTCAATGTCTCATGAAAGAGTCGCGAAAATGTCTCTATTATTCAAGTATAAAAAAATAAAATAAATGTCCTTCAAATTTCGTTTTAGTGGTCTTACCTTACACGTCGAATAATACGTATCGTAATCGTGAAAAATATATCGATCGCGCGGACGAAACACGAATTTCATACGCATTCGGCGGGGCGGTCGACTCTCGATACCCGTTTCATCGGTGCGACATCGTCTTTCGATGAAGGGACCGAGTTGAATTCGCGTTCGGGAGGCTTCTAGAGACGACGTTGAAATATTTGCCCCCTGCACGTCACTCGAACCGTGACGTTGTCGAAGAATTCGGATTTCCATCGTCGCCGAAACGTTTTCTATTCGTTTATCGCGTGGTTTTAACAATCGTCCTTAGCCCTCGGGCTAGTACGGTCGCCGTTGTCTTTAAAACGAATAAAAAAAATACCTCCGGAGAACGCTAAAACCCGAACGATTCTTCTCGTTTCGGAGACGACCGTATAGTATAGTGGTTTCGTCGGTTTGACCGCATAAAAAACATAAAATTCTCGTCGACGACGGCGACGCCGACCGACTCGACCGCGTGACTTTTTTGCTACTCGTTAAATTTATTTATGAATTATGTATTTAACGTGTATACGCCGCCGTGCGGGCCGTCGCAACCGTGATGTACTTACGTACAGTTTTACGACTCGCCGTCGCGTCGTTTATATTCAGCCCGAGGCGCCCGCGCCCCGTGATTTATTCGCGCCGTGTTCGGTGTTGTTTTCGGACTTTATCGCGGCCAACTGCAGTGGTCCGATATCTGCCGCTCGAATTGCGGCCCGGCGACGCGTCCGTTTTCAGGTAAAACGTTTTCGGTCCGGACCGTACACCGACGGGGTCGCGGATGTCGCGCGCGCGTATAATCGCCGCTCGTTACGATACGTTAAACGTCAAATCGACCGTACACGAGAGAGAGAGAGTTAACGCGTATTATTAACATTTTTATCGCGATTTCGTACAAAAAATAAATTAAAAAACGTCGACAACACGTTTTCGACACCACTTTCTGTACGACAAATACATTATGAGGAACTCTCGATATCTCCTGGGTAGGGCCAGGACGTTTTAATCTCCCCCATCGTCCTGGTAAAAATGTACATTATGATTATTATCCCCGGTAAAAATTACCGTTACACACCGCGTCGACTGTAAAGTGCGTTTTAGTTACTGTAAGATCGGCGATAGACCACGAAATCTTCGTGATCATAATATGGCGATATCCGTACGCATAATAATACGATTGTGACGCGACGCGCCGGCACCGGGTCGCGAAACGAGGACGACGATAATAACAATAACGATAGTAATAATCAAATCTCGCCGCGTGTGTGCACCGCCGTCGACGTCGCGGATGCCATTGTTATTAATCCTCGGGCTCGCCAAACACGGTCGCCATGCCGACGACGGCGCGGCGTTTGAAAATCCGAAAACGGCGAGCGGCGGCCTGCGCGCGCAAACAAATAGCTTCTGTCCGTCCCGCGTAATCGAATGAGAGACGGTCTTCGCGTCGTTACCGCACTCGTGTATATCGCTCAAGTCCGCAATATTCACAACAACAACAACAACATCAATAATGATGATGATAATAATAATATGCATAAAGTATTACGCGCGCGTCCCCCCGTTCGCGCGGAGAGAAGTCTGCACTTTGTCTCGTGCTCGTCTCGTTTGTCTTCTCGACGTATTGTCGTCACGACGTCGCAATACCGATACCCCGAGACGCGTTACGATATAATATATCACTGAAATGGATTTGATAGTTTTTGTATTTTCACCCGTTCCGTGTAAAGTTTGATGGGAAAAACTCACCGTTCGAGGTGAAATAAACGGTCCGTCTCGGACCGTTTAAATTTCGATTGGTTTTTCACAAAATCCGGCCGTAAAAAAAAAAAAAATGTCGTTAAATCAGACCCGAACCGACTTGCCGATTTTTTTTCCGCCCCGCGTAAGACTGTATTATTCAACAGTATAGTGTACTGTTTTGTCGCTTTGGAGAAAATCGAATAAAACATCCGAGAAGAATAATTCAACGCTTACTCTAAACGTGTATCTCATTCGTTATTTATATTTTACCGTCACCGACTCTCCGAAGGACGTCTCCGCCGGGTACCTCGGATCCTGTGTCCCGCGGTCACGCGTGCGCGCGACGACGGCGTTTAAAACGCGCGTTTTCCGCGTTCTCGGCCAACATTCTAATCGATCGAACCGCGGGGGACGGGGGACACAAGTCACCTGACTTTTGATCAAACATTAATGTGCCGCCCCGGTATTATTCGCGCGGCGTCGTCCTACATTTGCTATTGCTTTTATTTCCTTTTTTCTATAATAATATATATTATATGTATAATTTTTGTACCTAAACTATACTCTTGCCCTCCGGGGCGTTATTAATAAAATTAAACAATTTAATTCACTTTTTTCCACTACCGTGTACTAATAATGATATATAGGACACGCTTAAAATTCAACATAAACGATAGTCCTCATTTAATCATAACGACCCCACCTTTTTGCTCGAAGTAGCAATATCGTGTTTTTGTTAGCGCATAAATAATAAATTCGCGATTTTTGCACCGGAAACGGTGTTACGATCGAACAGATCGGTTGTTACGTAATATTATAATGACGTAAGATAGTTCGTTAGACATGATTACGCGACAATAGCGATAACCGCGCGCGAGCGTGTTTACGTGAAATCGGAATAGTAACAGTGTGTGGGCGACACGGAAGCCAACGAAAGCCCGAGCCGCTCGCGCCGCGCGACCAATGACGGTGGCCCGGTGGCGCGCGCAACCGATCGAGCGACGACGCGCGAAAGCACCGCCGACGATCAGTATAGTGCCGACAGCGGTTCGGAGAGTTGTTCTCGTTTTTATTTTTCTCCTCGATAGTCGAAAGTGTTGTCGATCGTGTCATCTCGTAATATATAACTTTTAATCGTGTGTGTGTGTGTGTGTGTTACTACTGAAATTATTTCAAAAGCCAATACGAACAGCGAGAACCCCTCGACAGCCGACAGGCCGTAAGTAGTACCGATTATATTTATTTACATTCTATAGACGGGTAGGTAGCGATTATACTCGTATTATCATTCTATACCGAAAAAAACACTATATTTTTGCCATTTCTTGCGATTTTTACCCAAAAAACTTATGACAATCCGATTCAGTCGTTAGTAGCAGGTACCTAATTATACCATAACGGTTTGACCGTCTGTTTTCGTAATAATTCGTGAAAATCTCCACGAAACTCGATTCTGTTTTCAAAAATATCCGTCGATCAATCGGATTTAATCGAAAATACGTACCCATCGATCCGTATTGTTTCATACGATTTTATTCCGACAGTGTTAAATAAATATCATGTAATATAATACCGACGCGTCGTCGTGGCGCTTCTCGCGAACACGCGTCTGCGGAAAGTTATTGCGATATAATAATAATAATGTTCTCCGCGCGCGTAAACTCCTCTCGCCCGGTCCGATCGCCGCGCCGCCGCCGACCTTCCATCTCCGACAACCGCTTCCGCCGCCACCGGTCGCTTCGATCGCGAGTTATTGTTATACGTCTACCACACTATAATATGCATATGCATACGTTTATATATACGTATATATATTTAGCCGCCATGACACGACGAAAACAATGCATCATTATTGCGCGTACGCGGCAGCAGTCGTTTTCAGGCCGATTGAAATTTTATTCACTTCTACCGCGTCATAATAATATACACATAATATGTATAAAATGTTACTCGTACGTCTCGCGCGCGTCCCGTCCGACCGCCATATAATTAATACGCGCGCGCAATATAATATATCCTCCCCCCCCCCCCCCGGTACACACCCTCCGGCCGATCCGAAAGTCGACCGAAATTAATGAATCGCTATACACGTAATATTATATACGTTGCAGTGCGGTTCGATTCGAGCGCAGAGCGAGAGAGATCCCCTTTTGTATTATGCCTGCTCCTCGACGACGCCGCCGCGCCGCGGCAAACCCCATCTCTCGTTTGTAGGCCCCGTCCCGCCCGAGTGCCTTTACAAATATAGGGTTTCGGAGATTTTTTTTCTATTTCGTATTATACATAATAATATATCAAATCGATCGTCGACCGCGATTTTTTCGATAATAATAATGTCGTTTTCCCTCCTCCCCCCCCCCCCCCGCCACCACATTTGGAACGTTTTCTCGACGACGAATGTCTTTTCAACACACCACGCGTCGTCGACGACATTATAGGTACATTAACGTTATTACAGTGGAAATCGATTGAAAACCACCCGAACCTTTTTCGCCGGGGTCGCCGTGTACTCGGCAAAACCGATTGGGCGTGGCCGCGAAAATCGACGTCTGGGGATTTTCGGGGCTCGAGCCCCTCTCCGGTATGTAATATCATCTCTAGCTCTCCCGCGCCACGGCTTTTAGCGCTCGGTATATGAAATTAAGTGAGTAATCGACACACTCGTTTTGGTCTAGAATCTCCTCTCGATGAAAGTGAAAAAAAAACCATCCTTTCGCAAAGATACGAGCCGCTCCGTCGCTAACGTGACGAATCCGACGCGAATAACAAAATATCAATCCGCTCGTTCCGCGATTATCATAAAAAAAATATAAACGTTAAACAAAAATCGTCGAATTTTTATATACATACACGTCTTGTCGCGCGACTATATCACTCGAATAACCCCGTCTCGTAATGTTTTCCGACATCGAGTCTGCGTCGAATTTACATATTATTATTCATCTCGTCGTCTAATATATTATTACGACGACGTACGCCGCGTCCCGGGGTTCGTTCGTAAATCGTCGACGTTCGACGGTATCATATTTAAGTGTATGCGATTACAAAACACTATCTCTATCGTGTTGTTATTATTATTTTATGCGCGTATTTTATGGCGACGGCGATAAGAACGAGAGATCGCTCTCTCGCGTTCGTCGCGATCGATATAATAGTAATAGTGGTAGAATTATTCGACTTTGATCTCGGTTAGGTTATCAATTCGTACGCGAAAAAAAAAACAGTGTATATATTATACGCGCGCCCGTATTATCGATTTTTTTTTTTCTTCGTACATTGCGCGACGACGACGTAACACTAATATTATGTAGGTTACCCGCACAATCTTTTGAAACGTTTTTAATTTCGACTGCGACTAGGGGACGTTGTTTACGACGACGACGACGACGACGACGACGACGACGTGCCTCTGGGGCGGCGCCGCCGCAGAACATTATTATTACTATTATTTTTATTATTATTTGTTTTAAAACAAAATATCATTAATTATAATTTCGTTTGCTACGGGAACAGAAAACGAAATATTTGTTTGAAAAACGTTCGTTTTTTTTTTTTTTTTACGTTTCAATGAGTTTCAAACAACTTTTCGATATTATTATTATTATTATTATTTCAACGTAACGTCCTCGCGAGTAAATGCATTAATAAAAACGGTTTTTTTTTTTCGCGTCCGTTTACGAGCGTATAATATAACAATGCGCGGCAGGTAGCTACGTAAATATTTCATTATTCGCAAAGCTTTGTCGTGCGGTCGCGCATAATTAGATATGTACATTTTAAAATGATTAAATACGCGTTTCGGTCGGAGAATAAAAATATTTACGTACAACATTTTCGCGTCTGGGCTTCCCGAGCGGCGGAACACGGACGCGAAAATTAATAAAATAAAAATATTTTCCCAGCGCGTAATATTATTATTATTATTATTATAATAGCGTTTATTATGCGTGGTCCACTCTCCGAAATTAAACGTTTGTTCCCGACGAGTTTCGGGGGGGGGAAATAACATTTTTTCCCGAAAAACAATTCCGACGCCAATAGTAATTGTATTAATAATATTATGTGTAATTTGTTTCGCGACGATAATTTATTTTATTATAATATTGTTAATAAATAATATATAAATATACAATAACCGCCAGTTATTGCATAATAATAATACCGCGTGGTCGTCCGTTTGAAAAATTCGTCCGCACGCGGTTTTCCTTTGAAAAAGCTGACGCGAGCCAATCTCCTTAAACGGTTTTCAGTTTGATTCGAATAAAAAAAAAAAACACATAAATCAACAGTTTTGCCGCCGCGACGACGTTGTCGTGTGGTGAAATCGCTAAATAATTAATACGCGTCGTCGAAATGACTTTGAGCAACGAAAGCCGTTAAAATGTATTATTATTATTATACACTCGGAACGATAATATTGAAGTGCATACTTATGAAAATTATGATAATAGCGAGCGCAGCGCGTAAAAATCACTCTCGACTTCTCGTTGAAAAAAATTAAAAAATAAATAAAAAAATAAAATACTGCGCGCGAGGGACGACGTTGTTGGCAAAACTAATGCAATTTTTTCCGTTTCGGTCGGGTTTTTAGAAAACGGAAAACTGTTTTCAAAGTCTTTCGGTTCCCAAAATCGGTTCCTTTTGTTGTTCTCTCTGAAGTTGTTCTCTCTGTTGTTCTCTCAGTATTTTTACGATTTTAATAAACTTAATCGACGTAGGAAAACGATTAATCAATCCAATATATTAATCGAAGACGTCCAGGTATACGTGGTAATTTATTGATTTTTCGTCCGAAAAAAATCCTCGCCCACTCGAAAACCGACGACGACGTTCGCGTCGACCCGGCGACATCCGTTCGTCTCGCCGTAACCGTGCGCGCTCGATAACGATATTATGTAGATTCGTAGATTGTATAAGTTTTACGATTTGCATAACTCACTCATGAATATTTTATCACGTCGCATTAGACCCGTAAAAATGCGCGAGAACCGTTTTCGCGCGAACGGTTTTGTCTCTGAACAGACCCCGCCGCCGCCGCCGCGCGTTTCCTCGGACCGTCCTCGTCGGCGACGTTAATCGATATGATAACCCGCGTCGTCGTCGCGTTTGGCTCTCGTTTATCGCGCGACCGAATCGCCCGGGGTTTCTCGTCGCGCATTTCACCGTGAATTTTTCGCGCGATTATATCATTACATTTGAGTATTGCGAATCGAAAACAAACCGCGACAGACGTCGTTTTTTCTCCGACTCGTCCGCGAACCGCGCGAGTTGTTATAATCAATGTCAATAATGTTATAATCGTCTCGAATCGCTTTATTATAAGTGTGTTCGTTAACATTTTAAACATATTTTGTATTTTCGGCACCGGAAATGTGTTTCGAATTACACGTTGAATCCCTTTTTCGGCGATGTATTCAATTATTTTAAATCGTGTCAAATCTATATCATACGATTTCTAGGATTTTTATAGAATTCCAACGCCGCGTCGGGTAAAGTACGGAGTATTTTAAATTAAATTAAATAAAGTTTCGAATTTCCGATGGGTATTTTTTGAAACGTTTTTTTCTAATTCGGTAAAAAGTGTCCCGACGACGTCTTAAAACATATAATATTATGTCAACACAACGATAAACGATAAAAAAATACTTTTTAATCAAACTCAATCGATGATTACGATATTATGTTAATTTCAAAGTTTCGCTATTGAACGTCTAATAACTAGGTTTTATGATTAAAGGCTAACGCAAGTTTATAAGGTTTTAAAGTTTACCGAGAATAAGCGTACTCGGTGTTTATAATAATTACTATTGTAATAAATTAGATGACCTTTTCAACGACAGTAATATTATTACAGTCGATCGTTAAACGTTAAATATGTGAAAAAAAAATATATAAAAATCTACAGAGATATTAATCACGGCGGGTCTTTGTGAATACATATAAAAAATGTAGAAAAAAAAACTTTTCACATTCGGGTACCGAATCGAGTGGTGGGCGACTTTTTTATACTCGTGAGATTTTTTTTCTCGGGCGTTTGGGCGACTAGAGATTAGGGCCCGCCGAGGAAATTCCTTTTTTTCTCCTCTACGATTTATACTTATATTAAAAACTCGACTCGTGATTATTGTTAAACAAGGAAATCCTTATTTTTTCCCGACCATATTTATATATTACTAGCTGAATAACCCGGCTTCGCCCGTGTGCAGTATAACTTTTTATTTTATCAGTTTTTTTTTCATTTTTACCCCTTTTACCCCTTTTAACTCCGGTAGGTGTCGAATTTCGAAAAATCCTTTCCAATGGGGTCTCCACTATATAAAACGAAACTGCTGCCCAAATTTCATACTCAAAGCTCCAGCATTTCCAGCCAGGCGATTTTTCTAGTTTCACCCTTTTTACCCCCTTTTAACCCCCTTAGGGGTCGAATTTCGAAAAATCCTTTCCCATGGGGCCTCTGCTATATTAAATGAAACTATTGACAAAATTTAATACCACAAAGCTCCATTGACTCAGGATTTTTTCCATTTTTACCCCTTTTAACCCCCTTAGGGTTAATTTTCTCCATAATTTATGCTATAAACCCGCTCCCCGACATTCTCTATCATTTAAAAAAAATTTGAGCCAAATCGGCCCAGCCGTTCTCAACTGATTCAATTTCCAATTTTTTGTCTCCATTTTTATATATATAAATATGTGAATACCTTTCTCGGATGAATACGCGACGCGCAGTGAATTATGTACGACGGGGTCGGCGGCCGTCTACAGACGTGGAAGTAATTATTTCGATATCTCTGTAACGTCGTAAAATATAGAATTTCGCGCGAGCCAACTATTCGACGGCGGCGGCAGTCGTGTAAACGCGGTAATATTACAATATTACACCGAAACCCTAAAAAAAAACTTTTTCGTTCTAAAATTCGTCCAGTCGATAAACGTAATAAAATTACGTAAGGAAACGTTATATGTTTAAGTCGAAATACAGTAAGGCGCATATGACGCGTGTACGATAATTTTTAAGGTTTTTTTTCTTTCTCGGACTTCTTATAGTAAATGAACCGAAAAAAAAAACGCACGTAAATATTAATATTGTCAAACCGATAACACTCGAGTTCGGAACCTAAAAAAAAAAATTCCGATGATTTATAAGACAATATTACGTGACAACAGTTTGTTTTGTAATCATAAATGCACACTCGGTATATAATAATAAATCGTTCAATATACGTAACTTGGTCGACTCGAGCATCGTTTTAATTGAAATTTTCTCCGACTTTTAAATATTTTAAACACTCGTTTTGTTTAAAAGTCTAGAAATAAATGCCGGTTTTCGTTTATGCAACGCGCGCACACACACGTAGTTGACGAATCCGGTGGGCACTCGCAAACTCGTCTTTTATTCGCGTCGAAATACCAATAAACAACGATAATAATATGACTGTCGACGAATTTGCATCGGCAAATATTATATTCAAGCTGTAATTTTACAATAATTGAAGAATAATATTTATCGTGACGTCAAGTAGCTATGTAAAAAGTTGTATATAGGTTTTCTTTGTTTAAGAATTACTCGCAGTAAGAGTTGGACGTAGGTATTTATTCGCGTCAAAGAGAGCACTTTAAGAGGAGTGGGAAACAAATCCCCCGTGAATCTTTATGCTTTTGAGTTTTGATAGTTGTGCCCCTCCTCCCCCCCGTGATATTTGAACTCTTGTGTGCGCTGCGTGCTGCGGGCAACGGAGAAAAACTGCGCACAAGAGTCAATCGTACGTATAAAGCCAGACAGACAGAGGGAGAACGATAGAAAACAGCAGCTGATATACTTCACGACGTCGGCATATCTTCTTTTTTTCAATCGAACGGTAGTCGTCGGCGCAGTTGTGAGTTTTCATTCGGCTGCCGCCCCGCGGAGACCCGTCGAGACGACATCGATTTTTATCCGCTCTACATCACACGCGCGACTCTCGATAGTGCATTATATATTTAACAATAATTAGGGCTCGGAAGTTCCATGCGTTTGCATGTTTTTACTGAATGGACTAAAAACTTGCTAGATCAGCTACAAATTTGAATAATTATACTCGTACAAATCCAAATACGACGTTTTTATTTTAATTGCATATTTTGGGTTTTTTTTTTTTTTTTGTTATTAACTGCTCATAATATGATATAAAGAAATAGACTATAAACACCAGTTGAAATAATAATAATAATAATTGTGTAATTGTATTACTTAATTATTATTACTAAAGTTAAAATGCGATTAATTTCAATTATATAATATAAATGAAATGTGAATTATAAAAAACCGAAAATAAACGTAAACCAGATAACTCCCGGGGCTCCCCACACACGAGTCTCCTCAGTGAGGAGATCTTATACTTGGATTCCGAAATTAGATAAATAAAAAATAAAATAACAGCGCGGGGGAAGAACGGCGCGCGGCGGCGTATTATTTTATTATATTATAATTCATAATGGCGTCTAATAACGTACGGAATAATAATATCTTCGACCGCAAAGTTTGCGCTCCGGGACCGGGGGGCGGGTCGCTACGGGCAGCGCGTTTTATATAGTGCGCGCGCGCATTACGGCGTATATATAATGATAAGGTCGGAAGAATTTTTCTTTCTTTTTTTCGCCATCTATCGTTCGGTTCGCGCGCGCGCCCCCGCGTTCTAAATGGATGATTTTTTTTTCTTTTCGGTGACATCGTAAGGACAGATTGATGAGCCTTCCGCGGGAGGGACGAGGGTCTCGTCGATCCGGCAACATTCCTGCGCCGCCGCCGACGATACATTAAATATAATATATACGCTATTTTTTGCTATTATTATTATTATATTACAGTCGGGGGGGGGTTTTTTTTTCGTTTGCGTTCGCGATGATTGCGCGTTAATTTACACGTAGACCCGCCGATCACGTAACGGCTCGAGTCAATAAATTATGAACAAAATAAAATACCAAACGGATTCGACCGGTGAAAAACAAACGACTCGGTGGTATTTTATATTTGTAATGATGCGTTTCGCTCAAACTAAAAGTGTCCGGAATCTGTTAAAATCGATCAGAATTTTTCGGATAAATCACGCGCGAGTATTGCCTTACTATACTTTACCGCCGGCATTTTTCGCGCCTCGGAGGTGTCGACGACACACACACACACAATCAAATTCGTTCACACCGAGCCCTAGAAACCCGGTCGCTGCAGGAGACGATGCCGCGCGCAGTCGTTTGTATTTCGCGCAAGTCACCGTCTGCCGGCCCCTCGACCGCACGTAATCGTCCCTAATGGTTTCTCGGATTCTCCGTCCTCAAACGACGTATGACGTTTAGACCCGACTTTGTTATTAATGATTTTATAACAATTTATCAAATTATACGCGTGTAGGTGCGTCGCACGGCGCGCGGCGGCACTTTCGCGGAGCCGTCGTCGTAAATATTATAATAGACGTCGTCGTCGACGACTTTCGCGTTAAACGCAACACCGGACGAGTGTTTTGTATCTGTTTTTATTTTTGTCTCGTCGATCTCTCGCTTTGTACCGTTTCGTTTTGAAAATCACAACGGGCGTCGCGAGGAGAAACACTAGAACGCGAGCCGCGACCGTGTAAAAACTAAAAGTTTCCGTGCCGGTCGTCCGCGTACTGTCCGCGACGACTGATTAGCGATACCGAAAGCCGGTACAACTGCGTCGCGGATCGCTTAGTTTTGAAGCGTTTGCCAAACAACTATTCGGCGAAATCCTATTATACGCGGATTACTCTGGCAAGGGGTTTTGCGCGCCGACCTTTACACTGCCCGGCTCTTAATGCCGAGGGTACATATATATATACAGTGAAACGGACACAAATATAATTAGTAGGTGTACGCCGGAACAAAGTATGCGCTTAATTAGAAAATAAATTTAACAAAAAGAATAAACTATGCGTACAACGCGTATAATATTACCGGTCGGCCGTGCAGCTTTCTTTTGCTTTTTGTTTTTTTTTCTCCTCCTCTTCATCTTCTTCTCCTGCTTCTTCTCCTTCTTTTTCTTCTTCTTCTTCTTCTTCTCCGGTATCGCCGTATTAAATTAGCGCGCACATTGTTAAGACGACCGCGGCGAAAGTTTTTTCGCCGAACCTCTCGTTGTACGGTATAATAATATTCTATCGGTAAGGTGGCCGCTTAATTAGTTTAAAAGTTCGGCCGCGGAGTATAAATTAAGATAGTTGCACGAATAGTTGTCGTCCCGGCTTTCGGATTGATTAAAAGTGGCGAATTAAATCTCCGCGCAGACGCTTAAGCCGTCGGATTTATATCGAACCGAGTAGTCTTGTCGCGCGCACTGTATAAATTATTATTATTATCGCCGTGCGTATTATTATTATTATTATTATATTAGAAGAATGCGGTCCGCCGCTGCAAAAAGTCGGATCCCCACAGAAGATATTCGCAAACATTCCGTCGTCGCCAAAGTGCCGCTCCCTCTCTATATTTATAAAAGTTTTCAAATTATAGCCCCGCCCGTATTATCCACGTATCGTATTCGTCGAGTTCGGCGCGCATTAAGACCGACAATTTTTTAACTTTTCAAACGTTATCGTTTACTATTTTTTCTCCGCGTCACTTTCGAGCGGTGCCGGCCGCCGAGAGATTGGATTGTTCGCCGAACAAGAAATCGGCCGTTTTCTTTGTACGATAACGTGTCCGGGCCGTGCAGATCGATTTGCAGTCGGGTCGCAATATTCTCACCATCATGGTATTACGTCGCGAGTAAAACGCCCCGGCGACGATATATTATTTATAATTTCTGGTCTTAAGTCATACGCGCGACACTGATAAGTGCGCGGCCGTGTAGTCCCCCGAGCCGAATCCATTAACGGCCGTAATTTCGCCGGTAATTATGATCGTCCTGGGAGAGGCGCTTGCGCGCCGTGTAAGGACGCGCCGCGGCACTAACAACAACATAACTCGGCCGTATATAATAATGTCGCGTGTTATTACGTACGGCGCGCATTATACGGCGCGTCTCGCAGTATTTACGTCGTCCGCACCCGAGTCGCGAGGGCGTGTACAACGTATTTTAATATTCGTGGTTCCCGGGTAAATATAATATCGAGTTATCTACGACGCGAACGCCGCCGCCGCCGCCGCCATAAAATAACGTAAAAAAAAAAACGTCACGTAATATATATTAAAAATAAACGCCAATAACGGAAATGGTAAAATTTTTAAGAATTTACAAAAAAAATGCTCCTCGTCTCGTCACTTCAAACATTCGATAATCGCAATCGGAAGGCATTTCGACCTTTAACCGACCACCGCCACTCTTCCGGATGGGTTTTCGCGACGGGGGAGACTCGTCCTCCCCCCCCCCCCGTTTTCGTTACCGTCATCGGCTCCGTCGACCGCCGTGACGGTTCTATTGTTCGGGGGGGGGGCCCGAGTCCCTGTCCTCGGGTCAATTATATAAACGTGATTGACGGTTTCGCGGCGGAAACGCAAATCGTTTAAACTGCCCGCCGTCGTCGGTCGTGTCTATGCGCACTCTGGTCTTTTTCTCTGGCCCGCGTCCTAAAATCCCGCGGTAAATCCTCCCCGACTAGACACCGTTCCGCGCAAGCGTCACCGTAATAGAGATACGTTTATCCGTGCATTCGAGTCGTTCGGCCGTCTGTCCGTTTCTCGGAGAATATAATATTATCTCGTGTGTTGAAAAACGTTCGATCGAAATGAAAGAAAGAATTCGAATTTCGATGCGAAATTTCCAAAAAAAACTTGAAAATGTCCCGCCGAATGTTAAGTATGAAAAGTAGGTACACAACCGATTTGGAAAAAAATAATACGCAGCGTTTCGAAATCCCAGTTCCAGTTGTAGGCCACTCGACGAGTAAATTAAGTTGTTTTAAGGGTATTATTTTATAAAGAACCGAAACGAACGATTCAAAAGCGAGTAACGCGATTTCAGAATACTCGAGCGAGTCAACAAACATTTAATGAGTCCGACCCACTACAGTTCAAGATTCGTTTGTAAGACGCCGTCGGCGCGCGCCCTGCTTGTAAAATGCTAGATAAAAATCCGTGCGTTTATCGAAACGCCCCCGTAAGCGTCTCGCAATCACCGACATAATTACCGTTTCGCGTGGCACGCAGAGATTGTTTTCTCGAGAGACTCGCGGCTATATTCGTTTACAACAATGCGATTTGAATTTATCAATCAATTATAATATTATTGTACCTGTTTGAAAACGAAATCTTCCAAACGCTTTCGTTTTGATCGGAAAATTCGAAAAATTTGAAATCATGATCAATACCCGAACGATAATAATCAACGTAATACGAGTCGGAATAAAACACTCGGGCTCCTCTCACGCGTCGGCGCGACGGCTCCTCGTAATCGAGGATTGGTGGCAAAACGACGTTCGCTTTTCATCTTGTAACATATTGTGTCGAACGGCGGCGCGATAGTTTACGAGAATCAATACGGGACTCTCTCCCGAAGGCACGCGTGAAATATATTATTATTATCTGCAACAATCGGCGGCGCGGAGAAAAAAAACCCGGCGCAAAGTCCGCGGAGGTAATTTCCTCGCGAGTTTCGAGCAGTCGTAAGTTCTCCCGTCACGCAATCATTCAATAACGATCGATTTTTCGTATTGTTCACAGCGCACTTATTCGCTACGATAACCGACGCGATTTTCACGACCGTTGTGTATTATTATGTTATAATATTTCGCGCGTCGTCGTCGTCGTCGTTTTGAAAAACCTCGACTACCGAACGCAATGCAAAACGATTCGCGCGATATAAATCGATAATAATCATAAACATTCCGTTCTGTTATAGTTGTTTGTAATCGAAATCCGTTGGATGGCCCGCGCGAACGCGATCGATTCGCGACTACACTTTGACCAAGCCTTTTGTCGATATTTTTTAGCGGTTTAACGCGTTCGATTTATTTCCGACAAACTCCGCTCGTTCCGATCGATTTAGACTCGCACGTCTTCCGGGCGCACACGAACACGATATAATAATAATAATAATAATAATATATCAACGGACGTTTTATCCGTACGAATTACAGCTGTTTTTGTTTCGAAATTGGTTTCCTACGTCTCAAACGTCGTCGTCAACCCTACTCCGTTTGTTTTTTCCGTCTTTCGTTTGGATTTTTTTCACCCCGTCGTCGGCGAACCCGATCGTTAGTTTGCGCGCGGCTTGTGCGTCGGTCCTGTCATCCTTTCCGAATGTCGCGCCATTTTTTTTTTTATTTTATTCGAAAAACGGCCGCGCGCGCGAGAGGAACACCGCGTCGATTGTTACCAGACGCTTGGCGCGAAACGATATTAATAATAAATTCATGCCGAGTGGTTTCCGCTCGAAACAGACGTGTCGACGAGAGCTTTATTCGCGCAAACACGTAATAATAATAATAATATAAATTATTGTAAAACGTCTTTCGAACAATCAAATATATAGGGCGTAGAGGTGTTATGTACTTTGCCGGAAACGGTCGTTAAAACACGCGTCTGCTGATATATAAAATAGAGTTTTGTTTTGTTTTTTTTTTTTTTATTCGAAAGCTAAGATAAACCGTCGGATTCGAAAGTCCATTGAGTGTCTGCGAAATTCAATTTACTAAATTGTGTTGAATGTTGATGGAACGTTTATTAAATTGTAAGTGCGCTCGTAAACTGCTTTTTTTTCCTTTTTTTTTTTTACTTTTTTTTTTATCGTAAACGCTCCCGTACGTCAGTGACGAATGTGATACTTGTAAGGCGGCCGCGTTTAATATTTAAATCGTCGAAAACCGTAAGATTTTCAAAATGAAATTCGTAGAAAATAAAAATAAAAATACAATGTGTTTTTCATTCGTTTTGTAACGCGATATTATTATAAAACGTGAGACTGATCGAAATCTCATGACGCGTAAACCGTTTCGAGTTTCCGCGATTATTAAACCGACAAAAAAAAACAAAAAAAAAAACACAAATATTGCCGTCGAACCTCGCGAGTTTAACCAGAACATCCGGAAAACTCGTTGTTTTCTTTTTTAAATTTTCCGGAAATTCTAACAACGAACCCCATTATTAGAACACCGTCGTCGCGGGTATCGATTACAAAAAAAAAAAAAATAAATAAATAAAAAGGAGGAAAACAAAACGATTTTTATATAAAACCAATCGGTTCGCATTGACTCGGAACGAGAATATTTGAAAAAAAAAAAAAAAACTACATTTACACCACAAACGCGCGTCTCTCTATACGTTTGCGATTCGATAATTATTATTATTATTACCGCGGCAGAGTATTAATAATACGTTTTTAGAAGTTTTCGAACTTTCGTTTGGGTTTGATTTGCTTTTTTGAACTTTCGATTTGTGCGCGGTAGCAGAGTTTAACGCGACGTAAATAATAAACATGTTTCGACGTATACCTGACAGCCATTGATACCGCGATAACCGATATCCGTGTCGTAAATTCTCGGAATCATTACTCCCGGTTAATTTGCTACGTACGCCGCGCCATGTCGTACACGAGAGCCGGCACGGATGATGTCAAACGTATATAATAATAATAATAATAATAATAATTTGTTCGACACGATTTTATCGGATAATGACGGTCTAACGGTTTCCTCGAATTCTCGAAACCACCACTACTCGTATACGCTGTCGGCAAAAGTCTCGTTAAACAGACGAACGTCCAATGCGAACGGTTCGCCAATATTTAATGTAAACGTCGCAAAACTATTGGTTTCGGTTAAAGTACGGGAATTATTCATTATTAGGGCAGAGGACTTGTAGCTCTAAAAAAGCTCTAAATATGCAAGCACTTATGCACTAAAAAACCCCATAATATGCACTTAAAATATGCACTTAAAATTTTTCCGCAGAACTGACTGAGACTAAATCCTAAAATATTGATTCTTGTCGTGTCTAGAAACGTTTTATAAATAAATCCTAATAAAATAAAAGCCTGCATGGTGCGTACACGTCTGTAGTGGTGATGTCGTAGGTATAGTTTACGTTAGATCGTTATCGCTTCTAGGAAGAATTTGTGCCCGAGCACAGTCAAAAACCATATTATACGACAAAAATTAAAAATAAATACATTTTTATTCAAACATTTTGACTGTATTGTTTGAAATGAAAATGTCACAGTGGAAAAGATCGATTTAAGTTAAATATGTCTCAAAAAGTATAAAATAGCGTATACAAGTGTAAAATATGCCCTAAAAACCAAAAAAACGCAAAATATGCATTTATATGCACAATAAAATTTCAAAACTAGCTTTGTGGAAGCATGAAATGTATTTGTTTCGCACTCTGCTATTTTTGTGACTGTGCAAAAAAAATATGCAAATGCTACAAGTCCTCTGCCCTATTCATTATATAATATATAAAAAAATAGAAAATAAATAATCAAAGTAATGTTATATTCTAATAATTATACTCGGACGAGCACTCGTATGATTCGCAACAAAAAAAATCGTCTTTCGCGAATTTGTCGACTCTAGTTTAAGTGACATCACCGAAATCGGGTACTTTTTAAGTCTTTTGAGATAAGAAGTTATTCGAATGCTGTTCACACGTTCGTAAAATCCGTCCCGGTGAATAATACATTTTTACCATCGTAAACATCGCGCGTTTCCGTAATGTATTTGATGAATATTCTTTTACGATACTCTTTCGAAATATTTTCGTTCGAATGGGCGGAATAAAAAGTGCCGATACGGGTGATTTTCGGCCATTTCCGACAAATCGTATCTCATTATCTCGGTACCGAATCGGTCCGGAGTTTCCGGATAGCTAATAAAGATTTGAGAAAACTCGCGCGGTCAAATAAACAAATTGAAAAAAACCAAAACCGTCGATATTACGTATAATGGCCGACCTGCTCGCTCGACTTATCCGCGTGTGTATGATTAACGCGAAATCGACACCCGGACGAAAAATACTACCGCAAAAGCGAGACGTCGTAAATATTTTATCGCGCGATTACTATTATTCAAATTCGTTTTTTATTCCGAATTAATAATTCCAACTGCGTTTTCATACCTTTGTAACTATACGACGGCCTTGTTATGTTTTATTATGATTTATATCATCGAAAACGTTTTTTTTTTTTTTTTTTTTAATTTTCGTTGGCCTCGCGCGAGCATGGCCTTTCAAAAGTCACGAGCCCCTCGAGTCGCGCATCACCGATCGTCGGGTAACGGCAGTTTTTTATTTCCCCCCCCCCCCGTTTTCATTCTTATACATCGATATTACTGCGTTTATGTCCATGTCGATTGGCTACGGCGCGGCGGCGGCGGCGGCGTTTGAAAACAATTTATTCTTTGACATTTTAACGAAACGTTTTTTCTTTTCCGTAATAATTCATCGTCGATTATTATTAGTTTGTACGAGTTCGAGACGAAACCTGCGTTTTCGCGATTCGCTCTTATTATTTGTTTTTCGATCGAACAATATCGCCGAGTATCCGCGGCGTTTTCTGGAAATCGTCGTCGGTCGCGTACGAACCGCCGAGCTTTAGAGCTTAAAAAACAAACCGTAGTCGAGCCCCGCCGAGAAAGCAACAAAAAAAAAAAAAAAACGACGACGACGACGATTTTATTGTGTCCGAGGGGGAAAAACGTCGTCTCAAACAATGAACCGAGTTCCCAGAGGTGTTACGACAGCAGCATAGGTATAACGGTTCCCGATACAAACGACGTTTTTCTCCTCTCGTTTATATCTCGGCGTGTTATTTTTTTAATAGTTTATAAAAAAAGAAACGCAAAAGTCGTTCGATAAAATTTAAGTTTCTTTTTTGTTCGCTTTACTCCGTCTCCGCGCACGTATTAAAACACTAATCGTTTCGCAGTAGATATTATTATAATAAAGGTAGAAATCGACGTAAAATTTTTAAGAAATATGGCTTAAGCGTCCCTATTGTTAACCAAACACGACTTTGTTCACGTTGAATATTAAAAATTAATAACGGTAACGTTTGAATTTTATAAACGCGCCGCTATTAGTTATAATAATAATTACGTTTTTCGGAAAACTAACAATATTTCTCTCGCCATTATCTTTCAAAATCAATGCGCACGAAACGGATAACGGACGATAAATAGTATTTTTCTGAATGAAATTCTGGTAGACATGTCGAACGGAAAATCATATGATTTGGCGTGCCGGCGGTGAATAAAATCGGTCGGGCACATCGTCGGGTGAAATTCGCTCGCGACGATTTATTTATAAAACGCCGACACTACGACGACCGGTAAACCGCGGCAGGACGACGACGACGACGACGACGACGACGGACGAAGCCGGTTAAAATAATTAATCATAATATTCTCCGGGTATTATTTTATAGCCCGGCGAGCGAGACGACGCGACGGGTCGGCGTTGTTCTCCCGGCGGAAGTGAACGGGGGAAAATCGCAAATTTTAAATAATAATTATTAATGTTGTTTAAGATTCGGAGCGAAGCGTATCGATTTTTCAACTTTGTTTTAATTTTTCCCCTCTTTTTTTTTTTCTGCGGTCAAACTTTCACGCGCAATGTGATCTGCAACGAAAGTCTCGCGTCATCGTATATATTAGACGCCATTAGACCTCGGAAGTCTTTTTTTATCTTATTTTAATAATCGGAAGCGATTATTATATTATGTATTGTTCTCGATAAACATCTGTTTGTCTCGGCAAGTTTCGTGTCAACGCAGTAGCCGCAGTTTATCCGTAACGAACGGGAAAATGTTCGAGTACGCGCGGTGTAATCGACTATTTTGATCTTTAACCTGTGATTTATGATTTTTTTTTCTTTCAAACGATTCCTCTCGCAGTTTTTCGATTCGATTATAAAAGCGTGAAACATCGCGTGCTTAAGACGAGTCATTAAAAATATACAACGTTTAATATCGGAAGACTTTGTGCGATCTTTATTAAACGTGACCGTAAATCGTGATGGCTACGATGTTATTTACTCGAATAATACGGCGGGCAAACACGATTTGGCTGCTTTCGACGTTTGCGTTTGAAATTTACGCGTTATTTTAGAGATATTTTACTCGACAAATTCAAACAAATAAAGACGAAAGAGAGTCGTCACGATCGACCCCCGCGGTGTCGTTCGTATAAGTATATATCGTGTTGGCGAAGAGCGTGTCGGCGCCGGGCCGTTGTCGTTTTCGCGACCGAACCGGAACCGCGGCTGCCGGATTCTTCGGACGCGAGTCATTATGGCGGGCGAGTGCAACGCGCCCACAGGTTTACCTGCACCGCGACTGCAGTTTATTTGTCACGCGCACACTGCACGTCACACGCGCCGCCCGTAATACGCCGTGAGTGCACATTGTTGTTGCACCCGCGGCGGCGGCGGCGTTGACGGGCACGGAAAATAAATAATCTCGGGTGACCTCTGCGGTGTTTGCGTTCCATTAGCATGCGGGACAAACCGCGCGAACGCTAGTCCGACCGACCGGAGGATGCAGACGGCGGCGTTATTGTATTATTATTATTATTAGGCCGTCGCCGCCGAGTGCTTAAATAAACACGCAAACCGTATATTATGTAAATGCGAAAAGGCGCAGGAGAGGGAGGACCGCGATAAGTCACCGAGATAGACGCGGTCTATGCGCGCGATGCAATAATAACATACGAATATACGGGTATCGTCTGTCACGTTCGAATCGTGAATTTATAAAAGAAATATTATCGTAAAAATCGCGAAACGAATATTGGAAATTATATTAGAAAAAGATACAAACTATAAAATGTATTATAGTACAAACTATTAAATATATTATATTTAAACGAAAATTAAATTAAATAATGGTCGTCTTGCCTTGAATATTTATAAGTAAAAGTGCAAAAAAGTCACGACCGGTTTCGATTAAAAACCATCATCGTCATATATTATGTTTGATAATAATTTGTTAAATACGCCATCGTCCTGTAAAAAAAAATCATTTAGAACGATTAAATTTCAACAGATTTTGGTTACACGTGTTTGATAAGACCCCGGCGGTATTCGAAATCCATCTCGCCAATTTTTTCCTCCTCGTCCGAGTATTGGCACATAAACTTTGTGTTTTTTTACGTTGTCTTATCGCGCGCCGCGTGGTCTGGGAAACGAATCGCCGAATCGTCGTCTACTCCGCCGTCGTCGGGGGGTTCGCATATAGTTTGGACACGGAGGCGGCTCACGAGACGTATTTATCAGAAAAAACAAAAATCGAATTAAAATTATCTCGACCGTTTTATCTTTCTATTAGTTTAGATGGTCGTCGTTTATCTTCGACTATCGATTTCGAAACTACGAGTAGGTACATCAGTTCGCAATCGATGGAAAATTATAAAAATGTCAATTAAATTTCACACTTTTGATAGTTACGTATTTTTTAATTCCGCGATTACCCAAGCAATTCATATTGAAATCCGGCCGATTCTCTCCCCAGTCTGGACACACCGAGCGTGTACGCGATCACAATGGATTTCCCGGCGGACACTCTCCGTCCTCCGGTTCGGTCTCGATCTCGTCGTCGCCGATTATTTTGTATTTTAAAAATATCTTGTCGGAAAAGTTTCTCTAAACTTTCGATCATTTATTATCGTCGTAGTATTATTATATTAACGACGTGAATTTACAAACAAGTCGACACATTTTCTAATCTTCCAAACGAACCAAAGTCGGCGGGGTTTATTTCGTCCTGCTTACACGCTTTCGTAGTATACGTATCTCGTGTGTTCGAGTATGTGTGCGGTGCGCGGACACGTTCAGAACGATTTTCAGTGGGGAAAAAAAAAAAAAACGCTCACGAATGTACATCCTCGTTGATGTAACACAATCGCACTCGAACACTTGGCGCATATAATATAATAGACCGCGGAGTTTCGGCGCGCGCCGCGACATAATGATATCATGCACACGGGGATCCCGCCGCGGGCCGGGCCGGGCCGCCGCCGCGCCGTACGCGCGCGCGCTTGGCGGAATCGCCGCGCATCTGCCGCGGCAAAGTAATATAAATGCTATTTTAATTAGCAAAGTTTCGCGGAATCGCGGCGCCACGTCAAAACTCTCCCATTGTCCTCGTCGGCCGTTCGAGAAACGACGGATTCCCAGACGTCTCGGCGCCTGCGCTCGACGTGTACCCGTTTATTTTTAATATTATATAAATAATAATATGTCTATCGTATGATAATTACGCGTGGCCGATCGCGTCGTCGTCCGTGGTTTTCGTTCGAACGAGGAAAAAAGAAAAAACGTCGAGTTTTCTTCGACCATCTCTATAATATTACGGTGTACACCGTCGCTTTGTCTCGATTTGTGTCTCGTTGATCGAAAAATCCAGAAATGTAGGCTTTCCGAGAAAAAAAAAACGTACGGCACTTTTCTAACCGACCAATTTTCGGTAGCAATACTTTTCTCGTATTATACTAACCTGCGGCGTGTACTACGCGCGCGTAGTAGTGCACAAAAAAAACCACCTGCGATCGATCGCACGAGGCAAATATCGAGGCTTCTTTTCTATACAATATTTCGTCTTCATAATATCATATCACTACCGAATTTGTCGAAAATTTCGAATTCACGCGACTCGAGTAAAAGGAACAAAAATAAAAAATAAATTCACCGTTATTGTTGTTCATACTAAAATATCCCACCGTCGTCGTGGTCGTATAATACGTATATCGCGTTCGTCTAAAAGAGCACAAAAGAACAATTGAAACGTTAATCAAACGTCGAGAGGATTTTTAAGGATTTTTTGTTTTTTTTTTTTTTATAGACGGTTTACGAAGTGACGATTGCGATTTAAATACTACATCGTTATGACGGGGGGGAAAAAAACGCTTCATTTTGTTAACAATAGCTTCTTCTTTTCGTTTTTTTTTTTTTGTATCAAATCATTATTATATTTTAACGAGATAATTAGCGCAACGATAAACCACGAAACGAGTGTTTATACGATTACACCATAAAACACTCGATACGAATGACACGATCGGGCCGTCTTGAAATAATAACACTCGACGTCATTAAACAACAAGTTATTTTCCCATTTTCTTTTATCCGATTGTTGTTTTTCTAATAAAGAGCCGACGTTCCGGTCTTCTTTTCAAGCCGTTTCGAGTCGGTCTGGCGATGTTTATTTTAAAAAATAAAAAAATGTACGACTCGCCCACGTGATCATATTTGTCTGCACTCGAACGAATTGTATTGTCGGAATGAAAAAAGCTCAGACGGACAACAAAAAGAACGCAGTAACTCGATTGTGTCGTGAAAAATATTACTTTTGTTCCACGAGACGCGATTGGCATCATTTTCTACGATTTGGCCGGGGTGAAAGCGCGCGTCGCGATGTTTTTACGTCGAGTTTTACCATATTTATTTCTCAATATTTATCATAGAACGTAGAGCTTGAAGTGCGGTCCTGTAGCGATGACTTCTAAACGGCGACTTTCCGGATCGATACGTTTTGATTTTATCCGAAACAGAATGCGGAAACGCGTTTCGCGTGTTATAAAATCGCTTTTATTTATCTCGCAGTTTCGCAGTTCGTTATGTTTTGAGATAAAACTTTCGCGTATTCAATTAAAAATCAAACAATGCTCGCGTAATCGTTTGAAAAAGTATGACGTTCGCGATTCTTATCTCATCATAAAGTACGAGTATATTATAATTACATCGTTTATGATGTCGCGAACGGAAACACAATATTATTATTACAACGGTTTTATTTTGTACCCTTTTCTCACTTTCCGTTATCGATGAAATAGAACTGCAATCCGTGTCTGTCACGATGCATAATAATAATTATTATTGTCGTCGGGGTTCCGAGTTTGAGAGATATTTCAAACTAGCGATTTTTAGGAAATAATTTCCCTTCTTTTCCCATTATGAATAATAATATAAAAATTATGTATTTTTTTTTCTGAAACTATCCGTATTTCAGTAATCGACGTAATAATAATTATCGCTTTATCAGCATTGGCCTCTAAACCGTTTGTAATTTTCGCGTATTTGTACTCGCTCGCAGACGCGTTTTTTTCTCGATTTAATATTCGTACGAGCAGAGGAATTTCGTAGAAACGTTTCCGACGCGTCATCCTATAATATTGCGATCTATCGCGATCGCGGCGCGTTAACTAGCCGGCGCGGCGGCGGACGCGCGCGAACAAATCGTCCGGTGTGTGCGCGCGGATAGAATATCCCGACCGCGTCACCGTCGAGAGTTCGACCGGCGCGCGGCGCGGCGTCGCGTTTCCAATCGATATCGCCCCCGCGGGTGTCGGGCGCGCGCGACTTTCTGAGCTTGTAATTTCGCCGTACCGAAATGCGCGTTCGGAGCGTTTTCTTTCGCCGCCCCGTCTCGTCTTCCGAACGGCACGCGACTCTGTCCGCCGCTCGTGACGATAAATCCAACCGAAATAATATAATATATATAACCGTGCGATTTAGTCGGAGACGAGCGAGTAAGACCTATAGGGGTTTAACCGGTAAAACCCCGTCGGTCCGACCGACGTCCGGGATTTCGCCGGTCGATCTTGATAAATCGTCCTCGTCGGGCGTGCGGTTTTCGGTACGGTCACAATAATAATTACCGTTGATCGGGTTCCTTTTTTTTTTTCTTCTTCTTTCTACGCGGCAAATCCCCCTTTTAAACGTAAAAACCGGAAATTGTGTTGGGAAAACGCGAAAAACGGAAAGTCATAACCCGGCGAACGACGACGCGGCCCCACGGACGTAATATATATCGCACTGCTAGAACAAGACTGCCACAACTCAAAATTTATAGTTTTGAGAAAAATCGATTTGAAGTTTGGACCTAGGATATTTTGATGAGTTTTTTACTTATGCGTTTGAAATTTAACACTTACAATACTTACAATCATATACTTTACAATATTATTTTTTCAAATATTATGAAATTCACTCTTAAACCCAACAATTTAGACTTGTGGCCATTTACAATTTTTCAAGTAAATGCAAGACTGCCATATTTTGAGATGTGACTGTATTGCATACAGAAATTGATTTTTAGATGGCCACTTTATAGTCATATTTCGTGTCGTGGCTGCACTATCACAAATTATAAAATGCAATACCGCCACAACTCTAAATATTGCTGTTTTGCACTCAACATATCACACGATAATTAGTTTTTATTCAGTGCAAGAACGCCACAAGTCGAAATAAGGCAGTCTTGAATTTTGACTTCAGTGATAATTTGGATAAATTAAAACAAGTATACAGCCATAAGGTAAATATGGCTCTCTTGCATTGAAAATTATAAACTAACATTTAAATAATTCAATACTGACACATCAAAAATGATATTGAATGTGGCGTTATTGCATTTTATAGAGCTTATTTTTCTCTATTCAACAGTAGTCATAACTCAAAATTGATGAATTTTGAGTTGTGGCAGTTTTGTTCTAGGAGTGCGATATATAGAAATAAAAAAAAACCGATTTTTCTCGAAATCTTCTTTGTTTTTCGCGTCGTCGCCCAGTAGGAGGAGCAATAACAACCGACACGTCACAACCGTGACGAATTCGCACTTTTTCTGCCGTGATAATTAGCAAACGCCACTGATTTTTAATATTATTACCGCCGCCGACTGCGCGACTTTTTCGCAGGGGAATTATTTACGGTCGCGAATTATTAAGGCAGCATCGACCCTTGTTACTGCGTTACACGACGCGTGCGTGGGCTTCAACAATGCGTTCCCCTACTTCCCCTCGACCACCGTTCTTAACCCTTTGAGCCCGACCCTCGGAAATAAAAAACAAACGAGTGAGCGTTTTCTCTGACGATCTCTTTTGACGTCACCGCGCGCGCATAAAATCGTAATTTTTCCGCCCGTTTTTTTACTTTCCACCGCGACTCGGGAGTCCTCCGTCGTCTTAGTATTCCGGTCACTTTATACGCACGTTTTCCGGCGACATCCGACCGACCATAATATCTCCCCCTCGTCCGTCGTGCCCAACGTCCGATTAATTTCAGTATCCGCATTACTACTTTTCTACGTTTTCGCCAATCTTGTTATTTTTTTGTCCGCGCCGGCGTTCCAGTAAGTATTGCATTTCTATCGTCGGCAATCGCAGCGCGTGTTGATCGAAATTTCCAGGCGATCCGAGACCCGCGGTTACCGTAGTCACCTATGACATTTCGGGGTATCGGATTGAGTGCGAGGCGGCGGCGGCGGCGGTTCGCGGTTGACGCGTAGCGAAATAGATTGTTTAGCAAACGACCGTGATAAACAATGACGTTGTACGATCGTCCTATGGATAGGGGGGGGGGGGAGGCACGTCTATGCCAGAAATTGTAACGATTCGCGCGGTCGGTATTACGAGTACACGACGACCGCGATGTTCCCGTGATTGAGTTCTTTGACGATGACGCACAATCGAAACGCTCCGTTTATTCGCTGCGCCGTCGTGTTAACGTCACCGCCACGAGTCCTGTATAGTAGTCGAGTTTAATACAACATTGATAATGTTATGCGTTTAATATGGCGCGAGCGACGCGTTAATATTAATTAAGCGATATTTCGACGACGCGACTTGTGACGATATAATATGAGAAATCACGACTGTCGGAGAGCGGTGCGCATCGAATTAACTACGGCCGCGAAACACGATACGGTAGTATTTTCTCTCGGGGCTAAACGAACAATTTATTTAGATAAAATTCATTTTCTCCGACGGACGCCCAAGACGAGCCGCGAGTGCGTGGACGATACTCGTACGTTTTACGATTAAATAGTATTGCGCTATTGTTTGAATTGTCGCGCATATCATTTTTACCAAAACCGCCCGACCCGAGGCTGCGACACAGATTTCTCGAACGAGTTTTAGTCGTATTTTCCCGGTAGCTCTCTTGCAATACGTATTAAGGTGCGTTTACATTACATTTTAGAGCCCGAACACGAACGAACGCAAGCGAATGCTACCGAACGAACCAATGTAAACGGTGCGGCCGAACGCGAACGAACGCATTCGTTCGCGTTCGTTCGCCTTCGCTCCAAGAGCGGTACGATCAAAGAAACTCTCCGTTCAGTTTAAACGGCATTCGGCCCATATCGCGTATTCGCGTTTGTCAATACTAAATGTGTATTTAGGTATTTGGGAGCGAAGACTGGCGAACACGAACGAGCGAACAATGTAAACGGTCGCGGGCGAATGTCTAGCGAATATGAGTTCGTATTCGTTCGGTAGCATTCGCTTGCGTTCGTTCGTGTTCGGGCTCTAATGTAAACGCACCTTAATGAGATAAGCGTCGATATTAATAATTGTATAAAATATTAATTACCGTCCGAGAGTAAACGCCGAGTACAAACGTCGTTTCCGAGGAGTATCGCGTGTTTATAGTGACGTAACGTAACGAGTTCTTCCGCCGAATTGAATTTTTCCAATGCTATTACGCGAGTAGTGTTCCGCTCTATCCGCCCCGTGTAAGACTATAAAAAACTATTTTAGATGGCTAAAACAAACGAGCCAAGAGTATCGAGCGATCAAAAGATATTCAACGTTTAGAGATTTTTTTTTTTTTTTGCAACAAAACGTAATTTTTCTCTAAAATTTACAAAAAATGAAGTGAAGAAAAAAAAAAACAAACACTCGGTACAAACGATGTTAAATTCTGTCGAGCTAGCTTTTTCGCGATTCTTTTGATAACAGAATTAGTTTAGTGTTTTATGACTCGAAAGTAATTCGTAGTACCAAGCAGTTTTATCTTGTGCGAAAAAATCAAAAAGTCCGGCGTTTTTTTCCATCGAGTTCAAAATATGGAATATCAGATGTAGTTTATTCGAAAAAGCAACGACAATAATAATTATTGGTTTCCAACTTTCGAGTGAAATTTCGTTTTTTCAAGTCCGCGATTTTATAGATTTGTCACGAAAAGAGTGATTTATAAACGTTTATTATTATTATTATTATTATTATTATAATCTCGCGTGTCGCTGACATTGTTCGGTGTGTCGGAGGAGGACGGTCGTGCAGCTGCATCGCAGTGACATGCGGTATAACATCGCGGTTTCGGTGGACGAGACGAACGAGGTTCGCCCCGCGTAAGGTCCGGAACGGTGTTCGAGTGGATCGCCGAGACGACCGTAAAACACAGACCTCGCGAATCGAGTATATATAGCGAGTGTATAAATTATACGCGCGTAATGTGTAACGACGACGGCTCTGAAACGGAGAGGCGGAATAAATAAAAATACGGATTATAGTTTTTACCGACGAGAAGCGGTAGACTATAGTCGCTCGAACTTGATCGTTTCGGAGGACGTCCCCGCGTGCAGCCGATAAACCCTTTTCGGAGTTTTTGCGACTTTGGGTATATCGCGAGACGGACAGATTACGCGGAGAGATGGGGATTTCGTCTCGGATATCGGGATATCGCGCGAAGCTCGGCCGACGATTTCGTCGACCGCGGTGACGAATAACCTTGTTATCGACGAGAAGTTTCGCGAAAACGCAAAAAAATGCCAAAAATGCCGTCCCGTCAATATCGCGTCGTCAATAAAAAGTCTTATCAATAACGACGGGTCGTCGGGTACGTCATTTTTTTCTCGCCTCGTCGTTACTAATCGAAACCCCCGTGCAAGTAAAACGAGTTCGCCGTTAGTATATCGTCGCCCTCATGCCAAAAGTGACCATGTGCAAAAAGTGACCAAGTGAAAAAAATGTTTAAGATGTCTTATTTTGGTCCTATGAAAATACGTAAAAAGTTTCCAAGTGATATCTTTATTAGTTTAGGAACCACCGAATACTTAATTTTGACCAACCAACATTTCAATATAATTCTTACGTTTAAAAATTGACTAAGTCACTTGGTCATTTCTTAATAAGGTCATTATTATATTTCATAGTTTAAAAATAATAAAAAAAATAATAATTTATGATGTTTTCAAATAAAATGAACAAGTTTGTTGTTTGAATAATGTTTTTGTATAAAAATGATTGTAATATTAATGCATTACCCATATAAAACATAATACAAAAATAATGACCAAGTGAATTATACTTATGACTTAGTCACTTTTTAAATGACCAAGAAAAACCGTTTTCACTTGGTCACTTTTTACCATAAAATTTATTTAGTAATTCATAATTTAGTAATCATAGTAATAAATATTGAGTAAAACTAGTATACTGTAGTGTAAAGTATACTATTGCGGTTTCATTGGTACCAAGTTTATAAACATCAGTTAAATTCTCGATTTTTAAAGAAGTGCTCAACTTTTAAACTGACATTACTCAAAACTTTAAAAAACCAGTTGGTCACTTTTGGCACGAGGGCGACGATATGTTTGTTACGTCGAGGAAACCACCCGATTCGGGACGTTTTCCTTATTAATTTTTTCCTCGACTCCCCAAACACGTCTGCGCCTCCTCCGAGAATAACATTCACAATCCAAGTCGTTTCGGGACACTCTCGGGACGTGTAGTCCTTGGTCCTTCTCCAACACGTACACGGCTCTCCGGCAGAGAACCATCGATCATGGCGATTTGCCGATGATGCGCTTTTGGGCAGGACAATTCGTTGAGCGGTCATCGGGTAGGGTAGGGAAAAAAAACAACCGATTCGAGTGGGGAACGATGATGCGTTTTGTTTTTTTTCGGACGTACCAGTGACACGGCGTTGTCGAACGCGGAGTAATTAAATTTCCTAGACCGATATGGGCTCGGGCGTATTATAATATATAAACTCCTATATTATTATTCATAATCGTTTATCCGCCGGCGTATTATTATATATACAAACGGGGATTTATCGAACGCTACGAAGCCCCCCGCCGCGCGCGCGTCGATAATAAATTAAAATAATAACGTTCGGCGGCGGCGGCGGCGGGGTTGAATTATTATCGGTATATATTCGAAATCCAATTAAAAAAAATCAAATAAAAAATAAAAAAAAACGATTAAATCATCGGACACTTTCGTTTGCGGCGGTAAAACGCTCGGTCCCGAAAAACTCACCGAAACGCGCTTAATATTACACGTATCACACACGACGGCCGTCGAATTATCGTAGGTAAAACGAAGTAATAAAACGGGGACCCGAGTCCGATCAGTACGCCGTTTTGAGTAACGGTTTTAAATCGAGTCCGGCTATCGTGCCGCATCGTTCGGTCGAAAGGGTAAAAGTTAGCCGTCGCGCACAACAACACGAAAATATAATATTAAACGATTATTGTCGTCACTATTATATAGTTTTATCATTATCGTCGTCGTCATTTTGTATTATATTTTGTATTATAATAAATAGAGTTAGGATGTTGATGACCTAAAAAACACACAATAATGCTCTAAAAAAATGCAAAAAAGCCCTAAAAAAAGTGCGAAAATGCCCTAAAAACTTCAAAAAATGACCTTTAAAATTATCTAAAATACTAATTAAGTAAGTGAAAAAACTTATTTATAAATAATAATTTTTATTAGGATTATATAATGGGTGTAATAGTAGATGCATTTAAATAATTTATAGATAAATTTCAATATTAAAAATAAATTAAAAAGTAAAATATAAAAAACAAATATAATTTGTTACCAAACTTGGGTGTAACATTTGCCCTAAAATCTATAATTTGTGAAAAATGTCCCACATTGTATAAAAAGTACAAAAAATGCCCTGAAAGATGAAAAAATGACTTAAAAATGTTGAAAAATGACGTTAAAAAACAAAAAAAATGCATTTATAGCTAAAAATGCGAAAAATGCAAAAAAATGCAAAATAAAATTAGAATATTCTGCATCAAGGGAGCATGAAACAAATTTTTAGCTAGGATAGCATTATACAGAATAAAAGGGAAAAAAATGCAAAAGTCATCAACATCCTAACTCTAATAATAAATATTTTTTACTTGATTTCTCACATGTAACGTTTTCTGTTTTTTTTTTTTTATTTCGCAGGCCGACATCACGTGCAGCAGTACCAAACAATCCGTCGGCGTGATATTTACGCGTACGAATTTCGTCACGCTCAAGTACGTGACGGACAAGTGGGGCACGCGTGTCAACGGCTTTAGATTAATTATAACCGCCTTCAAAGATCCTTGTAAGTAATTTTTTAACCACCCCGCGACCCGCTCGTGCCCGACCGTATATGTATATAATCCCAATATCCCTTTTGTCACGCCGCGTTTTCGTCACACACACGCGCGCGCACACGCTCCTCTCGCTTTCATTTCTCCCTACTTTTAGCCCCGTCGTCTCCGCTCCACCTCGTCCGCGGTGCGTAGCCCGCGGGCTTTCCGCGTGGCGTTTTCAAATTTCCTACGCACGCCGTTCGAGCCGACGCGATGTTTGCTCGGATCGCGATAAAAGCGTGCAGTGTGTTTCGCGGAGAATCTCCGACACCGCGTGTCGCGACGAAAATACGACACCGTTCCCAAAAAAGTTATCTCATCATTCGTAGAAAATCCGAATCGATTGATAATAATAATTTTCCAGACCATTTTTTTTTTTGTCGAAAACGGCCTCAACCCTCCCACTTGAAACCGGAATTTGACTTGTCGTCTCATATCGGCCGACATTTTCCGATATTTTACTTCGCGAGCGCGTTCGCTAAGTAAATCGGCGTTCGATCGATTGCGAAAATTGCGTTTTGATTTCGTGTGTTCGTCACTCTGTTCCAGTCCACAATTGCAGAGAGTTCAAATGCCAAACGCTGTCGAATTGCATCTCTAACGATCTGGTGTGCGACAACGTCAACCACTGTCCCGACGGTACGGACGAAGCGACGACGCCGACTTGTCAAGGTAAGATTCCGATTTGCGTCACGTATTTCGTCGCGTGATAGATGCGACGACTACCGGAGGCGGCTGCTGCGTCTCCGGGCAAGTGTGTTGGGTAGAAGTGGGTAAAATAAAAAACGGTCAGTCGCGTTCGTCGTCTCGCTTTCTTTTTTTCTTTCTTCATTTCACGTATTTTCGCCGTCCGTCCGTAGGACCGTCACGTGACGGACGATTAATCAAACGATAACGACGACAATAGTAACAATAATTATAATAATAATACTATAATAATAATAACGGTAATTATAATAATAATATTAATCGCGAAGGAGAGTGCATACGCACGCACAGAATTCCACACGCAAACCACTTGGAAGTCGTGCACGCACGCTCGTTTCGATTTGATTTTTTTTTTTTCGTCCTGCGACGATTCGAGTACTATTCTTTGGCCGTACCTGATTCGACCCGATTATCGTGAACAGCGTTTGCCTATAATATAAAATTATCAGGGGTTCTAGAGGGCGAGTATGACTCGTGATACTCTGTGTAAAAAAAAAAAAAAAAAACGGTCTCTCTGCACTTATCGCGCGAACATTTCTCCCGGCACGCTCGAAAAACGTTGGGAAAAAAAAGAAAAAGAAAGTCTATTCGACAACAGCAGCAGACCTTATTATTTACTGACCGACCCCCGGTCCACTTGCGATGGCTACGCGTGCTTTTTACAATATTATTACCATCGCGACTGCACCGCGGTGCGCAATAAATCGCGCCGTTGCACAACTCTGCAGTGCCTCGTCATAATGCAGAGGCGTATTAATAATGTATCCTACTCGTTCGCAGGTCCTTCGTCCTTCTCGCTGATGGGAATCAACGTCACCATAGTCGTGGTCGCCTCGCTCGTCGTAGTATGCATAGTGGGCGTGTGCATCATCGTGCTGACCGTCTACTGCATCTGCTATCGGACGCCGAACGACCCAATGCCGATTTACGGCCAAAACAACACGATAAACGATACATCGAACAATTTCCAAAGTGAGTCTCTTGCGCGTTTCGCTATTATCTCGTTGTCGAGATTGCAGTTTTAAAAAACGCACCGATAAAGCTTAAAGCTTTTCCAAAAATTCTAGTCTGTTAGTCTAATAAACCCGCCGCGAAAACGAAATCGTTTTGATTGATTTGTCGAAAATCACAAGACGACACTATACTATAGATTAATACCAAAATAAGATTAAAACGCGTTTTGCAGGGGGCGTAAACTGTTGGTTTTTAATTTTAAATAGTCGTTTCCGTCTCCATTAATGAATCGTTTCAAAAGTATCTATTCCAACTAATATCTAATTATATTATTCGTATTTATATATGATCAACAAACGTATAGTCTATCGGAACACGGTATATTTAATTTGGACACGTCGGACGGACGCTAAAGAACCCGTTACGGTCACGTCTGTGCGGAAAGTTGGATCTCGTTTTATTCGAATAAAATATCGAGTTTATTATAAAAAAAAAATAAAATAAATAAAATCGTCGCGGCGGCGGTGGAAAAAATAATACTCCGACGTCGTAAGTACTGCAATACTTACGTTTTTAATTAAAATTTGTACGTACGTTTGATTGTTTGCAAACTAATTTGAAAACATAAAAAAAAAAAACAAACAATAATAATAATAATAATACGAAGTACGTATTATTTTATTATATATATATATATATATATTTTTATTATTTTTTTTTCATATAAAAACGTCATGGAATTTTTATCATTTCGGTCTACAAAGTTTTCTACAAAATTACACTGTAATTAAATAAACTCACCTGACATGCGGTGATTTCGACTTTAATTTAAAAATAACGAATAGGAGCTCCGAGATCTCTCATTTCAAACTCGTCGAGTATCGTGTAACGAAACGTTTCGTTCAAATTTCAAAAAAAATGTTATTATTTTTCTTTCCATCGGCCGAACAAAGTATTTCAATTTCAATTTAACGTCGTACGAACGATTTTAATTCGGGTTGTTAAATAATTGTACATTTTTACAACAACATTCTTGAACGTTGAAGAGCTGAAACGTCTCACTTTTAAAAAAATCAAAACGTAATATTATTTTATATTTTTAGCGATTTACACGTACAAATATTATGTAATTATTAATTCGAATTGACTCTTTTCGTCTCGATTTATTGAATTTACGATTCGAACAATTTCACCTACATCGACTATTCAAAACCCATAGTTAATGCATAAACATCGTTTCGGTTAAATATTTAGTTTTTGCAGTAATAACGGTCAGAGTTGTTTTAAATTTTAATACGTACCTGTCCCGGTATTCGGTTCCGAGGAATTGCGTTTTTATTTCGTTTTTCACATCTCGTTGTAATTTTCGATACTTACATCTTCATATTTTCATGTATTATTTACACGAACGAGACGCGTCAAACGTCGAATAAATATTGTGTTTTAAAACAGTTATTTTATTAATCGTATGATTGACCATTGGAACACGGTTTGCAAAGTGTAAAGACGTTCGATTGAATCGTTTTTCGTTTTTTCTAAAAATAAAACGAGGTTGTGTTATCGTCGTGTCGTCCCGTCGTGTCGCTATGATTAATTCGCGAGGCTTAAAAATGACGAAAACCTTGGCCTGACTAATGACGATTTCGTGCGACTTATAACGTATTGTTTTTTTTTTTTTACCCATTAGTAACGGGAGCGCCGGAAAAGTCTAATTAGACGGTAAAAAAACAGAAATATGCATTTTCTCTTTCGCTAATAAACAAAATAATATTATTAAACGCTGCCGACAGTTCGTTTTGCCGCCGTGCTCATTTGTAACGGTGTTCCGAAAGTGCAATTAACGGGTTCGCCCGTCAATTGCCATTTAGTATTTAAGTGGGTACCTACGTCGTATGCGTACGTCGCGACGTGACGTTACCGACGACGTCTCGCCGAAAGTAAATAATTACTGTTTTCTCGTTAACGGTTCGAACTTTTCGCCGACTCAAACTCTACGGGAACATTGCCCACATTGTCGATGAATGATAACGAGCGTTTATTTTCTTTCTATCAAAAATCCACGCCGCGCCGGCCCGTTTCATTTTACCCATAGCGTTCTGGAATCATCGGCGGACAATATTCTAATGGAAGGCTATCGCGACGTACGAAAAAAAAAAAAAAAAACCTCAAGTTATATAGTATACGGAGAAAACGTTGTCATTTCCAGAGAAAAAGATTTCGCTCGTCAGTGGACGAAGAGAGAGGAGATAGAGACATTGTTCGGGCGGCCGCCCGGTTGCCGGGGGTAACGAATTGTTTACGTTCGGCCGAGTTCTCTCTCGTGTGCGGGGGCGCGGCGGGTTCGCGCGCCACCGGAGACTCGCGGCATTCCCCCGAGACCGATTAAAATAATTTATGGCCCGTATGGCGATCGTAATAATAATATAAGGTAACGCGGCTTTGAGTTATGACCGTGCGAGATTTCGGATCAATCGGCGTAGTGGTTTCTCGGGCCCCGCGCGAACGCCGCCGCCGCCGCCGCCGTAACATTATCATTCCTGCGCGTATCGAATAAAACCCGATATTCCCGAAACGCCGGGGCACAGATTATTGTGAACGGCGAGGGTCCGAAAATTCGACTGCCGCGCATAGTACCGAAAGTATCGCGGGCGTCTCGGAATAAGAATTTCCAAAATATGGTAAATGATTTTATTAACAAATCGTGTTTTTGGGTTTCGCAACACGTCGCGCGCGCGCTATGTATTCGTACGACGTCGCACAAAAACCGTCGAGTTATCAATTTCAACTCGAGTGGAAAACCACTATGATGATTCGTCGCAGCGTTCCAATAGATTTTTTTTTTCGTCCATCGTTGTCATTGAAAACTACTGTAAAACTATTATAGTGATCAAAATAATGGTCTTTCTTTTTCTCCATCGGGCGCTTCCGCCTTTCAATACTCTTCCGCGGATAATCGTTCAAATCAAATTTCGGTTTTCGTCCGTTTCGTCAACTTTCAGCTCGCATTTAAATAGACACGAATTTGCACGTTTCGCGTCTTCGAAATAAGAGTTACGCGGTACGATTTCATACCGATCTGCGCGAAAACATAAACGGAGAGAAATGTGTTTTCGAGTGTTTTCTTTTTCCGAGAAAAGACAAAAATGTCGACTCCCAAACGTCGCGCGTCGTCTGCAGGATAAAGTATTAAAGCGTTCAGAACAAACGCGCCGAAAACGAAAACAAATCGAGTGAAATCATGAAACAGATTACGCGAAAATAACTGCGCGAAAGATTATCCGAGGACCGTGAACGGATCGAGATGGGATAATGAAAATTAAAAACGTCTACGCGCAGTCGTGTTCTCGTTATGGCGGCACACTACGACGAAACGGGACGAAGTTTTACGCGAAGAATTTCGTTGTTTTCCGAAGAATCGAATACTAATTTAATCTTTATTAAAAGACCGAAAATAAATAAAACTGGTAACGCGGAAAAGTATTCCGGGAGCATTTCGAATTCTCGAAAAGCACGACGAGTCCCGGACGCGCAGTGTTACGCGAGTGCTCTGTTCGGGGTGAGCGGCGCGGCGGCGCGTGATGACGCCAAACTCCGTCACGAGTATAGGCGCCGGCTTGTCGAACAGCGAAAAAATAAAAATAAAATCTGCGCACGAGAAAAGCCGAGTCTGGCGAACAAACGCCGCGCCGGCCGGCCGGCCGGACGTTGGCGAACGATTGTGCGACGAATAAATATCATCGTCGGAAACAATGGTAAATGCGAAAACTCGCACAAAGTTACCTCGTCCTCGCGAAACTCGAATGTATTAATCAGCAGCAATCACGATTCTCGAACGAGAGCGCCGGAGTGTATAGTCGCACAATACGAGTTAAAACTTTGCGAAAACAATAATCGCGCCGAAGAATATTAAACGAGCGTCACTATCGGCGAACGGTTGATTGGATTCGCGTTTTGCCCGCCCGGGGCCTGAACTTTTGGGCAACTACGCGGGCAGAACGCGCGTAAGAATATTAACACTTGTTTTTTTTTCGAATCGGACGCTCGGTAGTCAAAGTGACGATAACGAACGATTATATTTTGATTACGCGATTGTAATATAATAATATGTAGTATGTGATTAACACGATAGTAATTAATTTTGTATTCGCATTATCGAACGTGTCGTTTCGTTAAAACAGATAATATTATGTATTTACAATCGATACGATAATTTTAATGAAAACAATATTACATTTCGAGCCAAAACGTAAATTATTAAAATTGTTCACACGCGCGTTTTAAATAGATACGACGACGTGGGGCGGTCGATAAATGTTTTTCTCGACGATCGATTCAATCGTAATTATTTTGATGTTATGATTCGAACAAAAATCGTTGACATTACGATCGAACGTCATCGTGAAACAGTTCGCGTAGGCGAAAAACAATGATTTTCAACGATTCGTTTTTTACCACTGCAAACTGCAGACGGTTGATTTTACGAAGTATCGGCGGCGTCGCGTGTACGTCGAAATACTTGGCATTTTCAACCCGTCTCCTGTTCCGGACCGTGTTTGCGGTGGAATCCGATGTGCCCTTTGTCGACTGACGGACAAAAATATTCATTCAAAACCGTACGCGATGAATTTATGCATGCCGACAATGCGCTGCCTTTTTAGCCGCATTTTTGTTACGTTTGGTCTCGAATAGAAAATCCGTAATTCGGCTACCTATACTGCCCGAGGAGAGTAATGGAGATTAAAAAAAAAAAGTCAATATGAAATCATAACGTTTGATGATTTATTTTTCATTATTACATATTATAATAACGATCGTATATCAAATGATTGATTTTAACATCGGTGCGTACGTTTTTCAATATTATTCGAGTTTCGTCCTTTTAAATGTCACGTACTGGGCGAGACGACGGGGAATCTTATTTTTTTCACTCGGACCTCGATACTATACCGGGTCGTATTTCGTCGTTTTCCGGTGCAAACGTATACGAAAAATATAAATATCGCACTCGCGTTTTTTTATTCGTTTTTATCTCTATGGGCGTCGTCGTCGTCGTCGTCGCTGCCCGTTTACGAACACAGCCTTTACGGTGTTGTTTCGGGCACCGCCCGCCGGTGTTTTTATGTTCGACATCCCCGCGCGTTCGCGTGAGAAACAAATTCGAAAAATTTCCTACGACATTCGGTAACGATAAAACGCGTCCGGCCGGTAGTTTACGTCTCCGCGTCGTTTCGCAGACGACCGGCTTTATGACTCACGCGCCGCGCGATATCGCCATGGCAATACGTACGATTTAACGAACGCCGTGTCGTCGTGATATTGTTACGTCTCTTTGTACACGAGATCGGAGTTTTTTTTATTTTTAATAATCCGTACGGGTAAAATAATATTACGGTGTAAAATATTTCAATATCATTCGATTTCAACGAGATTTTTAAAACAATCACACACACACACACACACACTGCCTATTATTGTTTTTGACTTTTTTAGTATAAATTTATACCTGCTTGAAAATATTCGTTATTTTCGATTTGATTTGAACGAAAAACGAATCGTACAAAAGTATTTCGGTGCAAAGTAGATACTCTTTTCACGAGCCATCTTTAGGCATACCTCCGCGACACGACTTTCAAAAATAATAATCGTTCGTATAACGGCGAGCTAATTAGCTGCGATTAGGACGGACGGACGCGTGTTATTTCTTTTTCCGGACCAGGCAATCGGACTGGAAATCGGTCCCGTGGAATTCGCCGTTTCCACACGTCGTTTCCGATTTGCGGCCCGAGAAATGTATGTTTATCTGGCTAATCCGCCGGCCGGCACACGGTGTTCCGGTCACGCGCGGCGAGTGTTTCCAGGATTCCGCGGGATCAACCGGACTCGCCGAACCCGCCGTATTTCTACTTGACCGCCGCCGCGGGCCCTATCTCTCGATGAGAAACGAATCCTCTCGGACGAGAAACAACGTATTATTATATTGGATTCGTTTATTCGCGCGCGCGACTTGCCGAAAACCAAAACAACAAACTTATTATCACTTGATATAGTGTTATATCACAAAAAAAATAATACAATAAGATAGTGTATAAAAATACTTGTAAACAATAACAAAATATTAATATTAAACATCGAACAATCCGATCTCTGTATTCGCGATGATTTGGTTTGCCGCGTGTCGCGGTCGGCAGTATTATGTGTCGAATGGCGCCGGAAGGAGGGGAAAAAGCGATCCGAAAAATATCCGAGCGCGCCAGTTAAACGGCGTAATGAACTTTGCGAGTATTTATTTAAAACCCCTAGGAAAAAAAAAAAAAAACGAGAAGAAAGAGAAAGGAAAAAAAAAAAAACGTCCGCGAGAGCAGCCCCACGTTATAAAGTTTGGTGTGTTTTTTTTTTTTTTACTTCTCTCGTCCGCCGCGGCGACGGAATTCGCTCCGACCGAGAATTCCTTTTCGACGTCTTTCCTCCGCCGCCGCCGCCGCTGCCGCCGGGCAAAAGCGAAACACGTAGGAACCGCACGAAAGCATTAGATTACATAAAAGCAAATCTGCGCGACCATCGTCGTCGTTTAGACGAATACCTACGGCGAATAACCGCGGCGAGCGTGCGCGTGCGGACGTCGTCGGATGCCTTTGAGAGCAGCATATTCCTTCTTTATGGCCGTATTTTTTTCTTTTTCTTTTTTTTTTTAATCAGCTCTCTAAACTTCCGGTCGAATTACGAGGGCGCGCGCGGTCGCTTTGACTGCATTATCTACGAGAATTTGCGCGTTTGTTTGCGCGGATTTCGGCCGACAGAACCGCCGACGGTCGGATCGCACGGCAAAGACGTAGTTGCCGCGTAATAACGACGGCGCCGCGCCGGTGTTTGTGCTCGTACAACATGACGAGTATTACCTATCATTATTAAACGTACGATTATGTCGCATAGTGTTGGACGCGACGAAAATCAAATCGCCGCCGTGTACGTTTTATTATTATCGCGTTGCTTTCGCGCGCGTCGTGTAGTGTAAACACTCGAAAAACTTAATAGTCTCGCGAAAAAAAACCAAAACAATGGCCCGAATTTCATCGGGACGAAATAATATGATTCGATGTGTGCGCAAAGACCGACATTTTCAGTACCGAAGCAGACGAGTTTTTGAAAGTTCGCGCGTGACCATTTGCGCCCATATCTAACCTTTCGTAGAAAATTCAATTTTTCCAAAATACGATGTGTCACGTCGAATAGTATGTAATCGTTATTGTATGTTTACGTTTTTTTTTTCAATCGATTGATCGGCTTTGTGCAACAATCGCCCTCAATAACAGCGTGTTTGGATCACTCGATTACCGACTACCCGTGTCACTTTTGATTCACCAGACGAATATTCCAAAAATCCGGCGACGATAACCCGAAAACGGTCTCAGGCGACTGGTAATCGGAAGTTTTGCGCGAAAGAGCACAAAAGTTTCCGAGACCGCGGTATTATATCTTATTCCCACGACGGCCGACTTGTTGAGTTCGAATTTTCCAAACGATAATGTGATGCGATAGTAGGACCGGCGGCATAATAAATAAATTCACCATAAAAATCGTGCGTTTATTTTATCGCCGACCCGAATGCCCCTCCTCCTCCCCCCCCCCCGTAACCTTTTACATTTATAATTCGACGACTACTGCGAAGAACGGAAAACCGTCGACGACGACGACGACGTTGCCATCGACGCGTCGGGATCGAAACAACGGTCTCCCACGATGGCTCGTAACGTGTTTGTTTTTTTTTTTCACGCGACGACAACACCCGGTATACGTAGTTGAGTCTTTGACATTTTTCCATTACGAACTCTCGTCGGAAATACGACCGTATTTCGCGCGGCGTGAAGACAAACGAGTCGATCGTTTTTGATTACTAATTTTTAAAACTGCGCATACGATTCTCAATAGAAAAAACGATTTATTAATGATCCACCGAACAGTTTTCGAGTTTTCCTTTTGAACCGCAAACTCGCAGCTCCAAAGAAACCAGCGACGACGCTCACTAATTTTAAACGTGAACGTAATATAACGAACGCGTTTTTTTATTTTTTTATTAAAAAACTCCGTCTAAAAAATTCCGTTATTCCGCGTCGAACCGTTTATTTCGTTAGATTACATTATTGCCTACTAATAATTGTCGTTTAATTCGCCAGTTTACCAAAAAAAAAAAAAAGAGAGGAAAAAAAAAATCAAACAGACGGCCGTTGACCGAGATCGGTGCCACCGGGTGTTCGACGAGAACACTCCGACACGATTGCATAACAACAGTCGACTCCGCGATGATAATGTGATTGCGAGAAACTCGTATATTATTATTATGATAATAATAATTTAAATTAACCGTTAATTAAACTCGGATAACCTTTGATCGCGACCGCGGTATCATAATAATATATACGGTCTCGGCTGTAAATTTAGGGCTTTCAAAACTTTCTAGACATTTTGTACATTATTATGCAAACGAATTCCCGGGGGCTCCTGGGGATCGAACGACTCGTTTCCGTTACGTCGGGTGACACCTTCCGGTCGAAAACAATGCCGCTCGCCTTTAAGTTTACACTTAAAAATCCTTTGCGGGCGTGCGCGCACACACACACACACACACACACACAGAGTTAGCGTCGGCCAAAGGACGTCCCTGTTGCGTGGTCTACGACCATAAAAAAAGAAATAATACCACGCGTTCTTAGGAAAAGGGTATTTGTTGTTGCTCCGCCGACCCGACCATATACTATTTTCATTCCCCTTTTTATTTTTTTTTTTTATTGTTTCCATTAAAATATTCAGTTATATAATATAGTGGTTTATACGGTTCGAAAACGCACGATTATTTTCACGCCTATACGCCGTCGCACACAACGGCGCACGAGCGTTTAAAGTCTCATGAAATTCGCATTTTCGTCGACGTTTTGAATACTGGCACTCTGATGATACTGGCGCAAATAAATACTTAATAAACGAGTCGAATTGCACGCCAGATGTTAATTATTATCGCCGGGCGTACACGTCGCGACTTGTAACGTTTAAAATCGATTTGTGTGTGTCGAATGAAATCGTTCACAGTGTTTTTTTTTTTGTTTCAGTGATTGGTGTAAACGGAATTGGAAGGTCGGGAAACTGGCAGCACCCTGCGGGCCAACAGCTAGGGTACAGCTCGGCACGGGTCCGTCTCTACTGCCAGGCAAAGTGAAATATACTGGCTCTGACAGGTAAACAAAAATCTATAAAAAAAAAAAAAAACGTATTTCTTATTTATTTATTTTTTTGACCGATGAAATATTTCGCACTCGTAAAACGACATTGAAAATATAATAATTATGGTCGTTTGACGGTGTGATTTTTAAGAGGGTTGCAGCGATTCGAGTCGAATCCTAAATACGTTTTCGTTTTCTCAAATCGCTGAGAAAAACGACAAAGAAAGACGTACGAACATTGATTACCTGACTCTCTTATAAAACGGGAAAGGCAATTCGATAATAAAATATATATTACGAGTACTGTGCGCGCTAAAAGGTTGTGTCGAGATAACCCATTGAATAACATCGCGTTAAATAGTTGATTTTCAACATCTGAATAACTAATATTTCAAGTATACCGCTTTGGTATTCGATCGATTTAATTCGTACTTTGCGTTTGCGAATAAAATATATTATAAATCGTCGCGTACATGTCATATGTTATATGTATACGGTTCGAGGACCTACACTTGCGACCAACTCCCGTTGGAACATTTCGGAAACACTTGTACGAAATCGTACACGTTTTCGCGACGAATTTAAACTATATATATATATATATACACACGATTTCTCTTGCTTAAAGTTGTCCGAATTAGCAGCCGAATTCGTAATATTATGCACAACGTTTTGAAGTCGTTCTGTTGTTGACGAAGTAACGTGGTTTCGTGGAAGACGTCGTAGTTCGGAGACGTTACAGTTTAAATGCGAAATCGTTCGGCGCCATCGCATAATACTACTTTGATGTTACGTAGGTTCGAACGTCGATTCGCGCGGTCTTGCGCGCACGAGAAACTCAAACAAACGGTGTCTATGTAGGCGAGCAGACGCATTTCGTTGTTTATTAGTCAGCCCGGAGGAATGTCGTCCGAAATACCCGGTTTTTATTTCATTTTTTCCTGTGTGCGTTTTACGTAGATTTTCCGCCGCTTTTCGTCGAGGGTTTCAGTCGGGTTTTCGTGGAATAATTCCCGGCGGATGTGTACGAACGTAGAATACGACGCGCGACGTAGTCGTCGGTGCCTACGAGCGCCGCCGGCAGCAATAACGGGGTTTTGATGTCGTCGAGTGTTGTTTTTACGCTCGCCGGATTTTTCGCCAGCAATTAGTGTTGAAAAATAACGTCGGTTTAAAGAACGTCTTAATCGTTCAAAGCTTCGCCGAGTGGCCGTGTTTTTCGCGAGCGCGACGACGTTGGCCCGCGCTATAGAGATCACAAATCGCATCTCGAGCGGAAATAATCGTCGGCCGTGTACACGTGGAAAAATGTAAACATCAAAGGGCAACGCGAAAGGACGAACTATATAGTATACGAGAGTTATTATGTTTCATTGTTGTCGTCATTGTTTTCGAAACGTTTCTAAGTGAACGGGACGGTTTCGCGAAGAAATTGTTATTTTTCTGTCGGGCGAGAGGAGACGATATATTATATTATCGTCGTGCAATAACTATCCTTATCCAAGGGCAATAAACATGGCCGCGGGTGGAATGACCAAACAATCGCCGTGCAACGGCGGCGTTGTCGTTTTTCGAAAAGATCGCGGCGGCGTCGCGATTATTTCAACAGCGCGCTTTAATCGAATAACGTTTGCGTTCGCCGCGAGCGTCTGTCAATTAACAGAGCCGCGGCCGCGCGCGGTTAATTCAATTTGTCGGCCGTTGAAAACTTTCGAACCGGCGATAATATCCGAGGATCGGTCCGCGGGGAGGCCAATTGAAATATCGCCGTTTCCTCTCGGTCGCCACCGCGTCCGTGCCGCCGCCGGAGATCCGGAATAGTTTTCCGACGGCGCGGCGCGGCGTTTCGTCGGACGTCGACAACGAGCTGTAATGCGATCGGAACGACATAGTATACGTATATATATAATTGCACTGGCCGTTCAGCCGTGCGGAAAGTATAATATACCTTTCCGCCGCGGCGGAATAAAACGGCAACGATAAATTAAGTTTTCCGATCACCATGAGTACGGCGCGCGGCGGGAAATAAAAATGGAAGTGATGGCCCGCGGTTTTCCGACTTGGCGAGACGCCGAGAGGCATTAAGCCAAGAGTTTGTAAACGGAAGTTGTTGATGATCTGCGAATAAGCCAACGGCGAACGCACGCCGCCGCGCCGCGCCGCGGTACGTACGAAGAAAGAAAACTTTTTATCCGCCAAAATTCGGGATCGCGCGACACACAAAGCCCGAGAATACTACGCGCGCGTCCGGGTCCGTCGGATATCATATTATTGTAATGTGACGTGTTGAAAACACTTTGTTCGCTCAGTACCTGGGTGGGTTGATGTTTTAGTTAAACGCGGAGTTTTTGTAAAACGTGTAAACGGCGCTACGACGATACCGACACGACATGATAATACTAACGCGAGCGCGTGTTCGGTAAATTTATATTATTTTTAACAGTTTTACTGCGAGCCAGACGTACGCGATACGATCGGCTGGAACTTTATATTGCAGACGTCTCTATAATATACGCTATACTTTAGGCACGCGACGAATAATAAACTCGTAGTCTGATAATAATAATATTGCCGGGACCCACCGTACGCGCACGACGAATAGGATTTTACAAATCGTTGAATAATAAAAATAACAACAATTGAACGTTCTCGCGTCGTCGTAATAAAAAAAAAAACCCCTGTTGACGCGCGTTTGAACATAGTACAGGTTTGCATTGACGTGTTCAGTTGCAACGCGTATTTCATGGCGTTACGTCTGTTTTTCCACAAAAATGGAAGAATTTAATAACGATTTTTTTATTGACGAGATCGAGAAAAGGCCGTCAATTTGGGACATGACGATTCGTGACTACTCAAATAAAATAATTAAAAAAAAATGCAATATCTAATTGCATTTTCGTCAGCCACAATTTCTTCATTGATTTGGTCCAACAAGTCATCAAAGGATTTAATTGACATCCGGAAATAATTAAAAAATTTGGGTTCATAATTTCTTAAGCTTGGATACAGCGTGATGTACAAGCTTGTACTTAATCTGTTTTTTTTAAAATAGGATGAACCCAGTATCTCCTATTGCCCTGCCTACGACGCTGCATTCGTCGATATAAGGTCCATAAGCATACAGCTTCTGCTACGTCCATCTTCGCCGGAATATAAACACGACTGACTATAGTCGCGCGCTCAACGCGTAAAATCTGTAATTCATGTGAACACCGACTAAAAACGCGCGTTTAACGCTCTTCATGTGAACCCAGCCTTATAATATCGAAATCGTACCGCTCGAATTTCGACCCCCGTAAAATTCCCTCGAATACGGCGGCGGCGGCGGCGGCGATAACGATGATAATATTTTCTATTATAATACCTATTGTTTGAAAGACCGCGACGAAATCCCGTCGTTCCCCTCGGCTAAACAATTGGATTTTACAACAATAATAATTACTGCCGAGGATCACGTTATATCGTTATCGTCATCTGTGGCCCTCGTAGTATTTCAGGACGGATTATCAACCGACGACGACATAATATTATTGTAAATCCGCGCCGCGCTAATTCGGCATCGGATTTGAAAAACCGCGACTCTTCGCCGACTATCCGAATTCGCGCGGAACCTAATATTATTTTACGTGTACGTAATATTATTGTATATCTGCGGTCCCCCGCCGCGAGGGTTCTATAATTCGGCCGTTCTCCGGAGCTTTCGAGACTTCCATTACTTTCTTTCCGCTACGAATCGATTATATAGTTGTCGCGGGCACCGAGATCCAAAGTCTCGGGTGGCACGACATTATTATCCGTCGCCGCCGGATTAAAGTGTAAAGATGATTTATAGTCAATGAATTCGACGACATTCGTAAAGCGTTGTTCACGTTTCGACTCGATATCGAGTTCTAACTGACCCGCGCTAAACATTTCCTAAATAGTAGCTCAAATCGCCGACATTAAATGTAGTAAAAATATCTACCGGATGTGGTGTTCGATTTAAATTTTCACTGAAAAAAAAAAAAAACGTTCAAATATAAGCTAAATTAATACTTTACGTCGTGTTTTTGGAAAACAAAAAAAATCTATCTGAAATTTACGACCGAATCCAATCGCGTTTTTACATTACACTACTAATTAGAATAGAAACATTCCGTTTCTATATGTTTTGTCTGTGACTTTTAACTGTCTATATCGAATCTTTATACGCGGCCGGTGACTTTGGAATCGAAAATCTTATGATTTTATAATATTCTCGTACGAGCGGCGTGCGACGTCGATGCGAACACGCGTTGTAATCAATTATCGCGTTTCAATGAAGACATTATATGAAACTTTGCCCGAGTATCGCGAGCGCTCGGATATATTCGTTTAACGAGGTCGCCGTGTTCGCCTCGAAATCCGCGCAGCAAACGACACGATAAACACTTCCTGAAAGTAAAACGATTTTATAGTAATAACGAAACGCGTTAATCGATGTTCGCGTAGAAACAATGAGTAGTACAAACGAGGAGTACCTAAGTAGATTATCCGCACGTCAATTATCCGCGGCCCGTCACTATAATATTATGACAATCGTCTTTATCGATATAAATTTCAGTCTTATCTTAAGCGTTACGAAATTCAGCGACGGCACGGTGTGCGAATGTTTTCGCCGAGTCCTTCGAGTGTTCGAAGGACTCGCGATCGTACGAATACGGTTTAGAGTCCTTTTTGTCCGAAGACGCGTCGGCGTACGAGCTCTCAGACACGACCTCGGCAATTTCGCCCGGAGACTCCCGAACACCGAGAGAAATTTTATGCTTACGACGGCCGTGTCTCTACACTCTGTCCGCTTTGATCGTTTTGACGTCCTTTGAATGCGTTTCTTTCTTTCCTTTTTTTTTTTGTTTTCGCGACCGTTAGCGTCGTCGTCGCGTTATCGCCGTGCCCCGTCGGCCGACTCGCGCGAATCGTCTCGATCGCGTCCGCGATAAGTGCGAAAAAGGTCGCTGCTAAACGTCGGCACGCGCGCAAACTCTTTTACGACCGTCGGCGGGGGTGCTTTATGTTGTACCGGCTGCCGAGTCGTATCGAATTTACGCGTTGGTATCTCACTTTTCTTTTAATTATATTTATTTTAAAGTTTTCCTGAAAGTCATCTAAACTTAGCGCCGCCGCCGCCGCCGCCGGTACGGAGAACTTTTCTTTTCCTATTATTTTCTCTCTCTCTCTCTCTGTGTGTTTTTTAGCATCTCGAGCAAAAGATAACACTTTTAAATATATTCACAAACAAGGAGGACTTAGTCACAACTTAACGCGCTTAATAACCAGCATACATCGCTCGCAGTTGTAATAGGTACACAAAAACGACACGAGAACAATGTCACAGTGCAACATTTCGGTCGTGTAATAAACGTTTCGAATAATCGTTCGAAACCGATATTATTTTAACAATAATATTGTTATTTACGCGATATTTATAGTGCGCGTTATTGCTTGTACGAACGAATAATAATTACGTACCTATGCAACGTAATATCGGCACGCGAATGTCAAAACGTTTTTATTTATACGTATTTGTTTTGTTTGTTTCAGCGATATTTCCTCAGCTCATAAAGAGGAATGGTTCGTGTAGGTAAGTGTACGACGTGGTATTTCAGATTATAATCGACTCGTTCGAAACGCATTAACTCGTCATACTATAATATAATATATCAGCTCATAGTCGTAATTCAATTTGATTTTTTTTTTCTCATTATGGAAATCGTACGGTTTTATAAATAATAACTATACGAAACCATCAGTCAATGTTATTACTGCTATAATCAGTGTTGTAAAGGATAATAATGATTTAAACAATTTTTATTCAAATATACGTTTTTTTTAAATTCAAAGAAAACGTCATATACTCGAATATCGAATTTTTGTAAAACGTATTTGAAATTTAATTACTGTACGTATGTTAACAAAAAGTACTTTTGAAATACTTTTTTTCTTTGTAAGGGTTACTTTTTGAACACTGATTTGCGCAAAAAAAAAAAAAAAAAAATCATATATTTATCAAAAAATGAGGTTCGTCGCAGTAAAATAACGGTTTAGTATTTAAACTCGATAAACAAACTATTAACTTATAAAATTATTCGCGAGCTCGTAAAACGCGCGCGACGCATACACGGTGTTATTTATCGTCTTGTTATTATTATGATCGTTCTCCGTTTTCTCTCCGCGGCCGCTTTTGAATTTCGCGAAAATCTAAAACAATATTTCACCGAAACGATTTTTATCCCGCCGCCGCGCCGTATAATATCGCCGGCTAGCGATATATATTTTTCTTTATGCGCGCACAATGCCGGTATAATAATAATATACATACATAATGATAATATCATCATATTCATATGCGGAGACCGTTTCGATCGAATATAATATCCAGTGTATCGCGAAACAAATCCGATTAAGTTTCGTAACAATAAATCGTCTCGTCGTCGTTTGTCGGCGCGATCCTTTTCCTGCCGTCTCTCTTTGTCCGTCTTGGACCACCGTACGACTGCTGACGATACGCGTCGCGCGCAGGTATTCGGTCGCTTGCGACAGGACTAGAAATATTATAAAGACATTGTTTGACGCGTCGTCGTCGTCGTCGTCGTGTCGTATCAAATAGAGATTACTGCGGTGTTGCGCGCGCAAAAACGTCGAGCGGATAAGCGAAATGTGTGTTGGCGTTTGGAAAATCAAAAAAAAATATATATAACGCAAAAGATACGAGTAAAATCGATAGACGCGCGGCTAAACCGATAGTGTTTTTTCAACGTATGCGTGATGATAATAATAACAAACGATATAATATTCCTATTGTTGACGACGACACTGATAATATTATTATAGTGACGTTGTGATGGTAATTATATCGTATCGACCCGGTCGAGAATGTGTTTTATGTACTGTTGTTTTTGTTTTTTTTTTTCGCAGGGATGGCACCTAATCCGTAGCCCAGCAGGGTGAAACCGGTAGTACCTCGCCTGGCCGGCACATGCAGCATTCGGATTGTTGCACTTTCCTATAAACTTTTTTTTCCTATAAATTTGTGTTGAAAAAAATTAAAATTAAAAAAAATTTAATAATAATAATAATAACAATATAATATACTTCATGATATTATTCTGTTTTTTTTTTCGGTTTGTTTGTTTTTGGTTTTTTTTTTTTTTATATATACTTTTATTTCCATTTCTTTTCTAAGAAAAAATTATAAACATTATGAACGAAAAAAAAAAAAAAAAAACCCATTTATCGAAATTATTATAACATTATAATATAAATATTATTATATCGTAGAATAAAAGATAATATAATAAAATATTATTATTACTACCTACCTCCTACCTATATCTAAATCGAGTGGGAAAAAATTGTAAAAATTAAAATAATTATGTCCTAGGGAATCCATCGTAAGCATCGTAATAATAATAATAATGCGATAGTTAAAAAAATTTAAAAAAAAAAATCAAAAAAAAAAAAAAACAAACCAAAACTCTCCCCAAATTGTAATCTTATATAACATTAATTATAATTATAATACTGCTGAAACCGAAACACTTTTGATATTTTAGTCTTTATGTTATTATGTAATAATAATAATATGTATCCCTTTAGTTTTTAGCGAGTACACGTTTATACGTAGTCGTAATAATAATTATTCGTAATAGAAGAAGATAACATACGAGACGGCAGCACATGTTTTTTTTTTTTTTTTGCCGTTCTCAAAGAAAATAAAACGAAAAAGAGAGCAAAGGAAAAAAAAAATAGTCGATTAACTTCTCTCTCTGTCTGTCTGTCTGTCTGTCTGTCTGTCTCTTTCTTTCTTTCTTTCTTTCTCCGTCTCTGTCGCCGTCATAACTTTTCGTTTTCCTTTTCCCTCTCGCCGTGTATTCCGTTCCGTCGTCGGCGGCGGTCGGATGAAATGCCGCCCCGATGCAGTAAATCATCGTTTGAACCTCGCGAACGCATATAACAACCGATACGTCGGCACACGTGACATACGGTTATAAATTCTAATAATTATTTCGTTTTTATTTGTTCGGTCTCTCTCCCTTGAACGTCGTCGCCGCCGCCGTCGGTCGGTGTTCAGACGTTTTTCTTTCTGCCCGATGATCGATTTCTCCGGCGAAAAAACGGGCGTCGACGAGACGACGACCACACATATTATTATTTTCATTAACTGTTTGCGCCCGCGATAGCTTTACCTTACCATATCCGACGACACGCTTTGTGCCCGCCCCGCGTGCGGGTTTCCGAACCAGTTGCATATCTCGTCTCGACTCTCTCCATATCATAACGTTATTATCATTTACTATAATAATAATTATTACTATCGCGTTTGAGTGCAATCCTCACATCGGTCCTCCGACGCGAACCGCCCGGCAGGGTTCGCGCAGACCGGAAAAGCTTCGGGTTTCAAAAAATAATTAGATAAAAAAAAAAAAAAAAAACGTTGAAACCGCCGAACAAAGGTCGATAAAACCACGTATCCAAATACGCCCCCGGGCACCGCTCCTATAAACGCAGACCACTTATATTATAATTTAACATATCACGATATTATTACCATTTTGACCATCGTCGTCGCCGCCACGCACCGCGCGCGTCTTCTCCGCTCGAATTATCATTATTTTTGTTAGACCTTTTCCCTCGCGACCGACTCTTTGTTACCTCTATGTCTTTCTTTCTCTTTTTTCGCCCCACGTTCGTGGGCGGGGGGGGGGGCTCTCCGAGACTCGTCGGCTCGATTTTCCGTTTCGCGACGAGGCTCTATATTATATCCTTTCCCTTTTGCTCGTCATCGACGTTTTTTCCCATCATCGTCGTCGTCGATCGATTTACGTTCGACGCGTATTATTACGTATTACCTATATTATCAAATAGTTACCCGTCTACACGTGTACGTGTGTGTGTGTTTTTTTCCGCGTGTTTGTGAGTGTGTTCAAGTACTTCTTTGAAAATATATTGTTTTCATCACTAGAATATATCGTCGACGTCGGTCTAAATCCGTCCATTTTGATCCCGTTGAACAAACATATAAACCGTGTTGCGATCAGATTCGTAATGTCCGATTTCGTCTTCACACGAGTATACGTACGTATATTGTCGTCGTATTATTATTGTTATCATATTTTATACGCCGCCGGTTTCGTTCGTTTTTGGCTTCTTCTTTTTTATTTTTTAGTTTTCATTTCGAAAACCGCGAGACTCGCCGCGTTACAACACTACGTTATCCATATCTCGATTGATTTTCATATTTCCACCTCCTCGGTGTTATTTTGCACGTTAAACATTACGATGTTGTACAATACCACACAGTACAGTATAATTAAATATCGAACGGCGAAACGATTGAAAAAAATCGGATCTCGTGCGCCCCTCTCTCGCCTCCCCCCCCCCCCCCCACTTATCGGTCTTACGAAATCGTTTACGGCGTGTTTGTGTATTGTCATTATTGATTCGATTTAGGAAAATTATTTTCGTTAACCTTACGTTACCAGCTTACAATAATTATCGTGTATTCGATGATAGGAAATTATCGTGAAACGGTCGAGCGCCTACATCGCGGATACGCCGTATTATTTATAATAATTTATTATTGTTAGATTAATCTAAAAGAAAAAAAAAAAAAACTCGACTCGTTTTATCGTTTTAGTAAATTAATTAGTGTGTTAGAATTATTATGGAAATCGATAGCCCAACTTCGATTCGTCGATCGGGAAGCTATGTCGTGACGATTATAATAATAAAAAATAAAGATTTTTCCCAACGAATTCCCCAAAAAAAAAAAAAAAAAAAAACACATTTTTTTTCTCGTTTTCTTTCGATGTATAATAATAATAAACGATTGTTTTTTTGTTTTTTTTTTTGTTTTTTCTATTCAAACCGTATCATTTATGCGGTTTTATCTATGCGTGAGATATTATAATATTATATTAAATTAGTATTACATAGTGTATGTGTATTAGTCTAAAAATAGTATAAATTAGTCGGTTATAATATTTTGATATATTTATTATAACGTGAAAAACATAAAATAATTATTGTTTGAATTCAACAAGTTGTTTTTTTTTTTTCGTTTTTTTTTTCTAGCCTTTATATTATACGATATACAAATTTACATAAGACACCCGATAATACCTCTGATACAACTACGTCCTACAATAAATAATTAATTGTAATAATAATATATTTTAATGTATTGTTATGATATAATAATTTATGATATACTACTATTAAAACAGAATGTGTAAATACGGTCTGTGCTGTATATTTCTCGAAATGTTGTATTTAATAAATATTATATTAATAATGAAAAAAAAGAAAAAAAAAAGAAAAAAAGGTGAAAAAAAAAATAATAATAACAATAACTGTTGTGCGGGTCTGTTATATAATACGTATAAATATATATATATAAATATTTGCGTCGTAAAAAAAAAAAAAAAGGAAGGCATTGCGCAAAAGAACATAATAATATTATCAAATGTGTTTATATAATATATGATATACAATTATTGTATAAAAGAAAAGCAAAAAAAAAAAAAAAAATCGCACAGCTTTGTCTTTGGTTTTTAGCTTGTAGAATAAATTACGTCAATTAATGTAATGATGAATACGATATGACAATAGACATTCATATATTATTATTATTATGATCATAAATGTATGTTATTTTTTTTTTTTTGCCTGGACGACAACGATATTATTCTTACGATCGTCGGGCATAACAGTTGGTTTTTTTTTTTCACGGCCTACGAATCGACGAGAGTTAGCTCTATGTATCGCGATGACAACAAACGCGTCGTGTTTAACAACCGTTGTTGTGTATATTAATTATCATTATTGACGATCAAAAGATTATCCTCGGAGGACGCGTTAAAACGGCTGCGCGTTTAAATTATAAAAAGTATATCGTCGATCACACCGAACGACGACGGACGGACGTATATATTTCGCGACGAAAAGAATGATAAATTATTTCGAGTTGTTAGCGCGCGTTGAATAATTCCACTGCGAGGAGGATATTATAGTGTTTTTTTTTCGTTTTTTTTTTTCTCGTCATTCTGCCCTCGAACAACACCTTCTCCGGAGTTTCCGTCGAGATTCCGCGCGAACGCGATTTCATCGTGTTGTCTCACAACTACTCTCCCGTCTGTTTAATATCAATATAATGTCGCGCCAACGCTATAATAACGATTATTATTATTATTCATATTCATATTATCGCGACTACTGCCCCCGACCGTATAAATATACGAAAACATTGTTGTAGATATAATTAACTCTCCTCGATCGTTTACTTTACAGTATTATTATTATTATTATTATTATATCGTTTAACGTACGCCGAGTAAAATATAATATAATACAATAATATTATTATGATTAAAATAATACTTGATTTGTACATTTACCATGCATTTAGACAAATACATATTTCGTTTCCCAAAATATAAAATGGATAATATTAAATAATACATTATTTCAGAAAAATGAAAAAAAAAACAAAACAAACCAAAACACTACACTGTTTTTATTGTGTTTTTTTTTTTTTTTTTTTCATTTTTCTATCCTTTCCGTGTGTGTCATTTTTTCCTGCCATTTGTTGTTATTGGTTTTCGCAGGTGGGAGGCATCAACGAATATCGTGACCGCGATTACGACGGGCTCGTCGTAATGTGGGTACGAAAAGCTCGCGCGCGCGCGCGCGCGCGCGTGTGTGTGTGTTATTTAAACGAACGGCGCGGCGGCGTTTGTGTCCTCCGGAGAAAACGAGAAATTCGTAAATCCGTTTGCGTCGACGACACGTGCGACACCCGGTCACAACGACATAACGGCGCTATTATTGACTGAACAGAGGGTACAATAATATTTTGGTCGGACGCCGGCACCTGGTAAGGTATAATAATTGCGCCGAGTTGGGCATTCTAATCGCGTGTAGTTTTCGTAGTAGTAATTCGGCGAGTTCTCGCGGAGAAAGCGCGCTGACAAAATCTATAACCCCGAGACCCGTCCGAAGCTTGGATTCTATTGCAATTATTAATGTTTAATTACGGCCTATATCGTTTCTCTTCAACAACACAAGCAGGTAATAATAACTCGGCGTATTCGACGTCACGACGACGGTTAGAGGAAATTCGATTTTGGAGAAATATCACAACGCGAACGAGTGCAGGGGTCCACTGCGCGCCGCCCGTCCGAAGGCCACGCGAGGGTAATATTCGAGTGCGCGTACGTAATAACACGATCAACGTCAATATAATGTACACGGGACCCACGGGCGTCTAAGAAGTTTGGAAAAGTTGTGCAAACTGTTTGCACAAACAGAACGTTGCCAAACTTTGTAGACGGTAAATAAATGTGTATTACACACATCGCGTTATAAAACAGCACGGTCGGTTATCGAATTTCGTCGTACCTTTGGAAAATATGGACCCGTTCGTCGTCGTGCCCGCCGCGCCGCCTTTCCCCGGGCGCCACACCGTTTATACGTATAATATGAGACGGACCGGATTTCGCTACGCTCGCGTTTTCCACTCGCTCGTCACCGCGGAACCGAGTGTCGAATTTTGACTTTCGGAATACTTGCGTATCACACACTCGTGTGCGCGGCGGTGGTTTTCATACCGCGTGGTCGGAAAACGAAAACAAAAAACCCACCGAGTGTTAAACGTCTCGTCACACTCGAACGTACTCAGAGACGCGCGTCCTCTGGGAAATAAAGAGATTTCGAAATAATTAAATCTCTGGTGCACCTCGCAACGACGGTGGTCGGGGAGGGGGGGGGCGGCGCTCTTTATTCGACACCGTTTCTAATGGGTTCCGAGGAAAACAACACGGAGTAATATCCCGAGAAAATTTACGATCGTAAAAACGAGTCGTATATCATTGTATATACTATAGCGCTGTTGTCCTCGCACAGCTTTGCCCACAGCGCACAGTGCAGAAATAATTTTTCTTTAAATTTAAAAAATCGTGAAATCTATCTGTTTTTTCACGCTTGTCTGTGATTTTTAAATTTTTTCCCTTTTGTAAATCTAAAATTTTCTATTAGATTTCGCTCGATTTTAAACCGCATTTTTTTTTTTAATTTATAATAATTTCAATTCGATATTTCTGGGACACACGTACACCGCGTTTCGAGCCAACACAAATGTGACACGTGACGGAGCATGTTGGACGGTTAGGTCTAAACCCGCAACGTTTGATGTTTGACCCTGTGCTTTGGGTCGTGGTCGTCGGAAAGCATAGTTTTACGGGAAATTCTCAACCGGAATGGTTTCGAAAATTCGAAATATTTCGGTTTCTAATGAAAAAACACTTTGGAAAATTAGGAAAAATTCACTTTTTACGAAGCCATCGCAAAACACTGTCGAAATTCGCAATTTATTTATACAATAACCCTCCCCCCGGGTACGTTACTGGCCGCGGCGCGGCGTCGTCGTCGCGAATCGTTTTTTAGTCTTCGGCGTCACGTGCACAACGATTTAATCGTTATATAAAAAATTATAACTCGCGGGCAGTTTGAGGCTGTAAAACAATGCGGTTCGATTGATCGCCGAGCCGCTGGCACGCGTACAAAACCAGAGTCGAGAGACGCGCTGCCTGCCAGCCAACCGGCTCGCACAAAACGTATATTGTTTTGAATACCTCATTATTTCCAAAACTACCCCGAAACTTTGAAAAATTTTCCCGCCGCGGCTATTATTTTTATTATTAAATATTATGTTTTCTCGCACCTCTGCTCGAATCGGATTTTCGGGGTTTTTTTCTCTCCCTCTCGCGTCGTTGTCGCGCATAGTCTATCGGAATATTTTCACCCTGTAAATATTATACTCGTCGTCGTCGCCGCCGCGTATAAATCGGACCCATTGTTTGTTTATTTTTGTTATTGTCGTTTCGTTTCCACGGCAGCGGTAATAATTTCGTACCGGACAAACGGACAGATTACCTTTTATTGTTGCGCGGACGAGCGCGCCCGGTTACATTGTGTACCGCGCGTCCAGATCTAGCAGCCCGAAAACGTAAACAAATTACATAATATACACACGACGGTTATGACAATTGACATTATTATTCGTTCGATTAAACGTTTACTTTAATACTCAACCCTCAGACCATCTTTTTATGCGCCAAAAAGTATCGTATTGCGCCATATAATAATGCAGTAAAAATCATGAAAATACGCAACAAATGTGTGCAAGAACATTCTGTTTTATTTATTTCAAATTTAAAAAAATTTCACCGTCAGATTCGAACTATTATGATTCGTGGAGACAATTATCGACGAAAATCCAAAAAAAAACGAAAAGGACAAAAAAAACACGCGATTGCATAGAAATCCGCGCTCTAGTTGCACGTGTGTGCTCAATGAATTGACCGGTGAAAGTCTTACGAGTGGTATCGACGCCAAACTAGTTTGGGTCGCAAAAAACGGCGTTCGTTACGTACTTAAAACACGTGTGCTATACGTTTTTAAATCGAATTTATCGGGATTCTGAAAAATAGTGACCTGATGATCAAAATCGACTCGCCCGTTTTTTTTGTCCGCCAAGACGACGCGTGACTCTGTTTACTCCGTACAACTTTCGGTCCGTCTCGGAGTATTCCAAGTACGACGTCGTAATCCGGTAGGGTTTTTAAAGCGTCGACGATCGCGCGACACTATTAATAATTCGTACGCATAAACAAATAATAATATGCTCGGGAGAAGTGTCATTACGATCAGGCGAGATAAGAAATGTTTTGGACACGGCGCGTGGCGAGACAGTCGAGTCGAGAGAGTGGTTGTCAGTCAAAACTTTTCGCGTAATAAGTGTTTGTTAATGTTTGATGGCTTGAAAATGTAATGCAACGCTCGCATATCCCGTAACTGATTTATCCCGTGGCGCGAATCGATCGGGGCTCGGTAAAGTTTTTTTTTTTTCTCCGAAAGTTTTAAGTTTCGGAATGAATACGTCAAAACAGACAAAACCAATTATTATTATTATTATACTCGCGAATAATGATGGGGGTTTTTTTTTTAACAGACATTGTGAGGTAAAGAAAAAAAAAATGCCAGGACTAAAAAAAAAAAACCAGAGTGTATGTCCTGCATTGTTTTACGCTTTTTATACTAAATTTATTTTCCAACGTTAAACCTTTGATTTAAACTCGACTGTTTTTAATTTCAGACGAGATGCTATTAAATAACGAATAATTAATAAATCATAACACCGACCTTTGCTCAGAACGAGACGATTTATAACGTTGTTTCAAAAATATTTACGTTCGAAATTAGCATCGTTTTATCCATAATCGTGAAAAACTGATAAAACATCAACAAAACGTACGGTTAATATACGTAATATGTGTAAATAATCACGTGCGAGGCGCGCACGACGTCACGCGTTATTGTTTCGTTTCGTTATATTGTTTTTCCAGAGCAGTTTGCTCACCTACATTTAGTTTTAACGAGTTCACGCGTACGCTCGTTGTTCGTGATCGAACGAAAAAGTTGGACGCGTCGAATCTTTCCGGCGCGATAAACTTTCCGCAAAGCAGCCCCGCCGCCGGACCCTTTTACGCGAGTGTATTGTCGTATACGTAAAGATTTTAGCCATTCGAGTGGGTAATCTTGTAATCCGGACGATGCTCGGTCTGAATTCGTCCGGAATATCGAGGCTCTATCGAATGTCTACGGCGACGGCGCGGGAGTGTTATAACGACCGCTTTGGACTTTTCGCAATATTCTTAACGGCAAACAATCCGAAATTATCATTACGGTCACGTTCGACGAATCTGAAAAAGAACGAAAAAACCGTTCGCGCGATAACGATGATTATACACGCACGTCCGGGTAATAATATCGCCCGATATCGATAGTTTTTAATAAATTATTATTTCGTATGTTTAACGATGTTAAAGCATTGGAAAAGTCTCTCTCTCTCCGTGTTTGATTGTTGTATTATTTTTCATATCGAACATTGAAACGAACGTTTACGGAAATCAACACCTGTTCGAATAGGTACTCGGTATCGCGCGTTTTACAACGAAAAGGTCGTCGCGTCCGGCACCGGTCGAAAACCGTAATTGCAGCTTCATAAAATATTTATACCGGCCCTATGCGCATTTCTAGTTTACGACCGACCACTCTGACCTCGAGTGCATCTCGCACACGTAATACACTGCGTCCAACCGTCATCACGTCTGGCGCACTGTTTGTCGTCGTCGTCGTCGTCGGCCTCATAATGTATACTCCGTCTGACCCGAGCGCTTTGAAAACGGTGTGTGCGATATTGCGCGATAAGCTATCGATCGTGTTGTCGTCGAGACGATGACCATCGTTTCGCTTTGCATTTTCAGAATCCCAATCAGATCGATTGTCAATCGCCGACGGCACCACGCGTTTTACCGTTTTCGCGGTCTTGTTGTCTAAACTATTATCATAACCATAATGATAACGACACGAGGGTTTGTCACCCGACTTGGCGCTCGAAATCCGTCCGCGCGAAGAAATCAGTGTGGCCGCCACCGATCGCGCTCGATTATCCGTGTAAATGGCGTCTCATCGATCCGCGGAAACGATCGAGCGGCGAGGATTAAAACGTCGGAGAATCGAAGAAAAATCAGTCCGTCGCGTTTCGAAAAAAAATAAAAACCGTCACTCGACGTACGACGACGACGTCATACATCATGTCCTCCGGCGACGACGTTCGACGATTAAACCTGGTCCCTCCGCACACGCGCAAACGCCAGAGGTCGACCGAATTTCGTTTTCAACCCGTTAAGTGTCGGTCGGTTTCGATTTGTGGCTTTTTTCGAATTCGAGTTACGAGTTGAACGAGGGAAATATGGACGTCGTCACACGCCGACGGCATCAATATTTAATTAGTTGACGAAATTCCCCAAACGCAATAATATTATATATTATTATAGTGAACAAGAGGGTGGGTGGGTAGTGACAATATTATTATTATTCATTACATATTACGCGAGACAAAAAAAAAATAAAAAATAAAAACCGACTTGATGACATGAAATTATAGTAACGTTGACGCGCATTGAAAATATATATTATCATGTTTGCGCAGATAACTGGTAAATTTAATAAATGAAAAAATAAATATTAAATCGTTCGGTTCGACGTTGTTTTCCGGGGAGGGGAGGGAAATACGAGTGCGCGCGTGCGTGCGTGGAATTTGCGTATATTTTCTTTTCTTCGCGGGGCGAGTATACAAATTGTCGAATACGCAAAACATTTATTTACTGTTTGCTCGTTTAAAATTTCTGATTAGATTTCGTTCGCAATCCGAACTACGTTTCGCTCGTAAAATCGATATTATTCCTTTTGTCGCGTTTCTCCGAGCTACTACTCTACTCGGCAGAGCGCACTAATGGAATTCCTTCATGTGTATGCTTTTATTATTATCATTATTTTTTTTTTTTCCCCGCGGATTACGGTGTTTTATTTATTATTATTCTCCGGTTGCCCGCGAGTCGTCTGACTGCGAGAAATATTAATTACCTTAATTTAAAATATTTAATACGACGTTGATAAAACATAATATACGTATACCGCCACCGTTACCATAACAACTAATTTAGTGTTACGCATTCACTTGACTCGTGGAGGACCGTAATAATAAGAACGCCTCCGAAACGAAACAAAAAAAAACAAAAAAAAAACCGACCCTTCGCTAAAACAAAAAAAAATAATATGCATTTATAATGCGCGCTGCCGTTCGGTCATACTATAAAATATAGTATAGTATACTGTTTGCCGTTGTGTGTCGCGTTATTCGCGTGTGTGCGCGAACAGAGAAAAAAAAATAAACGCCGGCGAATATTATTATCATCATCATTATTATTCAACTCGAATCGTAACCCGAACGAAATGAAACCGACGACGACGGTTTTAACGTTTCCCAGACGATCGTGTGAAACCATACGCGACGATTTTCGTAGTAAATAGTATATTATATTGTTTTTCTCCCGAACGAATTGAAATCTGACCGTTGCAGGTTCGTCCCGTCGTCGCGCGTCGCACTAATTACCATAGAGAGACGTTTGACAAAAACAATCGAATGGCATCGAACGGTTTACCTCTGTTATTCAAAATGTAAATTCATCGCAAAGACCACGTTACGACGGATTCGAACATCTACAAAAATGGAAAACAATTTTAGTAGTTGCTGCCACTGAAAACATCTATAATAATATCGCAACGTCTATTTTTTCCATTTCGTTTTCCAATTCGGATAGTTTACGGATGTTGATACGTATAATAACGTAGGCACATATGAAATTTTCATTGAGCGAGTCCGAAAAGGTCGCCGACCACTGACTAATATAAATATCGTTGTTCCGACTTGGCATTAGCATACGACGACGAGAGTCCTTCGATACGTTATATTATAATATACGACATGACCGCGTACATAATACGTACATAAGTACACGGCACATATTGTGTTCGATCGGGGGCCGCACGGGTAGGAAACTGCAGCAGCTGTTCGGTGCCGCTCCGATAAGACAAAAACTAATCGATAAACGGTATAAACGATAGTAATAATAATAATTATTATTATGATGATGATTTTAACGATAATGACGGCGAGGACGAAACGAATCCAATACGACGACGACGTCGCGGTCGTGTAAACAAATCAACCTGAGCGCGCGCGCGTATGACTTCCGTGCGGAGGCGGAATATTCGATTTTATCGTATCGATACGGCCGACTCTGCGGCGCCGGCGACTAATAATAATCGTTATTGTCGACGGGGCACTCACTGCCAGTCGCCGGGGCCACACGTCGTTCGACATCGTTTCGGAACACCGGCGGCGGCGGCGACGAGAGTTTCGATAATAACGCGTAATTTTGCGATCGCCGGCGATTCGCGAGACCGTTTAAAAAACGTGCGGAACGCGCACGCTTTGGCGCACTCGAGTTACCGCCGAAACGCCGACGACGCGATGATAATTGTAATAATATGCGAAATTTAAATTTCAAACGAGTCCGATAACGTATATTGTTTCAATTCAAACGAATTATTACGTCGTCGTTACGCGTTAAAAACAAAATATCCATATAGTCATTTTGCATCGAATATCCGTTTGTCCTTCAAAAAGGTACGTATATTAATATTAATATGTCGTGTGTTTTGTACGATCTTTTTTATGATGTGACGCGATTACGATAAGGCCTTATATAACTGCAGGTCGACGTCGAAATTAGATAATTATTCACAAATAATAGTTTATTACTATCAATCGTCGTTTTCATTTTCAACGCGATAAAACGAACATATATATTTTTAATTTAAATAATATTTGTACTCTTATACCGAATCCGTTCCCTATAATCGTCGCCGTTATTATTATTTAAATAATAATTACTGTCCAACAATAAACTGCATTATTCAAATATTGCACGTCGCGCGTTGTATAGTATACTCGGCATCAGCGTATATTCGCTCGTCTGAATAAAAGTTTGAACGATTACTAAATATTCATTCATTCATTCATTCATTTTTTTTTTCTTCTCCCGTATATTACCTACGGAATTATGTAGATGCGACAGTTAATACTATTAAATCGCGAACGAGAATAATAAAAATACGATTAAAAAACGTTTGGAATATGCAAAAATATGCGATATGAAATTTTTTTTCACACCCGTTCGTTTGTTTGGCTCGGATTCAAATTATCATATATATATATATATATATGTGTACATTGCGCGTAGTTATTTTTTGTTCTAAACTAGTAAATAAAAATATGCAAGTACTCGGGAAATCCGACTCATAAATAGTCAATCGAGTGGCGAACACGTAACGTGTGACGACGTCTTTTTATTTTTTCGTTTCGTTTTCGGTTTTATACCAAAGAGTCGAAATGTGCGCGCACGATTGGCGGGGGTTCGGTTAAATATTTCGTCTCGAAATTGCATTGTTCGCCTGCGACATTGTACGTATACGACGGGTTATTGCAAACGGTTTGTTTTATTTAAAAACTCTTAAAGAGTTTTTTTTTTTTTGTTTCCTTAAAAATAACGAAATAATAATATATTATATAAATTACGACTAGCTGAATGAATCTACCCATTTTTGCCGGGTTTAAGTAATAAAAAAAACGTGTATGGCCCAAATAATAATAATAATTGACATTTTCCCGTTATCGGCTGACTGCTATTATTATTGAATAGTTCATTATGTATATACGATTTAAACGTTCAAATTTATTTTTACCGACCCGACCACGTCTTCGGTGTGTGTGAGCGTATTAAAAAAAGTTGAACTTCACAAAATAAAGTTTATAGACAATGTTTATTTGTGCTATAGAGTATGTATACTTAATTTCAAAAAAATCGGAACAGAAAAAAAAAACGTTTTCAATTTGTGCCCCTTTTTAGCGGCGGCGGCGGAAGTTTTTGAAATCGGCCGCCGCCGTGTGAAACACAAACAACGTAACGCGTGTCAGCGATTTCGCGTTTTAATTTTCCAACGGCGCGGCGGCAGATATTTGGCGGTCAAAGAAGACAACGACCTCACGAAAAACCCTACTTACTAGTGGTCATGGTCTCCGCCAAGCGGGTTTTAGCACCAAAAGCGCCGCGCGCGTCTTCTTCGACCGCCAAATATCTATCACTCCTTATAAAACGAAACTTGGAACAACAATTTTTATTTTATTCTCTCGCCGTCGTCGGCCGAATCATTATCTGTTTCGTTTACGTTTTATTATACGCTCCGTCTCGATAAGACCCTCGATTTCCCTATAACATTGAATTCGTTGTTTTTTTTGTCATTACTTTCAACGTTTTTGTCGACAACCTGACCAAATCGCCTGTGTAAATCACACGGATCGGCCGACCGCGCCGACGATAAAGTGCTAGACGAGCTTTGCGATATTATCTGCGCGGAGACTTCGAAAAATAACCCTAATTGGTTCACTAATCACGCGACTACTTGTTATCGGAAGAAAAAAAAAATACGGATTTACGCCGCCGCCGCCGTCGTTATGAAAACAATGAATTCTGCGTTTCGTTTCAAAGGATATATATAATATAATGGTGCGCGGCGATTGTCGAAAGGACGACGACGGAGACAGTGATTGGCTCGTTACTGGCTGCCGTCTCATTATCACGCCGCCGCGGCCGAGTTCGGAGTTCGGTCGCCGATCAAACACCAAAGAAGAAGAATCGTCGAGACAGCCGGGGACGTTGTTTAGGGCGTGGGTTTTTCTTTTTCAAAACGACGCGACGCGGTCTCGCGCTGTTTCAGAACAATAGGGGACGCGACGCGGCGGCGAATAAAACCGAACGTTCGTCGAAGCGCGTTGTGCGTGACTCTCTGTCGTCGTCTCTCGCGCAATAGTCTCGTGTACTTTCGGCGGACGTTTCCGCCATGCGAGTTTGTATTCGAATAGACAGATGGTTATTATAATATAATCGGTTTTCACTATTTTTCGGAAAACGCCGAGATACGTCTGTCGTATTGATTTTTCTTTCCGAACCTTTTCGGTTTCCCCTCGATCCGGCCCCGACGACGTCACTGTGTATTATAATTATTATTATTGTTATTATTAATTATAGAAGCGCACCCCGCGGTTCGGATACCCCTTGCCCCGTCGACACGGCACACGCCTCGTATAACCGGCGCCGCCGCCGCAGCAATACAATCTCGTGTTCGTAACGGCGGTAATAATATCGCGTTGGCCCCGTATTTCGTGTAATTTAATTTCGCGGGGCGCGCGCGCGCGCGCGACGCATGTGTGTCGGCCGCGGCCGCCCCCCGTGCTCCGAAATCAGCATAATCGCTAATTAAAAATCTCCGTTTACACGGTGCGGTAAACGCGCGCGATTTCTATTTGTTTTGCGCGCGCGCTCGTACACATCGCGGCGTTTATTATTAATTTATACTCGACCCGGGGAGAGACCCGGACCCGGAGCAATCGCGCTCATAAACGCCTCTCTCACACACCCCCGGCCCGCGGGGTTCGAGTCTCCCGGAGCCCGTTTACCGCGCGGGTACGACGTTTTTCATTTTTTTCGGTTTTCATCACACGGAATAGTAATAGTATGGATCCGGGGACGGACGGCTGACTCGTCACCGGTCGTGACTTTTGAAATCCGAACGGGGACAAAGTTTTGAGAAATCCTACCGTCTGTATATTTATTCGTTCAAACAATCGTATCCGGTGTACGTGTACGGACGGCACTTTGTGAGTTTACAAAATTAACACTCGTCTTGTTACGAGTAACGTGCGAATAATTGCAAACCGTTTATTTTCAGAAAAAAAAAGAGACAATATTGTAAAACGTACCTACGTTGTGTGACCCACTGCGAGCGTTTTTAGTTTGAAAAAAATTCAACCGATCGAGTGCATAAATTTTCAACCAACGGAACCGCGTTTTGTTTTACGATCCACCGGTGAATCTCGGTTGATATTTTATATTTTCCAAAGACTAGAAACATTATGACATTGGACGCGACGAATCCAGAAACCGAGTCCGTACAACAATAAGACGCAGTCGTACAACGGCGAACGAAAACCCGAAATAATGGAAAAGTCTAGAAACATAATACGGTGTCTCGCTCCGGGTGGTATACGCGGGGTCCGGCGCGGCGTTCGAATGCACGCGGACCGCGACTGTCATTTAAATATTAATCGAAACGTCGGACCTACATCATCGGACTACTTTCGAAATCCGTTCGCAGTCAAAGATATTTATTGGTCTCGCGCGTGATGTTATGATCCCTCCTCGTACCTTTTCGCGCGCGTTACATTGTGCCGTCGTCGTGTTCTCGAGTTAACGCGCACACGTTTACGGGCCGAGACCGTATTATTATACATATAATATGATATTGTGTTACATCACGTCTACGCTCGAATGAAATCCGTACGCGAACAACGGCGAACGCGAACGCGCCGTGCGTTGTTATATCGGTCGCGATTTTTTATCGGCCAAAAACGACGACGGTCGAAAAACGAGTCGGACGGAGTTCATCTGACGAAATAAGTAATGACGATTATCGACATCGACTATTACGGAGAAAATTAATAGGCGAACGGAAACATTTAAAACCGAGGACAGCTCTCCGAACCGTCGTCGTCGACCGATCGTCCGCACGCCCGCTCGCGTGCTCGGTTAGTCGCCGTACTTTCGCGCGCAGTATTGGACCGAATCGAAAGAGAACAAAGGAAAAATACATATGAATAAGAAATGGGGGAAAAAAATAAAGAGCTGGCCGAAAAACGATTGTAACTATAAATAAAATATTACAAAAGCGTAATAAACACGACGATTTGAAAATAAAATAAACTGAAAATCGTTCTCGTGTTTTCCGTCGACGACGAAGCGAATAATAATCATTAAGACTGTGAAAAGGAAATATTACGTGATGAGATAAAAAAACACGCGGTCTGAATCGGAAGAAAAGCAATATACTTATAACGACGACGGGTCCTGCTGAGCCAAGGTCCTTCGGCAAATATGACGACAGTATCGGAGCAAGGAATTCGCGCGCGCCATCACGGAGATTTAATAACGGCGAGTAATGCGTGCGGCGGCACGTTGAAATCGAATTTTCAAATCGGCGATGAGCGAAAACCGTATTCGTGCGACGTGTGCGGAAAGGACTTTTCTCGGCCTAGCAATTTTAAATTGCACCGACGCGTACACACGGGAGAAAAACCGTACTCGTGCGCGGTGTGCGAATCGACGTTTTCTCGATCTGGACATTTGAAATCACACCTGCGCACGCACACGGGAGAAAAACCGTATTCGTGCGACGTGTGCGGAAAGGACTTTTCTCGAGCTGGCAATTTGAAATCGCACCGGCGCCTGCACACGGGAGAAAAACCGTACTCGTGCGCGGTGTGCGAATCGACGTTTTCTCGATCTGAACATTTGAAATCGCACCTGATCACGCACACGGGAGAAAAACCGCACTCGTGCGACGTGTGCGGAAAGGACTTTTCTCGAGCTGGCAATTTGAAATCGCACCGGCGCCTGCACACGGGAGAAAAACCGTACTCGTGCGCGGTGTGCGAATCGACGTTTTCTCGATCTGAACATTTGAAATCGCACCTGATCACGCACACGGGAGAAAAACCGCACTCGTGCGACGTGTGCGGAAAGGACTTTTCCCTACCTCAGAATTTGAAAACGCACCGACGCCTGCACACGGGAGAAAAACCGCACTCGTGCGCGGTGTGCGCATCGACGTTCTCTCGATCTGAACATTTGAAATTGCACCTGTACACGCACACGGGAGAAAAACCGTACTTGTGCGACGTGTGCGGAAAGGACTTTACTCAACCTCACAATTTGAAAACGCACCGACGCGTACACACGGGAGAAAAACCGTACTTGTGCGACGTGTGCGGAGAGGACTTTACTCAACCTCGCAATTTGGAATCGCACCGACGGCGCATACACACGGGAGAAAACAACCCGTATTCGTGCGAACACTGCGAGAAGAAATTCAGTTCGAATCGCGGATTGGAACTCCACGCCGAAGAAATCCACGCCGAACGATAACCGTATTCCCGTGACCGCGCCGACATATTATTATGTGGTATGAATATGAAATATTTCACTCTTCGTCGAACCGTTCAGAAAAACACCCGCGTTCTTCTCGCGCCAGAGAATAATGTGTCATCGACGAGGTCGTGCTTAAAGTTGTCGTCATTCGTCACGAGAGCCGCATGAAAATCACCAGTAATAATAATCAACACTATGTGCGAGTTCGAGGCGTCTTTATTCGTTGTATTTATATTGTTTTATGTGTGTGAAAATGCGCGCACGCGCGGAAAATAAAATGAAAAATATGAACAAAAAACACGCGCCGTGGTTAAAATCAATAGATTCCTCGTTTCACGCTCGGAATCTACGAAATAAAAGAGTTAAAAATACTTGAAAAATTATCAACCGTACTTAAGGAATGAAAAGAAAGAGAGAGAGAGAGAGAAAAGTACGGGTGACAGAAAAAGAAGAGAGTGAGGGGGTAGGGGGGGCAGGTCGATCCATCATACCAAAATATAACTAAATTATGACGTACAAGAGTACATAAAGAACGAATGGGTTATGAAATTATATAATGTTCATAAACGTCTAGCGTGCACCTAAAGTACGTGAATTAATCGAGTTTCGATGGGTTTTCAAATAATATCGTTCTATAAATTTATTTAAAATAAAAAAATAAAATATGTTTTCTTCCGTTTCCCGTCATGCGTTCTGTACTTTGACGTATAAGTTAACTCGCTCATACGTGACACGTCACGACACACACACATTCGCATAAAACAACATCTTTAGAAAATATCCTGCCTCGACGCCGAGTGATTTCGCTCGTAACCGTCGAAAATTAAAATTTATATCGTATTCTCCAGCGTTGTCCGTTTTCTTTCTATAAATACGAATTCGGCGAGAGTCGACCGAGCTAAAAACAGCGGCGTCGGTATGACACGAAACTATTGCGTGTTCGAAACATCGCGAGGGTTACACACGATATTCGAACCGGTCGACTTGTTGTGACGTCGTCGCGTATAATATAATAATATCGTATCTATACGTTATCGGTTTTATTTCTTTTGTAATATACAAAACCGCCCCCTCTCCTCCCCACCCCGAGTAAAATAACTTGTTCTCCTCGTGCTCTGCGATCGGAGAACGAACGAGAAGTTGTCGGTTTCGCGATGATTTATGATTTTCTTTTCTCTCTCTCTTTGGTTTTTTTTTTTTTAAACACTTTTTTCCCCAGGGCGGAGAGGGGCGAAATTCACGTCGCGCCACGTGCATTTGACTGGAAATTGGATATAAATAGCGAGGCACGTCAAAATCGCGCGAATTCTCATTATTTTTACCTTTTTTTTTCCCCCCCCCCCTTTCCCCTCGAGAAAATCGCATAAACGGCTCCGATCACAATCGCTTTTAGATTTCGATCGTCGTATAATAGCTTTTGGGTTTCATAATACGCATTACACACACGCGTTCGCGATTCGATCCACCCGCACACCGGCTCGAGCTTCTCGTCGGGCACAATATCTAGAAAAGTCAAATAAATAGACAAGTTATTATGTAATTGATCGAAATATCGAGCTAATCGTTTTCATCGTTTTGACAGAGTGTCTGTTCTAAAGAATAATTTAATTTCAGTTATAATAGTTTAATAATAATACGAAGATATCGCGCGAACAAAGACGGCACGCGCATACGAGTATATACGAGTATATGTACATTACTCGAATACTTTTGCAGCGGACAAACTTACGTTCAAACGTAAATACTTTTTCAAAAGCGTTTCAAACTTAACAAACACTCTTTTTTTTTGTCGTTGAAACATATAACGCGCGGATGACGATTTAGTCGAATCTTTAGGGCCGCTGATATATATATGTACATTATACTCTCCGTAGTAGTACGCGAGAAAAAATTCTCCGATACAGAGGAAAACGACGACGATCAAGTCGGTGTAAAACAATAAGTCTTTTAACCCGAATCAAATATGCATCGATACGGGAAAGTTTGTACACGAGGACGCGTGAATAATACATCCGCTTTTCGTACAGACGTCGTCGTCGGGGAAAAAATAATCTGTATGAAAAAAAAAAGAAAAGAACCGACGGCGCTGAAAATACCGAAAAAATGTATTTCCTTATTGACCTAACCGCGCGGTCTCGTGTTTTTGTTTTTTTCAATTCATCATGACTAATGAAATTAATAATTCGTGGTTAGAGGAGAGACCGAAGAAGCTTTTTTAGACGACTCGGACGATACTGATACTGATAATTAGGGCCCGGATTTAAATGCACTTAAAACCATACAGATATGCTCTAGAAAATAGCCAAAAATGCCTTTAAAAAATGCATTTTACCACAAAAATGACCTTAAAAATGCCCTTAAAAAATACAATTTACCACAAATATGACCTTAAAAATGCCATATATTTTTTTTTATACAAATTATAATTTATAAATGAGACATAATAATTATTTTTACATGACGATCTACAGTCAATAATAAATTAAGATAAGATAAAAACTAAATCGAAAAAAAAAATTGACAATGTGTATGGAAAAACCCGATAAACCTTCTTTAAATATCAAGAAAATAATTTATCTTAAGATAATTTTTTTAAATAGTCCAAGTTTTATATCTACATTGAACAAATACGCATTAAAAACCAACAAAATGACCCAATAATGCTAAAAATGCCCTAAAAATGTAAAAACGTCGAAATATGCAAAAAAATGCAAAATAAAATTTGTAGTTTTCAAACCCTCGTTACATGAAACGAATTATGTACTTAGAAAGCATTGTGTATGATCAACCAAAAAAATATGCACTTTGCATTGAAATCCGGGCCCTACTGATAATTAACTCGTACTACTTTATATGAAAAATTTTTTTTTAGAATAAGATTATAGTTTTTCATTTTTATTTTATAAATTATTAATTTTACATAAAAAGTATACATATATATATATATATATATAACTTTTTAGTAAAGGATAAAAATATACATATTTCTAGGTATGGTTTGATTTTTTTTAAGTCGATCGAGTAATTAATAATGCTATAAAAAGTAAAGGGTAAGCGCGGCGCTCACGTTACGAACTATATGTGTACCAACGACGACGGGTCGACAATACTCGATCTCATAGTATTCGAAATCGGTCCGATTCCTTTTGAAATTTCATCATTTGTACACACGCTACCGGTTTCGATTGTTTAAATACGATGATGATAAATACAGTAGTTTATGATCGATAAAACTATTCGTATTTCGATACCCTCGCTTATCTATACGTATATATATATACATACGCGCGACCGTCGTTCACGATATTTCTCAGAAAATGGGTCCCCGACTAGTAGCGAAATTATTATTATTATTATTGCTATTTGTCTGGCGTTAAATTACTGTTTACCGAACGTACAAACATGAACATTAATATATCATTGTGAGTTCCGACGAAGGTTTAGTTCAGAAACGCGGACCGCAGAAATATTAAACAGATAATAAAGAGACGGATTTATACGGGTTATAATAATAATAATAATAATATGTGTTTATGATATTATTTATCAGTACAAACCAATCTAATAAGAAACGGAGATCGTTATTGACATCGATATATATATAAAAATCGATGTACATTTTAATAAATTTTATAGCTCAAGATCCACCGAACCGATTTCGATAAAAATTTTAGGGCATATTGAGATCGATATGTAGATGGTTTCCGTGAAGTTTGTACGCTGTGCGATATGTGGTTCCGGAGTTATGGCCTCTTAAGTGTACAATATTAATCACACATTGTTATTGTTTTGCCATGGAGATATATTACGTATATAAACTCTATGTGGTTATGTTTTATTATTGGTTTCCGTGGCACGTGCGTCTATGACATTTTCTATTAATTAGTTTGAGATTCAATGAGTTTGTTTTTTATTCAATTTCAATTATATGGATTTTGGTGTAAAAAATGCCAAGACAAAAACGACAGAATATAGGCCGATCGTCCAATGCATGATTTTGCACGACGCTATTTAACTTTTTTCCAATTTTTTTTTCACAGAGTTGTTCCAAATACCTTTCTGAGTGTCATCACGACGTCCGATTTTAATAATTCGAACCCTAAGGGGGTTAAAAGGGGTAAAAGGGGTAAAAATTAAAAAACTGATAAAATAAAAAGTTATACTGCACACGGGCGAAGCCGGGTTATTCAGCTAGTATTATTATATTTGATTACGCATGATTTGTAGTGATTTCATACTTTTACAAGTGTTCATAATTTTCGTTTCGGCTCGTATTGTCGACGTGTGACTTATTGGCCAAATCGCGTTTTCGGATTATTCTGAAAAATAACAACAGTAATTTTCGGCGCAAGAATACTCGACCGTCTATTATGATTATCGATAAAGTTATGATGACAGGTGTTCTTTGTTAAGAAACCGCGTGCCTATATTTTATATGAGCAGATTTTCAACTTTTTTTACTCATTTTAATGCATACTTGTAACTTGATATGATAAAAAAATCCGTCCATGAAAACCTATATTTTACCTATACTGATAGCACAATAATAACAATAATAATAATTGTTTTCTTTACGACGACGTCGACGTCGCAACGCTGCACAATAGTTTTAAAATATTATGATGACGTCAGCGAAATATCACAAAAATTGTACGCGAGTGGCAAAACTTTTGCCACGTCGTTTCTGAAATTTTCCACTTTGGAAAAAGTCCATTCGATTTACAGTGTGTTTTTTCAAGAAACGTGAAAACCGGGCGTATTTCGGAGCAGTATACTTTGACGACGAAAACAGTGTTATAAAAAAATGTTCCATATCGGCCCTCTCGTTGTTAGAATAATTTTACGATTCGACCCGAGACGGTTTTTACCGTACACGCTGCGAGATAAAAATTACACGTAAAAATCAAATTCTATTTCTAAAAAACATTTTTTCTCCTTGTAATCCGCGTCGCTCTTTTATTACCGTCATAAATATCGTCACGGACACAACCGTATTAATACAGTTTGAGCTCCGCTCAGAAAATATGTGTTTTCGATCGCAATGATTTTATTTCTCTCTCTCTCTCGTGTCCCGCGGCAACTTTCTTTTACGACGAATCATTCAAAGCACTACTCCGGCCGTCAAACTTTTCTGGCCGAAAAACTTTTTGATATTTCAATACGACGACGTTCGTCCGCCCGGCGCGGCGTTTTCAGACGATTCCGGCCCGCGACGTGATATAATAACGTTGGAAAGTATTCGCCGCCGCCGCCGCGCCGCCAGGATAAATCGCTTGCGACGCATTCGCCGTATAGTCCTTTGATCGGAACCCGTGCGCGTTTAAGGAGAGGGGAAAAAAAGGTGTTGCGTTTATTGATTTAATATCATCATAATATCCGGGAACAATATGTAGGCAGATCTCGCGGGATGTTATATCAAAGAAGCCGGAACGCGTACACGAGGGTCGTCGAGAGTATTACGCGGGGGTCACCGTACGTTATGTTCGGACGTCTATTCTCAGAGTGTATTCGATTTCTCTCTTCTCTCTTTCGACGAGGACACGCGGCGCGAATAAATTATACCCTCGAAACCTCTACCGGTCAATATATAAATACACGAGATGTCGTCGCGATTATCGTTGTTATTATTATTATCGACCGGGGGCGGTACTCTCGTACAACGTGACGAAAAACGTCCGTCGTAATAAAGGCGTCACCGTAACAAAACGGCGGCGCGGCGTCGTCGTCGGAATAAAGGCTTCTTCTTTTCTTTTTTTTTCGTCCCGTGTACAGTGTAGTGTTTCGCGCTTTGTGCGAGCGATTTTCGCAGATATCTCTGTGCCGCGAAATTGCGGTTTCATTTCCTGCCGAACGCGCGCGGTCCGTCCGCGCGAAACGCACACGCGCCCCCCCCCGCGTACCGGATGAATTATTCCCGAGCTCGTCGGCTATAAATAATAACTCGTACGATTCGTTCGGGAAACGACCGGCTATATCTGCGTATACCTACGGCGGCGCGGATTGATAATAATAATATAATATAATATATTATATGCGCCAACTGCCGACCCTCGAAGCCGAAACGTTGTGTATAATATATTATTATTATATTACACTCGGAGAGGAGACTTTGCCGCGCGTTATGATAATGACACGTTGTATTATTTACACGCGGTCGCGTGTCTGGACAATTCCGTCGCAAATCATACGCGAATGTCATCCCGTCGTCGAAAACGGTTTTATGATATATTCAATTATACTCGGATTTATTTTATACATATTATGTATATGGAAGAGCAAAAAAAAAAGGCGTGTTCGATTAAAAACGCGTAAATCCGGTCCAAAAAGTTCTTCGGTAAATTATACCGAAATGTCATTGGAAAATTATGTATTTTCGTCACTCTTTTATCCGCCGACGCGACGTACTCATAAGGTTAGGCACTTGAACACGTACATTTAAAAAGTTTTTCAATTCAAATTCTACTATGGTCTACGTTTTCACCGTCCGTCCGTCTGCAAATACTGCGTCGAAATGTACGCAAGCCGGCACGCCAATCGAAAACGACCGACAGTCGATTAGTAACACCGAAATTGGCCGAAATTATTTCGTTCGCGTGTCCGACGATTCGATCGTGTCTCCGACACTCGTGCCTCGTACGCGTGCACGCGGCGGTGTCGCCGAAATCGACGATATCATCGAGAAGTTTACGCGTAATTGCGATAATGTTACGAAAAACTGTCTGTGTTTTCCCCGTCCGATGTCTGGAATATCGAAATGTCGCACCTACAGAGCGTAATTCAAGGCCGTGACCGAAAACGAAAATTGGCCCAGCGTATCAATCTAAAAAGAAAAAACACGGGTATTTACGTTGAAACGCGTGTGGCTCTAGAGAGCCAGACCATTTGACGAATAATTCGACCGGGTCTGGCGCGTTTAACCGGTCTCTGCTCCGAGGTCGTATCGTAGTTTTGACGGGGCTGGGGAAAGGGAGGATAAAAACAAAAACAAAAAAAAAACCGAACGGAAAAAGCTCGACGAGCAGTCGCTCGTTTTACCCCTCGTCCCCTCGCCTTATGAATAATATACTCTCGGCTGCGACGCGAATCGTAGACGTTTCGTTCCACGCACAACGGCCGTGTAATAGTCATCGAGACGTTGCGCATCGACCCCTCTCCAACAACCGTGCCCGTCGGACTTGTTATTTCATTTCGCATAGAGTGCTCGAGAGTGTACAGTGTGACTTACTTCTTTTGGGCATTTCGAAAACCCCCCGCGGAATACGACGACGAAACACGAGTGTTTTCGCGGACGCGGTTTTCACGAGCTCGGCGAGCGCGCGCGCGATCAAATTTTTTCATTTTCGACCAGCTAGACGATATATTCAACACCTAGAAATCATTCGTGAAAATATTAGAATAATTGGTTATATTATGCATTAGTTTATTACATATATTATATATGTATATTTTATTCGTATATTTGAATCCGGAGAGTCGGCCGGACAGAGAAACGTTTCGCGTGAAACAAAACACACTGTACAACATAATAATATACGTATATATCAAACCCGGCGCGTATATTATCGTCGAGACTGCTCCGCTCTTCCTTTTCTCGGAGACTCGAGTGGGGCGGCACATTGTTGTTCTCGAGTCGTCGCGCGCAAAGTCATATTTATTTTTATTTTTTTTCGCGCGCGCGCGCGCGCGTGTCCTTTTTTTTATTTTTTCCCTCCCTCCCCGAGACGTCACGTGTGTAAATATTTTCGTTTAATCCCGGGGTGTACCTACGTCCTACTCACGGTCGTTGAGACACAATCGAGAGTCGCTGCCCCCGCCGACGACGACGTGACGGGCGCGGCGGCGGCGGCGGCGCATTATGTTTTCGCTCTCGAGGCGAACGAGATCGTGAACTTTCAGCGCGAAAACCGACCGAGAGAATATTATAAAAAAAAAAAAAACGTACTCGTCAAACGCGCGCGCAGGACCCCAGGATTTTCGATCCTAGCGCAGTGTAAAAAAAATTATCAACACCGTAATAATATTGAACATATTTTGTTTGTTTGAAAGGACGTGTACGAGATCGTGCGATCCGTCGTCGTCGTCCACTCCGCCGAGAACGCGGTCGATGTTCATCGATTTATTTCATAAAACAAAATAAATAACGTAGTCATAAGGATGAATGATATTATTTTCGACGGAAAAAATAAAAATATTTTGCTAACGAAACGCGCTTTGACCGACCGTCCCCTGAAACCACACGATACTGACAAGTTTTTCTTTCAACATTATATACGCACATATTATACGTAATGATTAATAAAAAGGCATTTTGTTGTTGTTTTTTTGTCTTTCTTTTTTAAACTTCAATAGAAATGTGGGGCGGGGGGGTGGACTAAATTGTTACTTATCACAGAGACTCCGCTTTTATCCATCAAAATGTAATTAATTTTTATTTTTTCTACAAAGGTATTTTAAACGGATTGCTGTTAGTAACAGCGAGTTGCTTTCAACCGCGATTGTCGTATGCAACAGACGTGATTTCGACAAAGCTTTGAAAGCACCACACGCTCCGCGTACGCATTAAATATAATACTGACATTAAAACGTGATTACGATATAGCTCGAGGTAGCGGAACAACATGAAAAAACAAAAAAAAAAATTGAAATTTCTTTTCGTCGTATTATATAAAATATATACGTATAAAACAACGTTTCTCGGTGGCTGAAAACCGGTGTTGGGAGATCGTTTTAAAACACGCGCGTTCGGGTTTGGTATTTTTATTGAGATTTTCTCGCCGCAGTGTTTCACCGTGAGAAAACACTGCGATTACGTATTTTTATGGTTCGATAAATCAACCGAGTTACATCGTTACAACGGGAATAACGGTTGAAATAAACAAACACACAAAAAAAAAAAACGATTAAAACAATTATTTCGTCACGCGCGGCAATTTAATATGGAATAGTCGAATAAACTAGTAGTAATCGGTTCGGATACTTATACTTACCTACCGTAAGTATAATAAATCAGAATCGAATTCGAAAACTTCGTCGCCAAATCCGGATCACGATCGCGTACCGAGATATAATTAAAAACCTACGATCGGGGGGGGGGGGTATCACGGGGTATATTACATTTCTCAGACCCTTCTAATGGGTTTCGTCGTCGGGGTGACGGTCGACGAGCCATTCGGCCTGAAAATCACACAGACTTAACAGATCGTAAACATTTTCCGGGCGCAACGTCCGTTTGTACACGCGTTCTACGACTGTAGTTCCGAAAAAAATCTGAAAATCTCCATAAAACCAATCGAGTCCGACAAAGTACAGATAATAATTTTATACGATTTCTAGAAAGTAGAAATCACCTCGAACTTTCAGCTAAGAACGAGGTAGACGACAATCGTGTAAACGAATCCACTACTGTCGACGTAACTCAATTCAAACGATCCACGCTGTCGGTGTAGTTTTAGTTTATTATTTTTAAACCCGAGTCGGATAATAATAGTTATTATACAACATATAGTATTATTCAAGTTACGAACGACCGTCGTGTTTTTACCGTAATTTCAATGACAACAAAATTGTTGTGTTGCTTCGATATTTAAAGCGGACTGTATTCATTTAGAACGAGACAACAAAGATAACATTTTGACGTGAATCGAACTGATATATAATTTAACCAAAAAACCGCATCGTTCAGTCGCCACTGCTAATACTATAGATTCAATCACTAATCAATGACGATTTGTGCGCGCAATTCGATTCCGAAGCTGTTATATCATAATTTACACGTCATAGAGTTTTTTTTTTTCGCCAATACTTATTTTATTTATATTACGTGTGGAAAAAAAAAAGGTGTAATAAAACGTATCGAAACGTTGTAATACTACAGTGTTATAATTACGTACTGTAATTGATAGAAGAAAAAAAATACGTTCCAGTTTTTTTTTTTTTTTTCTTCACTTCTGCGTCGTAATTAATTTGCACGTCTAGACATAAATAATATTATACGCTCGCGTCTACATACAAATTAGAGGGGATGAGGTATAAACGTGTTCTAATTAGAGCTTTGCGGCAGCGCGCGCCTTTTGTTTGTCTGGCGAGGAGGAGGAAAAAAAAAAAAAACACAAAAAAAATTCTCCTCGTGCCGGCGAGGATATTACGGTTGCGCGCGGGAACGTTGTGATTTGTAACCCATCGCGGGATAAATACCGAAATGGGTTTTCCTTTGACGACGAAAAATCCTGCGGAAAACAACGGGTGCGTCGAAAGAGGCCACAAGACTGTTTTTATTCGCCAACGTCGACGAATATAATACTTATCGCGCCCGACACGGGTGTGTAAGACCAATGAACTTTGGGCGCGACGTCGCGTCGTCGTTCGAAACGCATCTGTACATTTCGAATTTATTATATTTTATAAATAATGTGAATAAAAATATGTAATACGAATAATAGGTCTCGCCTACGGCTGTTTTATTTTAATTAGCACCGGAGTGACTTATTAGTTCCGGAAACTATTATCGTTTTTCGTCTGTCTGCCATCTGGTGCGTTTTGAACACAACACTAATTATTAAGGACTATTTATATCCACGTGTGGCTACGCGCGCGACCGTCTAATAACGCCTATGGCAAACTAACGAAATATTTTGCCTAAAACGAATTGAATAATATATTATTTTTATCATTCGGTCTCCGGAAACCGTAGAAAACGTACCGGAATCTAGCAACAACTCCGACGATATCGAACGTTTAATCGCGAGAAACGAAATAGAAGAAAAGCAGTTTCACAGTCTCTTTTTTTTTTTTGGTACATTTTTTCTATTCCGACTGTCTTTTTATAATATAATTAATCAAACCAGACACGTACGTCAGTAACCGTCATTTGTACGATTTTTTTTTTTTTTTCTATTTTCGTCGCGAATTATCGACACTTCCGATATTAATTTGAAAACGGATATACGTACGTATAATCCGTGACGTTCGGCGGTATGAATTACGGAAATTTTATTTTACCGCCGCGGCGTGTGCATTAAAATATATCGGCAGAGATCCCCGCGCGCCGGTCGAGTTTAATTAATGAAATCAATATCCGGGCTCGCTATATAGTTATCTGACCTTTTTTCCGATCGGATCCGATTATTTTCGAGTATAAACTATTGGAATCGCTTATTTCGGAAACACTCTAAATCTACTTTTCGACACGGTTTGGTAAAAACGTCGTCTCGCGACTTTTTTAAAGAAAAAAAAACCGTCTATTTAAACTCGCGAAAATCAATTATTGCACTTTCGAAACCTATACCGTTTAGAATAGCGTTACACGTCGCCCCACGCGCCCGTCTCTCGCTTTTTACACACTATATTATTATTATTATTATTATAAAACGTCGTCGGGCGAGCGACGAAAAGGAAACGGTGCAATCAATTATGTATATTTATTTATTTTAATACCATGTTTGTACGACGACGTTACATTATTTTTCGCGACTTTGAGGCGCGTAAATATTTGCGCATATTTACGACGATCGGCGGGCAGGACACGAGAGGACGTGTTTCCGCTCCTCCGGCGACTCCGCGAGCGTTACCGAGGTTACCGGGTAACGAGAGAAACGGGGGGAGGGGAAGGAGGCGAAGGATTATGCTCGTTCGGTTCTCGCGATGTCGAAAAAGCGGAAAGTGAATTAAAATAATTAGACGCGTGCCATTAGGTGCGTGTGCCGCCGGCGTCGTAATAACAATAGCAATAACGTGCTCGTGTGCGGCTGTCGCGGGGTCGTCGTGCGAATTGAACGCGGACAGGATAAACAAATTCCAGTCCTGTGTTTTTGCATCCGAACGACGACGACGACGACGACGACGTGGTAAACGATCGTTTTGCCCATAAACCAGTGTCGACATCGGATAACAAAAGAATTATCCGGATAAAGACGAAAGACGAAAAATATCATATAAAACGCGAATAATATTATATTACGAATATATAATATGACTAGCTGAATAACCCGGCTTCGCCCGTGTGCAGTATAACTTTTTAATTTATCAGTTTTTTTTCATTTTTACCCCTTTTACCCCTTTTAACCCCCTTAGGGGTCGAATTTTGGAAAATCCTTTCTTTAGGGGCCTCTGCTATATTAAACGAAACTATTGACCAAATTTCATACTTAAAGCTCCAGCAGTTTCGGCCAGGCGAATTTTTCTAGTTTCAACTTTTTTACCCCTTTTAACCCCCTTAGGGGTCGAATTTTTGAAAATCCTTTCTTTAGGGGCCTCTGCTATATTAAATGAAACTATTGACAAAATTTAATACCACAAAGCTCCAGTGACTCAGGATTTTTTCCATTTTTACCCCTTTTAACCCCCTTAGGATTAATTTTCTCCATAATTTATGCTATAAACCCGCTCCCCGACATTCTCTATCATTTAAAAAAAATTTGAGCCAAATCGGCCCAGCCGTTCTCAACTGATTCAATTTCCAATTTTTTGTCTCCATTTTTATATATATAAATATGTGAATACCTTTCTCGGATGAATACGCGACGCGCAGTGAATTATGTACGACGGGGTCGGCGGCCGTCTACAGACGTGGAAGTAATTATTTCGATATCTCTGTAACGTCGTAAAATATAGAATTTCGCGCGAGCCAACTATTCGACGGCTCGATTTTTTCCATTTTTACCCCTTTTAACCCCCTTAGGGTTAATTTTCTTAATAATTCTCTCCGTAAAAACCATCCTCGTACTTCAAGGAATATTATAAAAAAAGAATTAGCGAAATCGGTTCAGGGGTTGTTGAGTTATGCGCTTACAACACATTTTTATATATAAGATACATTAAAAATTACGATCAAAGCATTGATTGCTTACAATATAAAAACTTACCTTTATGCACATGCATGAAGCGTTATTTTTTCAAGGTGAAGAGAATGAACATTTTCGTTCGATTGTTTTTCGTCGATAAAGAAATTCATCTCGATTCGAAACGTATCCAGGAACATTTATCTGAAATAAAAATTTAGACGACTCGTTAATATAGGTATTATATAATATAGCACATATTTTTTTTCTTTAAGTCAGAAAAATTTACAATCTGTATTTTGAAAAAAATATCAACACAATAAGTATTTTTGTACAAAATTACCTATTATTTTTTTCCACATCGACTTACATAACACATCTTACGCGAGATAATCAACGCCGAAATTCAAATGATCTTTTCAAAACTCACGGCGATCCGCGTAGGCGCCGACGACGGGAGGCCAAGTTTTTTCACGACCTAGCGAAATAATATTTCGTCGTGTGTTAAAAAAAAAAAAAAAAAAACACCGAACATCTCAAGACAAGATTACAAAATATATTATGAGAAAAAAATAAATACAATTTAAACATCAGTAAACTATATTATACATACCTGTCGCTCGATTGAATATAAATGCAAAATTAACAACGAAAAATGTAATATCAACGAGAATGTTATGCGTTTGCACGGTCCGTTATGAATACGTAATTATGTGACAATAGTAATTATGCAACACAACCGTGAGACGTGTTTTTGCACGATAGTTTGCGTCATTTCAATACTGCGTGGGCGACACGAAAGCCAACGAAAGCCGAGCTGCTCGCGCCGCGCGGACCAATGACGGCCGAGCTGCGCACGCGACCCGGTCGACGTCGGTCGGATGACGATCGGGTGAGAGCTCAGTATAGTGTCGGCAGCCGTTCGGAAAGTTCTTCTCGTTTTTTTATTTTTTCCGTTTTTACGGTCGATAATCGCGTCGTGTTCGCGTTATTGTTATTTATCTCGTAAACGACCGTACGAGAGCTTTTTAGTCGTGACTTTAAATTTTTGATTTTTTTTTCTCGAGTGACGTTCGCAACGCTCTTCCGCGCTCGGATTTTTCTCACGAGCCAATGCGAAAACACCGAACACCTCGACGCCGACAAGCCGTAAGTAGTACCGATTTTATTATTTTTATTTACAGTGTAAAGCGCGACAGTCGTAGACGCCGATAGACGGGCGGTGGCGACCGTTCTATACCGAAAAATCGTATTTTTGTTAAGTCATAAAAAAAAATCGTAATTTTCGCACCGGAAACTCGTATAAACGATCGAACAGATCGTTATAGATGTGTAGTTATTAGTAGATACCCAATTTTAATATTATATAACATATAATATTTTTCTTATCGCTGTCGTAATAGCTCGTAAACGTCTCCGTCAAACTCATTTTTATTTTCAAAAATAAATATTTCAGTCGTAGGCGCCGATAGAGGTTAGTTTAAGTTAGTCGTAGACGCGCCGATAGAGAGGTAGTAGCCGACCATTCTATACCGAAAAATTATATTTTTGCCACTTCATAAAAAAGTCGTAATTTTCGCACCGGAAACGCGTATAACAATCGAACAGATCATTGAAATAGTTACCTAATTATAATATTATATAACATATTATAATATTTTTTTTATTCCTATCGTAATGGCTCGTAAACGTCTCCGTCCAACTCGTTTTCAAAAATATCTGTAAATCGAAAATACCCATTGATTTTTATTGTTTTATTTTTTTCATTTTTTTTGACGACTAGTCCCTATGGATTACCGGTTATACAAGTTATATTACAGTTTTAAAATCTCAAAATGTGCAGTTATCGATCGATTTATTTCTGGAGATTTTTTTTTTTTTGTTCTGCGACGATTCGCTACCCCGGTAGTTTTTCCCAGATGGCGCCACTGATGGTGGCGTTAAAAAAAATAAATAATAACTAATACGTCTCTTCGGTTTGAGAAGTAAAAAACTGGGCTTATTATAGTTTCCTACGAGTAGAATCATGAAATATTTGTCCACGTTAATTTTTAAATTCAATCGTAAACAGATAATAATATACGTAATATTGTAATAAATGTGCACGTAAAATGCAAATATAAAAAACTTGAAACTTTTTTGTCTAAAATCTAAAATTTAACTCGAATCGTATACGCCGAAAATTAAAAAATTTCAATTCGGTGTTATGAATATAAAAAAAGGCATTACCGGTCGCGCATAATATACCGTCGCGGAATATTTAGCACGTACGTTTTCCCGAGCGCCGCGTTGGAATTTCGCGATTTTTTTCTTCTAAACAATTAATATTGGCGACGTTAATATCGAATTCGTAAGTCGAGTGTGCGTGACGAGTAAACCGGGAGAATTTTCAAAAAAATTGCCAACCCGACTCGTACGATCGGACGTGCGAATGTTTTCGTACCAAACGGCTGGTCCGAAAAAATCGCCCCGCGGTCCCGCGGGTTTTTGGGAAAAGTTTTCTTTTTTTTTTTTTTCAAATGCAAAAAGTCGTACGATTTTCATGACGTGGTCTTGTAAACATAACAAATTCTTACGTACTCGGTACTTGCTAAATATTCAGAAAAAAATTCGCACGTCGAGACCCCGGGTAAACATGATATGTACGCGCGTTTGTTGTGGCGCAGACTGTCGACGTTCTATAGATCGGAAACCGTGACGACGGGATCGTATTAATATGACATTATAGGAACGTTTTAATTTATCTCTCGACTGTAACGAAGTCTTTTGTCACGCGAACTCTGCGACCGAACGAGTAATATTATTATTATTATTATTATTAGATTAAAGGGGATAATATAACAATTATTAATAAGTTACGTTTATATTATTATCTCTGTGTTTCTCAAATCCAATTTGTCTCGATCGAACTGTCAAAACGCTGCTTTAAACGCTCGTAATCAGTTAGTTCGACGTCGTCGTCGATAAAAATCCGTGTGTACACGAAAACTTTTTTTGGCACGAGATATTCTACTTCACCCTTTGACTCGCATAAAAAAGTATCGTTTTTTTTTCTATAATTATTAACATAAACACAAATGATAAAATATAAAATATAATAATGCAATAAAACTAATCGAGTAACACGTTATTTCGTTGTTCCGAGTTTACATCGGTAAATTTTAAATACAATAATTATTACGACCGATATCGGGTGTTTCGTTTTGATCAGTTTAAAATTTGATTTGATCAAACGTACTTTTGAGGATTATCGGACCTTTCACTTGATTCTAAAAATAGCTCTCTAGGTTTTCATAAAACCTCCCACTTTTGGAATGTATTTGACGCGGGGATTCGTCCGGATAGACGGACGCGCGAGCGTTGCATAATCCTCGCGAATAAGAGATTTCATTAGTCTGAAGGCTACACGAAATTGTTAATCGCGAGTAAAAACCGTAAACTTTTGGGGAAAACAAAACAAATTGATTTAGTTACACCTTTGCGTAGTTAATAACGTTTTCGAATACGCGCGTGCAAATACGAAACGAGCGGCGGCGGCGACGGCGGGAGGGGGGGGTGTGTGTTCACTTCGTAAAACAATAATAATCGTGTACGGCGCGCGCGCGCGCGCGCGTTATTGTTACTTTTGTTTTAGCCGAATTATTTCCGCGTTGAATTTTTTCGTTTTAAATTACGCTCGACGACCAAGTACCTTTTATACACTACTACGGACGTAAAATAACCTCGCGCCGGCTTTCCGAGTGTAAAATCTCTCGAAATATAATATTTCCGCGAAGAAGTTTCGTCCTCTTCGCCCCTCGCCCCGTACCCGGGCCCTCGAAACTTATATACGCGGCGGAATAAGTCTTTCGGGTGGTTCTTAAGTTTCAGAAAGTGCAGTTGTAAAGTACTACGGCGGACTGCGCGACTGCTAGTGCTCTCTCCGTACGTAATACAACGACGGCGAAACGTGATCGATCGAGTACGGTGAAATATATCTTTTATCGTCGTCGAGTAGTATCCGAAACGCGAGTGTCGTTTATGTTATGTCCCCTTCTGAGCACGTCTCGTCGAGGAGGCGCCCCCCCCCCTCCCCGACCTTCGGATGAATTTCAAAACCGCGCCGCCCCACGACGATGTAGCTAAATCGTATATCTATTTACATTGTCGTTTTTATAAATCCCAATTGCTCGAGGCGATCGCGAATCGGCGCGGCGGCCCGAAAATATTTTTCGAACGAGAGTTCATCACATCGCATTGATTTTTTTGCTAGAAATAAATATTAAAAAACCTATCGAAATTTTAAACCTTATCAACTTGGTCGGTAAATGTTTTGTTGCTCGACATTTTCTTACCGTCTTGAAGTGTTCGACATTCCTGTTTTAAGTCACTCGAACGCGAATTAAGTTTGGATCGAAATCCCCTTTGTTAGATTAGACCGAGACTTTACGATTATTTTTTTTTTTTTTGGGTATATTGTTTTATAGAGACGTTTGTGATTGTTCGATAACAAATCAGCCAGGACGATAGCCCCCCCCCCCCCGCGCGCAACGACAATGCCGCGAGATTAGGTCCGAGTAGGAATTTCATAAACGACGAGTTTGTTTGATATTGAAATCGTCGAAAGGGTTTCGGGTCGACGGAAATAAATGTTTGTCTTTTGAACGGTAAACCAAGACGGACGAGCGTCTGTTGAAACAATAAGACCGAAAAGTTTATTTAATTTCTTTTTAAAAATAAAAAAACCACCTCGTTATTTACAATTGAAACGCGTATTTATAATATAATAACCGAGCCAGTGATACGCCCCTCCTCCACGGCTGTTGTTCTGACTCGGGGGTTCGTTTTTTCTTTTTCGAATGTTTCTCGAAATATCGACCCGAGACCTTCTACTGGCGATTCGATCGGCGTTCTTTTTCAATCCGCTCCGGGGGCTTTGACGCGTCCTGTCGTCGTATTGGCCTTTTACGAATAACAACGATAACTAGGGCTCGGTTTTTGTAGCAAAATATGCTTCTTTTGAGGGCAGTGTGATAGAAAGATAACTCTTGTATACAAATACGTTTTGAATCGTTCCGATTTCAATGAATTGATGAACTTTTTTTCGCTTTTTTCCACAAAAACGTGCTTTTTATTGCTTTTTCCCCTAATCGGTTCTTTTTTCTTAATTTTCATATATTTTTCTTGAAAAATCCAACTCATATCCATGTATATTATATTCTCACAATCCGGGAAACTCGCGTCGTCGTCGTATTATTTGAATAATTTTCAACACATCGATCGCGTGTGTTTATAAAATGGCCCCATTGTAAATAAATAACCGTATCGACAACGTGTGTTGTCCGACCGGGACAACGGTTTATTTTGTGTTTTTATTACGCGCCGCCTCGCGCGTGATAATAGCGTACACCATCATTAAATTTAAAACTCCTAGGAAAACGGCACGCGCGGATAAAAACCATTTACCTTTTTCCGCCGTTTGCGCCCGGGGCGTTTGGTAAAACTTTTAATCGTACCGAATGCGCACGACATTAATAAAACGTGCCGTGTTTTTCCGTATTCCGTCCGGTTAACGCACCTAGGATACGGTATATTTAATTTATATAGGTAATTTTCGAGCGCGGCAATAACGCCGTTAAAGTGCATTTTTGTGGCTTTTAAATGCACCCCGGGCTTGATTTATTATTACGCCGAGAGACCACCGCCATATACGTATCGGACCGAATGGACTGCGTGTCGTTTTCTTCTATCGGGCGAAATTTCATTTTAATATTATTCGTCCGTAGTAAAGATATAACCGATATGAGAGCGCTTTATATGATCTTAATGTTTTTATTAACGCGGTCGCGTAACAGTGTTAGTTTGTAAGTGTTAAACGTCGTAAAAGAAAACCGAAAACTAATAATATCGTTTTATTATTTTCTCGGCCTGAAACTGCGCTGAAAAACTGCGTTTCTCGATTGTTTTCGACTAAAATTCCCTCCACAGTAGTTAACAACTAATTTATGATTTATCAATGGCCGTTACGCAAAACAGACCATGTTTTATAATGTATGAGCATCGATTATAGAATTCTGTTTCTAAAACCAATGGTTGCTTAATAAATTATAATACCGACAATGAATATTTTATTTGCGTTCGTCAGTCGTCACTTGTCACAGTTATTACCGAGTTAAGGAAGCTCCTTTCTTAAGGGGCCTCTGCTATGTAAAAAAAGAAGAAACTGTCTACCAAATTTAATACTCAAAGTGGCTCCGGCGGCTCGAGTTTGTTTTCCATTTTTATCCCTTTTTCATCCCCTCAGGGTTGATTTTCTTAATTTTTTCCCTCGTAAGAACCTTCTCTCGACAATATAACAAACACAACGAAAAAATAAATCGGTCCAGGCGTTCACGCACGACGAGGTATCCGGTAAATAGGGATTCGTTTTTATATATTTATACGAGCTATCAATGTTTTTCGATTTGTTTTCTCTCGCAAACCTTCACCTGACACACGCACACTCACACGAGAGTATAAATTATGTATACAATAATTACGTCATCTATGGGTTATTACGAGTGACTTCGACGTGTTTACTTAAAAGTTTCAAACTAACCGCCGCCGCCGCCGTATAATAAATAATAATAATTATAATATTACCGAACGCCGCGCGAACGATCGAATAACGTCTTTTCGGCGTGTGTTTGAGCAAAAGATGCGTCGGCTTTCTAAACTATGCGCGCCACACAATGCGAGTATATATATAGCTATGGACGGGAATAACAGCTCGTACGCGGGGCGGCGCGGCGATCGTAACGCGTATATTATATTACGTTTTGAATTATTTCCGCGGTCCGTGAAATATGTAAGGCAATAAGCTCTTCCGTCGCGACGACGACGGTCCTCGTCTCCGGCGCACAAATGAAGATATTTACTTTTATGTTCGGTCGGTCGGTCGGTCGGCCGGCCGGCCGGCGTGTAACGGAACATTCGATTACTCGTATTTACGATGTTTGTTTAAAACGAATCGCAGAAATTGGTTTTGCGAAGAAACTTTTATATTAAAACGCGGGTGGTTGTTTCTAACCCCCCCCCCCGCCCCGTCCGCTCTTCTATAAAAGTCCGCATTCGAAATTTTGAATACGAAATTATGCAAACGTCGAAGTTTTTGCCAAAGTTTAATGTTACCGCGGCCGCAGCTGCGCGCACGGGGCATTCCGCGATGATGTACCTATAGTGTATTTCCGTTTCGCCGTACGTGGTACGTGTGGTTCTATTCTCTCTATTTCGTCGCAGGCTATTCAAAGAAACTTTAACCCTTAGACAAAATCGTACGGTGCGTACACACGAATGAGAATTTCGTGAAAAAAACTAATGGGGTTTGAGCCGCGGTAGACCTGACGCACTTGAAACGATAATATTCTCTATTCTAAAACTCGAATAAAACTCGTTAAAATCCTTCGCGCAAATATTATCAGAAAAGTTATCGATTGCTTCCGTATAAAACGATTTACATAATATCAAAATCTAACACGTGGTGTGCGTTTTATAATCAATATTATTATCATGGCCTCGTCAACGCCCGTTTTCAATATATCCAGTGTCGTTCGTTTAATCGATTCAATTATTACAAACTGCCTGATAAATCATTTTCCAATCGGCCGTTCGCCGCGATTATTATCGTCGACATTGTGGATGTCACGCGAAACGTTTGTTCGGCGGTTTCGAAGCGACGCAACGCGTGTGTTTTCAAACACTTTGGGAAATACGACGGAAAATGCAATAAAAATATTGCCGTGTAATATTACAACGTGCTCTTGAAAGTGCGCGAGCCGCGGACGCGCAGGACTCGAACGGTTTTGAAATTTTCTCCACGAGAACGACACGCGCGTAATACGATTATTCGAGTTATTGAAAAACAAACGTTTTGTTGTTTTTGCGGTCGAGTGGGTTTTACGAAAACATCTGACACCGGAAAATTCGCCTCTCGTCGTCGTCGGATTGCTTATTTCCAAACGTAATTTTAACCCGAACGATTTAAAAATTCCGAAAAACAAAAGTAGTCGCGACCCGCCCCCCGCGCGCGTGTCCCGTTTCAAATATTATACTACCTCGTACGTTCCGACATTCAATCGGAACAAACGGATTTTCCGCTAACCCTCCCCCGCGCGTTCGAATAAAAATGGAAAACGAATCGTCGCCGACGATATTATTTCATACGTTCTATCCCGGAAGTTGTCTATTTTCTAATTCCGATTATTGTTAAAACAACAAACGATTGTTGTCCGTTTTGATTTAGTCATCGCGTCTACTCTCGGAGTTTACTCGTTTTTCAATCGAAAGAGTCGCGCGCGATTATTACGACGAACGTCGGTTCGAACGGTTGTTTTTTTTTCATTATTATTATTATTATTATTATTATTATTATCATCATCGCCGTGCGTTTTGGACGCGACCGTCGTCGTCGCTGTGTATAATTTTATAGGATTTATTAATTGAGTTGCGGCGCAAAAGTTCTCGACTCTCGACCGCCGGAGTTTCGTTCGGAGCTTAAAAGTAAACAAATGACCCGCAAGGACCGGCAAGTTATTTTAAACTTTGACGATTAAATTTAGTTACCTGCGAGGGTTGTTCGGCGGCCACTGATTATTTCAATTGTGCCGTCTATAAAACATAATCGTCGGTCCAAATTGAATTAATTATTCGACGGTGCGTTCGTTTTCTGCGCGAACCGCTCGGTAAAACTATTGTAATCGACGGTGCACATTGTCGACCGCAGGAAAGATTAATGTCGTAAACACTGCACGTCGCTATATCGCATCGAACGAACTCACACGTCGATAGTTTTTCGAATCAAATCGGATAACATTAGATTTAATAATATGATATAATATTTAACCGAACTACGACGACCGGGTGGGGGGGGGGGGGAGTAGGGGATTAGGTTCTATAGAAAATAATATAGAGAACATTTTATAATGTCCGTTGAATTTCCAATTTAATTATGTTTTCTAATTAAAACCTTTGATTGCCCACCTATTATATTATCTTCAGAATTGCCAATTTGAGCGAAAAACAAAAACGATAGTAGTAGGTAGTCGTGCTGCTGCTGCTGCTGCTGCAGCACATCGCCGAGCTCCTAGCAATTTGTGCAGTAACAAATTGATTTATTTTGTAAAACGCACTGTTGACTCGAAACCCCTCTTCCACAATGATGTTCTCTTTATTCTCTTTATTTTTATTATTTTTTTTTTGATCAATATTAACCGTAGTTTAGCTTTAATTAAATATCGATCGACGCGGCCCGTCATAACTATAATTTTCATCGTGGCACCGTGATGCGATTGCGCGAATTTATTTAAAACATTTTTAATCGAAAAATCGCCGGGCAATAAAAAATAAAAAACTACTCCCGCGCGCAATATTATAGTAGTTGTTATCGTCTATTTTCATCTACACGCCGGCGTGTGTTGCGTCGAATTTATATTTTGTGATTCAATCGACTTTTTAGTAGTTTTGTAACGACCGTACAAATTATATTATGGTCGAACCGTTTTTTTTTTTTTTTTTTTTCTGTTCTTTCTGCAGCTACACATCCTCCACATGGTATCCACGTCGAATTCGATCGAGTGTTGATATTATTATTTTTAATTTTTTTCGGAGATTCTTTCCCCTCGTCCTGAAAAACGAAAACAAATAATATATCGTTCCGAGAAAGTCGCGGTGTTTATCAGTCGTACCGTTCGGCGGGGGCGCGTGGGACAATGGCGACGGACAAAACGCGTGTCGAAACACATTCGACACTGCGTGACGCGTCGTCGCCGCCGCCGCCGCCGGTTTAGTATTCTAATCAACACTGTTTCCAAACGATTCGTCGCGGTTTAGACGTGTGTTTATCGAGGGAGTTTAACTCTAACGGCCCGCGCACACGCTACGGTAGGATTTAACGTGGCGCCACGGTTTCCAGTCGTAAATCGCCGTACAATAATTGTACACAATTATTACGAAATCGGACGACGGTAGTTCTTGTTTTTCGGCCGCGTAAAACGGACATCGTTAAAAATTAGTCGCTCTGCCGCAAATAATTCCGAATCAGTTTTATGGCTAACTGCGTGGGCGCGTTCCATAGTCCACCCGTATCACTCGCCCTCTAGATCGTTCGAAATATAATTCACGTTTATATAATATAAAATCAATTTGTTTAAAATCAATTAATAGTTATGACGTCTAATTTATAACGATATACTTGTGCGTTTTATATACTTTCCGAGTAGTCTATTGTTTCCGGTAAAAAATCGAATTCCCCCGCCAGCGCGGCGGCGGTGTGATATTAATAATTTTGCTCGACGAATCGTTGCCCGGGTCTCTCCGTACGCGCGATATAATATTATTATTACGTCTCGGCAGACGAACGAAACCGTCCCCCGACCGCGCGGCGGTTTGTTTACGGGTTTTTGCTCGCATTCGAAACGCTCAGACGTTTCCGTTTCGCACCTCCCCTGCGCCGCGTCACGCCCCGGGAGCTCATTAAATTCTAGTTAGACGCGAAGCGAGTCGTTCGATAATAAATTAGGCTCGAAAGCACGTACGTACAGGGACACAACACGTGTGTGTGTGTGTATTATATTATAATAATAATAATAATAATATAGTGCGCCTTTGCAGTCTGCGTTTTGTTTTTCTTCGCGTTCTCCCCCAGCACACCGTACCGTTCGGTAATTGTATTATGCAATTAGCGAGCCGTACAACGGCAATATAATATACGTAGTAGGTATCGCGTTTAATAATATCTTATGCGAAAACTGTGTGCCCTTTTTGCGACTCGCGGTCCGCGACAAGAGCTGCGACTCCTCACGCGCCACGTTCGAGTAGATGTTCGAGGTGGACGTAAACATTATAATATTATCGTAGCGTAAACATCATGGCGTATTTTATTTTCGATAAAATCGAGTTTTGGTTTGTCGACAGAGAAATATACTACAGTCACTCCGAAGAACTCTAAATATATAGGCGCCTCACGAACGTAGCGAAATTGAACGCGAATCGACCGAATTCTGCTGCACGCGAGTACTGATTTTACTGATAGTTTTAAAACAATGCGTTTAATTTTTCGAATAATTTTTAAAAAAACAGCTCATTATTATTATTATTGTTATTGTTATTCGTACGTTTATTATTTATTGAATGTAGGAAAAAAGAAACTGACGATTTCGACCTCGAATCTCGATAAAATCAAACGTAAATACTCGACGTCGCGTCATTATAATGACGATTATATTACGAATAGCGCGCAGGTAACTAATTCTCTACGCGTCGTCGGCCCATCGGGATTCAATTTCCCGAGATAAACGTACTTGAACTACGAAGCGTTAAAAATACCGTTCTCCTCCTCGGCCCCCGGAGCAAACACCAAACGGACCGAAAACGCTTATCGTCCGCACACACGCGACTCTTCGTTTAAATTAAAGGCGATAAATGTTTCGCGGGCTCGTTTTTAAAACAATAATAATAATGTTTACACACGAGGTTGCGGTCAGACACGAAAATTCCGCCACCGGTTAACAACGGCGGCGGCGGCGGCGGCGATGGGCTTTTTTTCCCTCCCGGACAGAGTAGGTCGGTATAGTTATTTTTTTTCGTCCGACGACGGGGGACGCGATATTTCAATATCAGGGGTTTTTACAAACCCTTACGCGTACATATAAATAACTATCGCCGGACAGTTTTATTAAAAATTAGTTTGCACAATTATTGATCAGCCGTCTGTATTGTTTTGTGAAATCTATTTGAAATGCGCGTCGTCTGTACTCTCACGACATCAGATTTCGCATTACTCGACATATTAATATAATATAATCGTTTCCAAGCGCGTAAAAACGAGAGCGAGTAATGCTTTACGACTCGCGGTGTTCGAAGTGAAAATTCGGTCGATCCGGTTGGGATCTCGCGGTATACGAACGTCGTCGTTGAAATAGATTTGCGTCTTGTCGGTAAAAATCGTATCGTAATCGTCGAACAGGGAGCTGCTTGGACCTCCCGGGTTCGAGCTATTTTCATTCCACTGTTTTCGTTTGCGAAGAAGAATCAGAACAAATAAATAAATAAATAAATACTCCGCGGCATAAAATATCCATTATCCGAAGACGAATCGCGTCGAGAAAACTCGGTTAACCCCGGCCCCGGCCCCGGCGGCGGCGCGGCGCGCAGACGTTATAATATATCGACGTCGATAAATCGATTGAAATAATATTGTGTTTCGTAAAGCGCATTGTACCGGACGAAACGTTAATTTAAAATAAATTTAAATATACGGCGTTCGAACAAACGCGATCTGCAGAACGAAAGGCGTGCCGATTTTTTTTCCAACCGTAAACAACCGACGACGATCGCCGGTATTATGGCGCATAACATTGGCTGTAAATAGTATAGTATTGAAATTCGATTCGATTTGTATTTTTTCTCGATAGATAAGAAATTAGTTACTTTATAACAATATAAACGACGATATTGCGGCGTAATCAAACGACCAAAAAGGTTATTATTATATTCGAAAAACGTTACTATTTTTTTTCTCATAATTCATTTCGAATATAGTATCGCGACGATTCGTATAAAATAAAATTATCGATTCTATTTACGCCGATTTTCGATTGTTACGAATAGCGATCGATAATAATATTATTATAAAAAACGTTGACTGCATGGGTTGTAGTTACACGGTGACACGTAGTCACGGGGAAGAACGATATTAATTTTTTTTAATGATATTATTTTCATTATAAATATAAAATATACACAACAATGTATTGAATACAAATTAAAATCAATAAAATAACTTATTTAAATTTACCTGCGAATAGGACTCTTGAACACTTTGCCGGAAAAAAATTCCATCTACGCCGCTGTGGTGTTGTGTTCATCGTGCGATAGGTACTACGTGTGCACTACTTATACTACTTTACCTCGAAATCATAACACAGGATTGCGAAATAATTATTAAAACCGGAGATCCGTTCCTTTCTTTAAAAACCGTCGTCGAGTTGTAAATTCGATAAAACCGTTCGATATGATCGGCGGACGTGTGTCGACACCACCCGGACGCGTTTGAAAGTTTCCCGGAGCATTTCGTCGTTTCGCGTACGACCGAAGGCGAACTCTTATATCGGTAATTCAATATTCGTAAATGCCCGTAGACCGTATTTGAACGATATACATTTAAATGCGCATTACGGGACCGACCGAACTAACGAAGTTTAGCAGTTTATAGCCCGACTCGATTATAATATTGACCCCTCGCAGTTTCAACGAGAAAAAAAAAAAAAACTGTTAAACGAATTAAAAAACGAGACTGTCAATTGATTTCAGAACGTTTCGAGTTGATTTGCGAACGTTAATTTGATTAACTACTCGATAAACTCGGGGCCAATTATATTCGTTTACGGTCGTCGGTAACGCATACATCGCAGAGCGATGTGAAATAAAAATAAAAAACTAAATACGCGCGAAATCGGAAGCGTTAGTAAACTTTTCGAGTCGCCAAGCGGATCGTTTCTAATTTCCGTGTACAGGACGAATTTCGGTTTTCGGCACCGAACTAAACTCGAATTTTTCATCTCTCCCGATCGAATGAAATCAGACCGCCGCCGCGCGCCGCGGTTAGGAACCTATAACCTTACGCGCGATCCGACGGAGCGCAAACGCCGTTTTTAAATGTTTTTTACGTGAAATCAACGCGAGAACCCGGCCTTTGAATTTTTCCGTCGACGTTTATCGACCCCCGTTAAAACGTAATAAACGTTATCGCCGGGTTTTAGTGCCCCCGCGGGGGAAACCCGATTCGATTAGGTGGTCATATTATATTCTCGGACGTAATTTTTTTCCTAAACGACATTTTCGTTTTCTAGGCGAAGTTATTTTTTTTTTTATTATTATTATTATTATTAGCTATTACAGTAATTCAGCGTCGATTCGTAGCGATGAAAAAGCACGGTAAATTTGTTTTATAAATAAAACGGTCGTGTGAGGTAGGTAACGAATTTTCCACTCGGCAGTACAATATTTCAATTACTATTTACTAATGTGTGTTTACGTACACTCGAACGACGATAATGGAGGAAATTTTTTTTTTTTTTTTTACGAAAACGTTCGAATAGGTACTTTATTATACTTATATTGTGTGATGTTTTATACGAGCGGCGGCGGGACGCTCGAATCGAATTAATGCTTTGAAACCCATCGAGATAATATCGATTCCGTAAACGTCGATAAAAAAAAAAAACGACAAAAAAAACCTGTGAAAATTAACAAATATCGTATAAATAATGATAATTTGTAAACGAAAATATTTTAAAATTTCATTTCACACCCCTCCCCCTTCCCCCCGGCCGCAATATGCGCGTGATAAACGGGAAATTTAATTTTGCACTTTCTCCATACAGCAGTGGTTCCCAACCTTTTTTATTCTACGCCCCCCTTTGTATATTTTCGAAACTCTCGCGCCCCCCCCCCCACCTTCTATAACGTGAAAAATATATCACTTTTTTGTGTATTTTACGAAGAAATTATAAAATATCCGGGATGAATTCAATTTTATTGATGATAATAATTATAATTTTTCATATTTTCCCTACATTTTAAAATAAAAATAATTTAATCAATAAAAATTGTATTTCGTAATAACTGCTTGCGCCTCCCCAGCAATGTGTACACGCCCCCCAAGGGAGGCGCGCCCCCCAGTTTGGGAACCAGTGCCATACAGGCTCGTCTGTCCTATAGAATACTATAAATACCGGAATATTATTATAATATATAACGAGAACACACCGTTTCACGATCGTATACTCCGGGGCGAACCCATTAACTTTTTATGTGAATTAGATCCGTACCGAAGTTTCAATATGCGAGTATACGCGTGTAAGGATCGGGGAGAGCTTAAGGTATATTATTCGTGTTTAATATTAATTTTCACAAATAATAGCGGTGGTGGCTAAGGTGCGCGCGGCCTGAATAATGTTTCCCGCGATTCCGTAGCATACGCGTAATGGGTATACACGACGGATATTATTACCTGCTTTCAACGACGTGTTACGATTATAATTGGATGGGGAAAAAAACACGATATAAACACTCGAAAAATAGAAAATAAATAAACAAAGTAATAATTATAATATTAATATTTAATGGTCAATAAACATAAATAGTTTTATATAATATTTAATAATATTTTGTTTTTACGATATAATATACTCTTCAATCTCTTATAAATATAAATTATAAGACGATTATTTTGTGCCATAACTATATTGTTTGATCTAAAATTTAATCGAGTCAAACATATTATCCAAACAACGGTTCTGAGTGAATTTTTCGGGCGAGACTAATTTTAGTAAAAATTACACATGGAAATAATAATTATTGTGAGACAAGGAAAATCGATTTTCGAAGTTTTTCTGTGGCTTCTACTGCAGTTTAATTATAAAACAATATTCGTTCTACACGAAAACACGACGAATTGTATCTCGTACGAGTCTCGTTTATAACCCTTTTTTTATTTTATTTTTTTTACTTTAAACGATTTGGAAACCAACTTTGTGGCATGAAAAATAAAAAATATTAGAATACCGATTATTCGAGACTACCTAGCTATATTTTACGAGAAATAACATTCGAAGCGTGTTTTCTCCGGTTTTTCATCAAATCCGAGCCAAATATATATATACATATTTATATATTATTATGCGAGTAGGTAAATCTCGTATTTTACATTTGATAAGAAAAAAAAAAAAAAACGCGTTTTTGTCGCGAGAATTGTTGTATTGTTAAAAAACTTTCGGGGAGAGCAGTTCGCGCCGGAAAAAGTATATTTTTTTCTCCCGCTAGAAAACACTTCCGTCGTAACACTGTTGTATATACTTTTCTATATATTTATATATATATACACTATTAGTATATAGCTCGTGTCCTCTCTTCACTCGGGATATTTCTCAACCCGTATAATCGAATACGCCGCCGTTTCGAAGCGAAAATGTATACTGCGAGGAGGAGATATCAAAATTGAAACGTCTCGATTAATTTTTTCTCAATCGTTTTTGTTACGATACGGTTTTCTACTCGGCCAGGCGGCGTATTAAGAAAACTCGACATGGAATTCGTATTTCCCGCCCCCGACAGGGTTAGGTTAAATGACTTTTGAATTTCGTCTACACCGTGAAATTAATTATCCGACACGGCGCACTCTGTCTATCCTATACGTACGTATAAACACGTATTTGTCGTATTTATGAAAACGATCGTCCGATTTTCGATCACGTTACTTTGAATACTTAACAACTATATAATATCACTAGCTGAATAACCCGGCTTCGCCCGTGTGCAGTATAACTTTTTATTTTATCAGTTTTTTTTTCATTTTTACCCCTTTTACCCCTTTTAACTCCGGTAGGTGTCGAATTTCGAAAAATCCTTTCCAATGGGGTCTCCACTATATAAAACGAAACTGCTGCCCAAATTTCATACTCAAAGCTCCAGCAGTTCCAGCCAGGCGAATTTTTCTAGTTTCACCCTTTTTACCCCTTTTAACCCCCTTAGGGGTCGAATTTCGAAAAATCCTTTCCCATGGGGCCTCTGCTATATTAAATGAAACTATTGACAAAATTTAATACCACAAAGCTCCATTGACTCAGGATTTTATCCATTTTTACCCCTTTTAACCCCCTTAGGGTTAATTTTCTCCATAATTTATGCTATAAACCCGCTCCCCGACATTCTCTATCATTTAAAAAAAATTTGAGCCAAATCGGCCCAGCCGTTCTCAACTGATTCAATTTCCAATTTTTTGTCTCCATTTTTATATATACGATATAGATAACCGTTCCAGAATATTCTCGGCGCTCGCCACATATAAATATTGAAAAAAAAACTATCCTATCTTTTAAGTTGGACCAAATTACACGCGGTGTAAAAAATTTCATCAAAATCGGTTAAGTGGTTTAGGAGTCCATTGAGGACAAACATTGTGACACGAGATTTATATATATTAAGATAACACCAAAGCCCCCGACTCTTTTACAATTTCACACAAAAGAAAAATAGTTATTTTTACCACCCGATCGAGAGATGAAAATAAAAATATCACCGTAAAGCGATTAAAACAACATAAACATATTTTCGAGTATAATATGTATACCTAATAAAAGTATACATTATCAACAACACGTGCGTGCGATATCATAAACATAATATTATAGTTATCGCGCGGTAGTAAATATTCGGGTTTTCGGTGCATGAATGATTGATTTCACGAGTTTACCGGATGAAATCGCGGTCGATGCCCATTAGGACGCAAAAACCACACAGTCCGTTGCGCAAATCCGTTAAACCGTTTAACAAAAGGCACACACAAAAAAACGCGTAAAAAAAAATAAACCGACCCGCCGACCTTTTGTCGATGTAATAATGTATGCGACGACAGACTTGATTATGGAGATCTATAGCAGAATATACTTTTGAAAATGGAAAAGAAACCCGATCGTTGATGGGGTTTCTCCGGAGCTAGAATCGTCGGCACCCCTAACTGGATTTCCGCGCGCGTTTCGACGACGTGAAATAAATAAACGGACGACAGATTTATTTTGGAAATTATCGACTACCACCACGACTGGAATCGAGAGACGGCCGAATTCGAAATTCCTATTTACAATCTAATCGCGGAGATATCGTTTCGGAAAAAATAACCCCGACTTGTTCAAAACGGCGCGGCGGTCGCGTTTATTAAACGCTTACTATATTGTTATAAAACTGGCTCGTTTCGGTCGCGTTAATATTATTCATTGAAAAAAAAAAAAAGAAGAAGCGTATTACGCGCCTACTACTGACAATCGGACGCGAAACGATAGTAAAATATATTTATTTTTTTTCTTCAATTAAATTACAATTCAAACCGGCGCGGCGCGCGGCGCGGACCTCGGAGCCCGAGCGCCGCTGGCGGACGGGCAATTAAAAAATCATTGGCTCTCGGCGCGTTAATAATTTACGGCGACACAAGCGAAAAGCACACACGCGCGCGCAGATAATATTAAATTATTATTATTATCTCTCGTCCGGTCGTGTCGTCCCTCTCTCGATGTTTACGGCGGGCGTACGATTTTATTTTTCATCTCTCGAACGGATATGATATAATATTAATTTTATAGTTCGTTTCGATTACGCGCGCGGTACGGACATGTAATGGAATCGTACGCTCTCAGAAGGACACCTCACTCGCCCGTTTGTAAGATTCCGCACTAGAAATTTCGAAAAAGTAAATTCTACCTCTCTATATAATATGACGGAAAAATCTTTACAGCGGAAACGTTTTTCGGTCCCAACCGATTCCGCTGTATATGTATAATATATTTTTGGGTAGAAATTTTTAACACAAAAACTGCGAAAACCCAGACGACTTATCCGGAAAGAAACACCATAATATTATTAATTGTTTGGTGGTCGTCTGTTGCCCAAAAATGCGGATGTTTTTGTTCGTATTTCGTATTTTTCGACGAGATTAATAATAATTTTTTTTTTTTTTTTGCGATACCGTCGTCGGTAGACGTCGCGGGCGTAATCTATATCCAACGAAGTGCGTTAATCCTGCGGGGATTGAAAAACGAAAAAAAAAAAAATTATTATTTTCCAAATATTGGTTTTTTCCCTATTACGTAATGTAAACAAAATTCAACCGACCTCGAATCGTCGTAATAAAAGTTTGTTTATTGTTATTATTATTATTTTCATACGAAACTTTTTATTTTCTCCGTTACTTTCAAACAATCTATGCACACGCGTTCGGTTTTTTTTATATAATATTTCAAACGATTCCGAATAAGCGTGGGCGAGTTCTCTCGAATCGTACGAAGTCGCTAAAGGCCAGACTATAATATAGTCCTGGGATTTTAAAAAGGGCCGAACGATAACTTTTAAATCTTAAATGTTGTCTCGCGGAACGTTTGTGGTTTTTTTCTCTTCGTCGCGTGAACTTTCGTCGCGTACTCGAAACCCGGAGATATCGACCGCGATTTAATAATAGGTAGGTATTAGCGATTGTAAACGGACGGAATCGAACGCCAAACGCCCGCCCTATTCGACTATCCCTCGCGGTTATCGTTGTGCGCCTATTTCATAAATAATATACCAAGAAAGAAAGCAATAACAATCTTTCGAAGGCATTATATAAGTTTACCGCGGCGGCGGTTTTGTTTTCCCTAAATCGCAACTTTATAACTTTTAGTCAATTATAAAGTTTCAAATAGATTATACGGAATTCCTTTTGTGCGGCCCGCGTGAAATAAGTTTAAATTTATGAGTGAACACTTACTTCGTTAACACAATAAACAGGCTCGTCTTTAATCATCGAAACGCGTTATTGCCCTGCGCCCACTCCTGCCCTCCTCACGCGGGTTTATTGAAAAATAGTCGACCGAACGGAGTTTATCGTATATTCATACCGCAAAGCATCGTCGATTCTCCAATCGGTCCGCGACGACGTCAATTGTTTGATTACGATTATTATTATATTATAATAACTACTAAGCTCTCTTTTAGCCGATAACCCGTTTCGTCGGTTCGTTTTTCGTTCTTATGTTTCCACGACTTTTTCATGACATTTCTCCGTGAATATTTTTGCCGAACATTTTTTACGCGAACCATATACCGAAGTGGTCGCTTCTTGTTTTTCAATTTAAGATCACAATGAAAACGATAACATTTCTGAAAAACATGCTATTGCCTAATAACGGTTTCGTTTCGACTGAACACCGCGTCAGTGGCGATTTGACGGGAATAGTCATCGGAATATCGATTTTTCACGTCGTTTGTTCGGTGTTTTCGGTACTTTTTTTTTCCACTATAGTCCGTCGGCGTCTCTAACGAATATAATATTATATAATTATAACGGCCCGCGCTGTTTATTATCACGCCGACACTTTGAAAAGTAGTTTTATGAAACTCCTCGGCGCGCGGCTAAAATATTATCACAGGACTCTGCTGCGCCTCTATACACTCGCACTACACAATGCAGTAGACGCGTATATATTTTATGGTAATTTCAAAACTTATCGAATTGTCGTCGCCGTTAAACCCGGGGAAAATTGTTTTTCGTCAACGTAACGCGGCGGTTATTATTATTATTATCATCATTATTATTATTATTATTATTGTTAAAACCGCGCGCGCGAAGAAATCCGATTATAAGTGTGTGTGTGTGTGTGTGTGTTTTTAAATTAATTTTAAAACGCTCGAATTTCGCGCGGTCGACGATAATAATCAGAGGACGCGAATTCGTACCGCCTACCCCGGCGTTATAAATGCGATTAGACGATAAGTGAATCAAACGGAACCGTCGTCGTAGGAATAAAATGTAATTACCTCCGCCGCCGCCGGTAAAGGAAGGCGAAACCGTTTCGACGGTGTGGCGGCGGTCGTCTCAGACGCGCGCATTACTCATAACACGTATATTATAAAACAGACTGGTGGAATTGCGTTTTTCGTTTTCGCGACGAGAAGACGATGGATAAAATAAATCGCCAATCTCTACGCGACACGCGTCGTTGTCGGGACGATAACGGTCACACACACACACACACACGTCTCGAATGTTATTATTGCGAGCAATCGTAATCACACAAATGGCGTTTCCGCCGCCGAGGACGTCACGAGAGAGAGAGAGGGAGACAAGAAAAACAAAAAAACAAATGGAAAATACACACATTGACGCGCGTTGACCGGGGACGTATTTATTAACCCCCTCCCCATCGTAATATTTAGAATATTTTGTAGATAAAAATCGTCGAGGATCGAATCACATTTTCACGCTTAAAAGAGCACTGACCAGGCATGTCAAACTCGAACACGTCAAATCAAATTCAAAGTGTATCAACTGGGGCAAATATATACGGTAGCGGGCCGCGCGGAAAAAACAGAAGAATTTTACAAAAACGTTTCAATTATTGTATTCGTTGCGAACATAACGGGACGATTAAGTAAGTACTTGTTTTTATGATAATAATATATTATATTTAATTTTCCAATTCATATTATCGATTAATATGAGATAGACGTTATTACTATAAGGCGTGTACTGTACAGCCGTATATTCTCGTGGTGTTTTGGTAAACATTTATTAAATATACTTGCATTTCACCCGGTCGATTTGAAAATGAAACGTATCGAACGATTCCGTCTATCCGTCTCGCATGTTTTTCGCAAAACGTAGTCGTACTCGTAGTCACACTGTGCAAATAATTTTTCAATAGCGTTTCGTACTGAAAATAATACATATATACTCGTATATATCGCGAGCTTTGCGGGTCGTTTGATGCAGCCCTATACGGTCGTCGTTTTATACTACCGCTATTTATAATAACATGTAATACGCTTTATGGTTAATCCGCATTCGCACGACGGGAGACGGCCGCGCGCAACGAGCTTAAAAGAAAATATTTCCCGCGGTCCAAATCATATTACGCGCGTATTTCGTATTCATTGAAATGTTTCGTTTCGAACTCGAAATTAGATTATTTGCGTCGTATCGTAAAGCGATACCGCCGCCGCGCCGCTCGAGTTGCAAATTAGAAACCGACCGATTCGCGTGGTTTTATTTTATTATCAAAACGAACGACGTCGCCTTTGTCGTCTCGTTTTCCCGTCGAGACGTCCGACAAGTCTTCTCGGAATAAAATACGACGACGACGATTCCGTAACCGACGACGTGCGCTAAAGCCCCCCTCCCCGGATCTATATTCCGTTACGAGTCGTCCATCGCCTTAACCGTGATGGATTTTTTCGTCAACTGGTCTTTTATTATCAACATACCGTCGTTGCTGAGGTAGAGAACGATCCCGTGCGAAAGTTTACGAGATTTAAAATCGCGGGCTTCTCTCGAAAAATCATCTCTCTCTCTCTCTCTTTCGATTTTCAAGATTTTTCGTCCATCAAAACGTTGAGAAATAAATCTAAGAAATCCCGAAACTAAATAGCGTAAAAAAAAAGTCGAATTTATTAAAGATATTTCTAGAAAGCGGTCGCATAAGGTGCCCTGCGAACATTTCTATTATTGTATCAGTCTAATTATTATTAGAAAAACTTGGGAATTCAAAAAACAGCTCTATTCGACGTACCGACTAGACAACGTTATTCGCTACCGGGAACCATTTAGAGAAATGTATAATCTAAACGAGATATTTTTAGTCATAACCGTAATGATAAACACACACACACAAAAAAGAAAACACATCGTCGCCACGCGGACGAGATCAAATAACAATATTGTTACCGTCGTCGTCGCGACGATTATTATTCCAACGGTAATATTTCATGTCACTGGAGTTGTTGGTGAAAATAATTAAACGACGGTATTTAAATGCTAATCGAATAAAAATATTCGAGTAGGAAAACTAATTTTCGTTCGACAGAAAACGAAGAGAGACGCTTCTTGTTCTCGTTATCGCCAAAAGTATAACGCACAGTAGTAATAATAAAGTTTATAATTATCACAATATTTTGTTATCATTTATCGTTACGTTATGTTATAATAACGAAATAAAGAATAATGAAATAATTTATTTAGCCGTCCGACGTCGTGATATAAGTCAAAGAATATTTTAACTTTATTAAACGATAAAAGCGACGACGAATGTATGCGAAAATAAAAAAAAAAAAACAAAAAAACGTACGATAATTTTTAACGTGACGCGAAGGGAAAATGTTTGAGTATTATTTTTGTATTTCAATCAAAATGTATCGCGACAATCGGTACCGCCGCGCCGCCGCCGCCGTTGTTATCGAGTAGTAGCTGTGTTTATTAAAATCTCGGATGACGCGCCGCGTGATCGAAATGTTTCGAATCGAGAAAACTGTTTATTATAATATTATATTTTTTTTAACGTCCGAGCTCTAATCAACATAAAAGAATAATAACCACCGTCTCGGATTACGACGACGAAATCGATAGGCCGAAAACGGACGTCTCGTGACACATATAAATAACGAAACGATCGTCAAAGTTGACGACGACGGATTCGACGGCGAGCCGAGACTCGGAATACGTACATGTATAAATGCAGACGTTTTTAATCAACCGCTATCGAACCCCCCGCCCACGGTGTACACGAGACGATAGATGACATGATGCGAACGCGCGTTTTCTGATTTCCTCTGCGCGTAAGTGTAATAATAATAATTGCTTTTCTCTTTCGCGTCATCGTCGTCGTTCGCTCTCTCTCTCTGAACAAGTCCGCGTACCCCGAAATCGTCTTTGAATTCGTGCGATGTTACTATAATATTATTATTGTTTTGACGAATTTCTAGTTTCGACTCTGTAACATATACCATTATTATGCGTTTAAATTCACCGCGGCCTATTTTAACTTTGCGTTTCGAATTTTCAATCTTTCACATTTTCGTTTTTATTTCGCGTCACACACGAAAAAACAATACGCTATAGTGTGTGGGAGCTACGCTTTTTTTTCCCACCACCGAGTGAATATCCAGACGGAGTGTCGCGTAGGCAATTCATCATACTTTCGGGTGTGCGAGACGACGCGATGTCAAAGTGTGTCGAAAAAACAGCGTCGATGATAATGTTTCGGTTACACGCCCACGTTTATTTTAAAAAATATTACATTTTGCGGCCGTGTTCTCTGCGACGACGACGAAAACTCCATTTCTACGCGCGCGAGTTCGTGTTGCCAAAAAAATATTTATACCCGGTATAGTCCGCGACGCGAGTTATTTGAAAACGAGCGAATCAAACTCGCAAACATTCGACTCGATCAAAAGCGCAATCGTTTCATTGCTTTCCATTCGTTTTGACGTAATAAACTCGCGTAACGTTTCGCTCTTAAATACGGTTATTTACACGTCGTTAAATTGTAATCCGACGTCTTTATCGGTCTCGATATAATTATTATTACTCCCGTCAGTCGGGGCGGCGCGGCGCGCACAATGGCCTTTACGGAATTATTTATTTCAACAATATCAGCACTCGCCAAAACGAAATGAAAACAACAAAATATTATTGAACATATTTAAACAATAATAATTAAATAAAATAAAACAAAGGACCCGAGTATTATAATTAAGAGGCGAAAAGTCACGACCGGTTTCGATTCGGAAAATCATCATCGGGGGGGGGTGTAAAGAGCGCACAAATACGTATTAATATTATAATGTTACTTTGTTTGTTTATTTTCTATTTTTTACAAAACGAAAACGTCTACATTTCTAATATAAACTTATTGGCCATCCATTATTCGTGATTTCGAAGCAACGCTGCTCTGTATATTTTACGCCGAAATCGATATCGGATCGATCGAATTCCCGAAGAATCGCATTTTATCAACACGAACGTTATCGATAATAATATGTAGCTTTTGAATCTGACGTCCGCGCGCGTTGATAATATCGTTTGTTTACGAATAATCTACCGAACACGCACTTTATTTGATTATAACGGGCTTTTCATCGTAATACGATATGGCAATATGGAACGAGAATAATGTGACGACGACGCAAACTCCTCTATTGAGAAATAACCGAGAGATAACGGACGGCCGCACCCCCGAACGGATTTATATAATAATAATACCGACTTTCAGCGCCGCACTGTGAAATAAATTGCTTTCATAGATATGCATTTATTTTTATATATTTTTCAAAGTTTCACGACATACTTTCCGTTCTATCGCAAAGTTGCATCGAAACTACTCTGAAAACGACGACGACGACGTTCTTTTACTCGACGATTTTCCACTACGGCTAACTCGATATTAATTTTTTCCGAGCGCACGAGGATAGCATAAAAAAAAAAAAAAAAAAACGACCTTTTAACTGTCATTGCTTAAAATAAACTTTTAATAAACTCGCGTGTATATATTATTTATTTATATTTTATTATCGCGCGCATAACGCGACCGACTCGCCGCGTTCTTTAAAAGATTTTGGTCGCGGGTTTTTTTTTTCCTTCCTTCTTTCTTTCTTTCTTTTATCTCTTACGGTCGCCGCGAGAAAAAAGTGTTAATCGAGTTTGACTTTTAAGCGCTGCGTATTTACCGATTTTACTTTAAATATTATTCGTCGCGTCGACGGGCCGTTTAAATACCGCAAGTTTAAATACTCGTTGCGCTCGGGTTATTACCACGACTGGTTTTTATTTCGTACCTGCGATCACACATAATAGAATAATTATTATCATAATACGTTTGTTTTGTTGAAATTAGACGCGAATATTCTATACGTCGCGCGATAGACGTCACTAAACGACGTAAAACGTAATCGAACATTTCGATCTAGTCGTTTGGTTTTACGTCAAAATTCAAAGTTTTAAAGACCAGACGCTTCTTGAGTTTTTATTTTTTCGCCACGTTCGAGTTTAATCGCGTGTTTCAAATGGATATCATATATATATATATATATATATATGTGTGTATTCGACGAGAAATTGAAATTCCGCGTGAATTCTGTACGAGCAATACATTTTTCGTTTTAACACGGGCGGTTATCATATTATTCGATATGATAGTATACTCGAGAGTCGTTTTCTCACCGTTCTGCCGTCGTCATAATCGAGAAGACCCGTTGGTCGTAGTAAAAAAAAAAACCGATGATTCTGACAAGTTCTCGAACGATATCGCGCGTTTCGTGTCTTCGTATTGGATTTTTACTCTTATAGACGTTACTCTCGACGTGATACAGATCGAAATATTATATTATTATTATTTTAAACGATAGTGATGATAATAATAATAATAGAATTTGATATTTTCCCAAGTAAACACGACGATAATGTTTTAAAAAGTATATAAACGTGTCGTCTGTCAGATTTCAGTCGTACGATTTATCATTTACTATTCTTCTCTCTCTCTCTCTCTCTCTCTCTATCTCTCTCTCTTTCTGTCTGTCTGTCTGTCTGTCTCGCTCGGTAGCATAGTTCTGTTGTGTTCACGTCAATCACGTAGCCGCATATACGCCGAGAGATTATGTTGTCAATACCCCGAAATCGTTTTTACATTTTATTCGATTCCCACACGCGTTATATTGTCCGGGACGACGACGACGGCGACGGAGATGGTTATACGATCTGATCAAAAGAGCTACAACGAGAAACGCGTGAAAATAACCTTCGAGGGAAAATAACCTTAAACAGAATAGAATGCGATCGTCGTTACCGACGGTGTCGGTAAGATGACCCTTTCTACAGACCGACGGGGAAAAAAAAAAAAGAAGAAGAAAAAAAAGAAAAAGAACGTAGGTACACACACACACGTGCACACAATATAGATTATAATAACAATACGAGCAGAGTTCGTTTTACACGTCGTCGTCGTCGTCTCGTTTTTTTTTTTTTTTTTTTTTATTGAATTTATTTTTATACTACGCGAGGCGTTATTGTATTCCATCACGCCACGAAGCCACGGGGGCGAGTGGGTCGCAGCCAGCCTCCGATTGTCAGTAAAAATAGTATATAATACGCGCAGCACATATATATATACGTATACGAGTACATATATTGGCGTTTAATATTAATAATAATAATGTCTCGAAACTCTGTGCTTTTTCTAATCTTTTTTCGCGAACGGCATTGTCCGGTATTTGTAAAGAATACTTTAGAAAAGTATTCGAGTAAATTCTACGAGACGATTTCTCTCTCTCTCGAGTATTTAAAATACTACTCTCGAACGTAGTGGAAAAGTATTTCGAATATCATTGCGTTTTTTTTCGGATCGAATATCGCTTTGTGAATGCTTTTCAAATACTTTTGGCTGTTTTTGTTTTTGTTTTTTTTCATAATTATTAACTCGGACGCAGTTAGTATAATCGTATTTATCAAACTATTTTAGAAACGTAATATTTTTGAAATTTTCGTCGGTGTCGCGTTCGTTTTTTTTTTTTTTTTTACTTTTTGTCGCCCACGATGAATACTCGCTCGACTTTCGAATACGTTTCGATAGAAACCCATTTTCAGTCGTGTAAATCTAATAACAATAATCGTTCAGAGTATAAAAACACCAAAGGCATTGTTGGACGCGAAAAAAAAAAAATTATTTAAAATCGAAAACACTTTGTGCTGAAAGTATTGGAAAAAAAAATTAGTATTCCGATACTTTTAATCGAATACTTTACGGCGTTATCTGATTAGCGACTAATACGATCGGCGGCGAATGGAAGTAAAAAAAGTTCAAGAAGAATGTTTAATCTTTTGAAAATAGTTGTGAAAAATTCGAAGAAATCCGCGCGATATTTAGCGGAAAAATCCCGGACGGTAAAATTAAAAATAAAAACGACTTTGACTTTAACCGCACGCGATAATATATTTTTATCGTAAAAGACCGCGACACGTTTTCTCTCTACCGATTTTTTTTCTTCTTCTGTTTTGGACATGAATTTTTCGAAACGTCGACGACCGAATGGAATAAAATATCACGCTGATATAAAACGTATTCTTTTCGATTCTATATTATATATTATTATGTTATCGATGCCGAACTATTATTTCACTACCTTCGTTCGTATCGATTTGTCGTCGTATATTTAAATAAACGCCCCCGCCCGCTAGTTTCGTCCGCGTAATGTTTCGTCGTCGGTGACGTTCGCGCGGTATAATAATAATAATTCTGATATTATATTTTCTGCGGGTACAAATAAGGTCAGATCCCCGCGGATTGCGAAAACGAAAAAAAAAAATTCTCCTTCATCACATAATTTTACTTTCGGGTTAGTATTATTGTACGTGTACTATATCAACACGCCCGCGGCGATGGGGAAAAAAAAAAAAAAAACTATGGTTATTACGTTTTGGAAAACAAATCTCGGATTTGATATTCGCGCGCCGCGAATTTTGCAAATCGCGGTGAATAAATACTATAAATTTTCACGAGTCGTTTAAAAATTAATCGAAATCAACGCGGATTTAAATGATTATTTAAATAATTTAATATTATTGCTATATGTGTATAACTACTACTCGTATAGTATTCTCCTTATTGATTATTATTTTTTATTTATACACATTAACGGGTTAGTTTTGCGAAATTATAACAATTGTGTGTCCATAATAATAAAGAGTTGATACAAAAATAGTTTAATTACAAGAAAGAAAAATAATAACTTTATAACAAACAACTTGACAATAATTTTAAAACAGAACATAATATTATAATTGAATTTAATCCCAAGTAAACATTTTGTTTAAATAATTCACGTGACTAGGAAAAAACGAGTTACGAGTATAATTATTGTTTCTACAATTAGGAATATAAAATAAATTTGATTTTCTCAATCGGTGAATAATAATATTATAAAAACCTATCAATAAAAGTAATTCCGGAGAATTAATCAAGCCATTTTTGATAGATCAATTATATAAACATAATATTAGCAACATGTTATTTATTATGAAATGTACGAACGACAAAACGAAACGGTCGTATAAGATTACACGCGGAAATAAAAACAACGAGACTCGGATGATTAACAGTGATGAATTTTCGTTTTTAAATTTCAAACAAACCGACGACGTATTAAATTTTCTCGGTAAAACTACGACAGCGACGACGACGGTGAAAAAAAAAAGAGAAGCTTTGCCCAAAATAAATATTATGTGTCATTTATCAAAAATATACAATTATTATTAATGTATAATAAGATCGATAAGCAGACGTGTTCTGACGTTAATTTTATTTATGAAATCTTTTCATACAATAGAGTTACAAGAGGGTCGTCGCGGAGGCGGGTGTTTTTAAATTTGAATACAATGATATTCCGTCGAGTCTTAAGAACGATTGTCAGGCGAAGCTCTCTCTCTCTCTCTCTGTAAGACAGATTATTCATAATTTCGTGTGTGAGTTGCACTCTGTCGCACTCGCGTTTTAGTTGTGTTTGTTTGCGTGCGTTCGTGTAAGCCGATAAATCATCGCGTTCGTAAAAAAAAAAAAGAAAAAACAATTCCCACCGACGCGCGACGGTCAGATAATTTACGCAGACGTTGATCATATTTTCTGATACGAGTACGGCTTGGATTCTAAGCGCGTGACGTGAGTAGGAAAATATTTTGAATTACTGTTTTTATCGAAATCCCAATTATTCCAAAATCAATACAGTATAGTACTTATCGGTTTAATAATACTTTGTTTTTTTTTTTTTTAAGGGCCGCGTGAATACAATAACGAACAATAATTAATTTGAATTCAGAATCGAACAGTAAAAAAAAAAAAACACGAACGGCGATGAATAACGACGGTATGTAATATTTATTTACTATTTATTATACGGGCTTTTGAAATCATTGATTAATATAATATAACACACATAACACACGTATGTGTATGGATTGTAGATAAAGATAGGACAATCGGTTACATATACGTTTGACATTTTAATTATTTAATAATAGACCGCTGAAGGTGGGTTCTACATCGGCAGATGTGCCGGACTACATAAATGTCTACACGATCGACGCACACCGATCAAATCAGTCGCTTTATTCGTTCGACTCGTTTTGCGATATGAGTACGTGTGATTCGAAATTTTCCTCTTGTTTTTCGTACAAAACTCCTATAATTCGACTAGGTTTGAAAGTAGTGATATGTATATTATACGTATTAGTCGGACCGCGTCGTCCGTGGCTACTATATATAGAGACGCTACGATAAATCGTACGGTTCCCAATCGATCCGTTGCCGATCACTTGGCTAGAGGTTAAAACGAGAGACGTCCCTTTTATCCGACGAGACCGGCGGCGGCGCAAAGTTTTATAATAACATATAGAAGTTTTTCGTTCTGCAAACGTACAAATAAATGTATACACACACACACACACAACATACACGCGAGTTTCGTACCTATACACTCGATGTATTTACGTTACGATATTGTTGTGCGTCGCATTCGCGTCCGGGGGTGAAGGAAAAAAATCCGTCCGTCCCGCGACTGTCTCGAATCGTTCGTTATGTTTTATCGTTTTCCCGCGCGCACGTCAGAATTATTTTTCTTTCTTTTCCCTCTCCGCAGACCGAGGTAAATACGGATTTTTGTACGAGTACGATATACCGTACGTATTTATATATATATGTTGTACGCAGACAATGCGGTCCCGGTAATCCTCCAGTAAATCGGCGACGGTCGCCGCGGGCCGTGTGCAACGTACCTATGGTAGCAGTGGTAGTGGTAGTGGTAGTGGTAGTGTCCTCGTCGTGACCGGGACGAAAAGACGGAGGATGATGGGAAAAAAAAAATATGAAAAAAAAAAAATGACGTTAAGGAAGAAGGATATATAGTGAAAGAAAAGGGATGACGAGAAAAAAAAAAAAAAAAACAAACACAATAACATTATACGCCGTAAAAGTTTTACGTTGTTCCGACGACTGCCACGTAGTACAAATATACGTATATATACGTACGTTGTTACTTTTTCGGCCAAACTTCTTACTTCGAAAAAAGAAGGGAAGAAGAAGTATAAAAAAAAAAAAAAACGCGGCGACTGCGAATATTCAATTGGGTCACTCGAAAAAAAAAAAAAAAATCAATCTAGATCTAACGATTTTTCTTTTCTTCTTTCTCGCGTGTTCACGCGAATAGACGCGTCGATATTTAATATTCATTTATGTATTTCCCGTATGCGGATCCGACGCGTGAATTTTTAGGAGCGTGTTTTTTACGGAACCGGCTGCGGTGGCCTTCACGCCGAAGCGTTCTAAAAATGAGAAAAAATTCTTGCGTTTCACAAGTCGCAATTACGATAATAATAATCGACGTGAAAATCTCGACTATATCGGTCGTTTTTCGACAGCGGCGTCGCGCGAGTATGTAAGGGAGAGTTATATTATTTTTTTCCGCCGACTACCTCGTTCTTCTTCAAACGCGATCGTCGTAATAATGTCTTTCTCTTTGTGCGGCGGCGGCGGCGGCGGCGGCGGCGGCGTACCTACTCGTAACCTCGGAAGTCTGCAGAGAAAAATAAACTAGGGAAAAAAATAAACCCCTAGGGAACGCTGTTCGGTAATTATTATTGTTATTTGCGAGTGTAGGCAAACAGACGGGCGTACACAAACGCGCACCATAAGCCACCCGACGGTACTTGCGCGCGCGTAATTACATAGGGGCCGGTCTAGGCCGGCGAGAAACCTTTGATCGAGAGCAGTGTTTTATCGGCGCGAGTGTTGTTCAGTCGCGTGCGACGCGGGCTGCACGGTCTCGTCGGGACGAGCCAAGTTTCGGTTTACCCGCGCCCCTACCCTATCTCTGTTTGCCCGTCTTTTTGCGCCCGCCGCGGTCGACCGCCCGGCGGCGTAATGACAGGGCTAGGATTTCGGAGGATCGTTAATTATTATTATTATTATTATTATTATTATTACTATTGTTTCGGACGCACGCGCCTACTCGCTGTGTTTTCCACATTTCATTTTTTAGAGAAAAAAAAAAGAAGAAAATTATTAACCGTTCGAAAATAATAATATTGAAGTCTCTCCTAAAGCCCCCGGGGCGCGGACGATTCGCGCGTGCGTGCGTGCGTGCGCGGATGTTTTGTCGCTGTTTTTTCGTAAAAATAAAATTCTCGAGTCGAATAATACGAACGTATCCCCCCCCCCTCCCCCGAGAGAGTAGGTCAAGGAGAATTTAGACTTTTTTAAAATTAAACTATCTATTAAAATAAATAATAAAAATACGTTACGAGTTTTCTAAACGTCGATGTATTTCATTTCAAGACTTTTTTGTCCGACCGGAAATTATTTCATCGACCTTTTTTCGTATGAAAACGATTTCGAAAAAACACCTTTTAACGGCATAACAAAATAAAGTTTATAGACAATGTTTATTCTCGTGTTATAGAGAGTATGTATACTTAATTTGAGAAAAATCGGAACAAAAAAAAAACGTTTTCAATTTGTACCCCTTTTACCCCGTTTTCGTTTGGTCTGGGCGGCGGCGGCGGCGGCGGCGGCGGACGTTTTTGAAATCGGCCGTGTGAAACACAAATAACGTAACGCGTGTGTCGGCGATTTCGCGTTTCAATATTTTCCAACGGCGCGCGGCGCTTTTGGTGAAAACCCGTTTAGCGGATTGACCACTAGTCCATGACCATGACCACTAGTAAGTAGGGTTTTTCGTGAGGTCGTTGTTAAAACTTTGATCGTCTAATGAGTATAAATAGTACGGCCCACAGAGAGACGCTACTCATCGGCGCACCTAAACGACGAGCAACGTCCGCCGTTCAATCTTTTCCACCAACGGTACCGATCGGAGGCGGATAGGTCAAATTCAGAGAAAATCGTTTCTCACGAGGGGTCCCCACTGTATAAAACGAAACCGCCGACCAAATTTCATACTCAAAGAAAGATCGGAACAAAACATTTTTTTACCCCTTTTACCGTTTTTAACCCCTGTGGGAGGATTTCAAGAAAAAAAGCACGTTACAGTTATATTATATAAGAGAAGATTCGACGGGGATGAAAACGGCGGAACAACGCGCGCCGCCGTGGAGAAAAAAAAAATTCTATTTACACGGCGGCGTTATTTGTTTCGAGTAAATTTAAACTGGAAATGTAACGTACGCGTAAATAAACGTGTAGAACAAAGTATAAACAGCTCTGGCGTAAATATCCGGATATTGTTACCGAATTAATTAATTATAATTAAACTTCAAAGGGCCGCGCCGAAATAATTAATCATCAAATGTTGCGCAAACTACGTGTAAATGTAAATTCGAAATTCTCATGCGATCTCTAACGTTGTGCCGGCGTCACTATTACTACGCCCGAAAAAACATTTTCGTCCGATGATTTTTCGATCCGCGCGCGTTTTCATATTTTCCCCCGTTGTCGTTCGCATTGCCCGTGGACAGACACGAGAAACGTTTCAAGCGAATGACAGAAAAAAAAAAAAAAAAAAACGCCAAACTTTCGAGCACAATTTTAATTTTAACAGATTAAAACGCTCCGGCGTTTGCTTTGGATCTCTGTACGTCGATTTCTCAAAGAAAAATTCTCGAAATTCGACGATACAACGTGCGTTCAAACATACGTTTTGATTTCTCCCAAACTCGATGGATTTTTCAAATGAAATTGTTTTCAACGACGCGACCCGATGTTTTTCCATGTTTCGACGTGTGATTAAACCGTATTCGACACGGTCTAGACGGCGGCGGCGTCTCGGGACGAAAAAAATAAACAACTCGAGATTATAATCCCACAGACATTCTCTACGAATCGATTAATGAAAACGATATGAAACAAAAAATTTATAACCGTGTATATTAATAAACGTTTACCGCGTTCCGGCGTGCCCCGACAATGCCGCCCCTAAACTAGGACATTCTGTGAACCGCAGGTATGCGTGTGGCGCCGTCGTGACAACACATTCCGTATCAGATGCAATTATTATTTATCGGCGGGCCGTGTACTCGAGATTAAGCCATAAACAACCTACCGCAATATCGACGTTGTTCTACCGTTTATTATTACAATCGCGTCGATAAATTATTCGTCGTCGCACGACGATGTGTTGTTCGGTAGATATAATAATAATAATAATAATAATAATATACTATTCGATCGGCTGAATTAGATCGACAAACCGCGATAACTATATATAACTATTTTTTATGTTTTCGTCCGCGAGGGCGTGAGTTCGCGATATTTTTGAAAAATAAACAGGACCGCGAATCCTCGAGCCGGTCTCGGGAACTCAGGAACAACCTTATTGATAAACGTTACACGGATTTACCGAAAAGTTACAAACATTATATTCTGAGAAATTTATTTGCTCATAATATACGCCGATCGTCACAGAGTCGAGAGTACGAAACTATGATTTTTTTTTTTTTCTTTCACAGTAGTTATTGTTCGAACGTCATATGCAAATCTCAGTGTTTTCAAGACGTTGTTCGGATTTTTAAGAACTTTTCGTTTCCTTTGTGTACATGAGAAATCGTATTTCGAGCTATTTCGGGACGCATAAATCCGCTTTTCGGTCGTATTATTATTATTATTGTAAGCAAATAGTATGCGTACGTATACAATACTCGCGTCAATGAAAAAAACATCACCCCCGACGACGGCGCGAATGACTATAACAGCTACGCCGCCGTGCGATAAGATTTATCGTTATTTTCAGTCGGATAACTATAAATAATCGTCTCGTACGTACCGTTTTTATTCGACCAAAGTAGCCACGTCGTCGTCGTAGTCGTTCGATCCCGTATTATATTACGAGTATAATAATATGTAATATTGTGCGTCGATGTTTTGTCGTCATGTGGATTTTCGCGTTTGATTTGATTCAAAACACTCGACACAATTGTTTACTGTGTGCGCGAGTGTTATGAATACGCAAACAAAGAACAAACTCTAAACGCACGATCGGCACTTGGATTTCGATTCAGAGCTCCGGGATCCGACGAGAATCGGTCGGCGAGTTATGGCCGCATGAAGTTTGGCGGATCTATCATAGCTTTTATCATATTATTATGTAAACTCGCGTCGGTAAAACGTTTCGATGTTGTTCGGGAAGCGTACAAGATTACAAAACACACACTACAGATGGCCCGGGGACCATGTGATACGGAACCGGGTGACCGAAAGACGAACGCCCGCGCGATACCAAACCGACGAGGTACCGATGATTATTACTATCGTCGCGTAATCCGAATAAATTCGAGTTCGGTAAACCCGGCATTCAAACCCGGACGGTTTCGTTCGTTTTCGCGAGAATTGTTGCTAATTTAACAATCCGTTTGTAATATTCGCGGGCGCGTCGGCGATTGTTCGTTTTCAAGACTGCGATATTATTATTATAGTTATTACCACTTCCGCGCATCGACGCCGATAATATGTTCGTGTTGGGCGCGTATCAATCGAATATTTGTGGGCGGACTTGGACGATTATATTCAATACATTTCGCGTGTATTTCGTGGTTATATTTTCGAAAACTATGAATTGGAAAACAATTATTATAATAAAAGCGCGTCAAAAATATTCTACTGTTATAAAAGTGTTTCTCCTTCTTCTCATTTTTATAATATAAAATCAAAACTTTCACAGCGTTTACATGTCGAATATCTATATAGCGTCCTGCAGATATGTGTAGGCCGCTCGGATCCCGATCGCGTCCTATCGGAATCGAATATCATCGTCGTTACAAAGTGCCGCCGAGGCGATTATTTTCCGCTTTCGCGCCGTAAATTTCCATATTAATACATTATACAGGTCCGACGACGTGTCGTCCGTTTCGCCGAGGAACTTCGCCGTCCTCGTCCCGGAATTTTCCGGCCGAATTCTCCCGCGTCCCCGCCGCACTATAATATAATAATATAATATCGCTAAATATTCAGGAACGCAGACCGCGGACGGTCTCCGGAATTATACGCGTAATAATACACCGCGGCCCCTGATCCGGACTCGATATTTATAATATAATAATTGTGTCGCGGATACGCACACTATCCTACGTTCGATAGCGTACCTGTTTTATGAGCAGGCGAAATTCTATATTTAAATTAATCGATCAGCTATTTCTAAATCATAATGCGTTTGCGACTTTCTATTTGCCCGCGAAAATCAAATATCAACGATATTGTGCCGCGGAAAAAAATAAAATAATGTCCGTTTGTCGTCGGAGATTCTCGAGACCGCGTACGCGAAATACGCGGCGCCCCCGACGATTTATTAAATCGTGTATTACCGCGCTTTTACGACGGAACACTTATCACGAAACTTTTAACGAAGTGGAGTTTTGAAATGTTTTTCACAAATATTATCGAACGCTCTCGTCCGCGCGCGCAGGCAGTCCGTCGGCGCTTTAAACTACACCCATCCCGTCGTCGTCGTCGTCGTTCGGAATTCACGACACAACGTGTGTTTTCGTTTTCGTTTGCGCGCGACGAGAACAGCAGACGAAATTGATTCGATCGCACGGCGATTTGTCGTTGGGCCGGAAAAGCTACGCGACGGTATCGCATTCAGATAATCGGAAATCGTGTCGAAACAAATATTTCAAAACACCGTCTTCAGTCGACGCCGGACGGAGAAAAAACACCCGAATAATAAATCAATACGACGGCAAACGGTCACGGTAAAATCAATTTATACGTTCACTCGGAATCGGAAAAAGAAAATCATCGTTTGAAAATATATTCGCTTTGATAAAATAGTAAATTCGAACACCAAAACCGGTTGTTACTCTATTCAAATAAGGACGAAACAACCGAAGTTTATATATTGTCGTTTTTCGTACAGTTCTTGGCACTCGGTCGAGAGACGCGTGGATATGTGTTAGTTACCCGCGCGAAATATACGGTGGAAATTGACACGCCGAGGATTATGTTACCGGTATTATTATTATTATTATCATCGTCGCGTACGCACGACGTTCATGACCAAATGTTCTGTTTTACATTCGGCGCCGCGAAGAAAGAATCGTTATTTTGGTTTTACAACGATATTTTTATGCCTGTTAACACGTTTCGGATAGTAAATCTGCACCGAAAAGGTCGGAAATCAGATACGGCTGATATGACATCGAGTAAGGCCAACATTCGATTTCGTATCACGGTTGTGAACGGTTTTTTTGCAATTAATAATTTTGAAAACGATTGTGGGGGCTCGCATTAAGTTTTTTTTGCCCCGCGAGTACTGCGAAAATTCAGAACTTTTGCCATTTTTTCGCCGTCATTGCGTTTGAAACAACAGTCGCAGGCAATGATTTTCACGAACAACTGTTACCTATTATCGACGTTTTTTTGAACATTCTTTGATAAAAAGGTGACAACAAAAATTGTATTTCGGGTAGAGTAATCACTAATGAATTTCGTTTTTATTTTTTTTCCAATAGATACGAACGAAGTTTAAAATCATTGAACTACCGGACGCGTTCAAACAATTGATTTCATTCGTTACATCCTGTAACTAAATTATACATCAGACACACACTATACATCGGGCCAATACTCAAATTACAAGCTTTGCAACCATTACACAAAATATGGAAACATATTTGAAAATGACACACACAGCCAGTTGAGTAGTTCGACACCTATCATCAATTGACAGCCATCTCGACAATCGGTAACGTATTATAATTATTAAATAATAATATATATTATATACGTATAATTAAACCGTAGACAAATATTTGAACTCATTATTGATTATAAATCGCGTGTGTTCAACCCTCCCCCCCCCAGCTAGGGAAATTCTATCCATAAGGACCGGAAACCCTTCCCTGGATAAACTAATATTGTAATAAGGTTCCCCGACGGTATTATATAAGTAATAAAACAACACACAATAGTATTAAATATTGTGTGACTTTTTCACTCGGAACGGCTTCCCGGGACGCGATATGCCGTTTTGCTCTCTTTGTACCTCGACCGAAGGATTCTCGTACGCGGTGGCTTACCGCGCGCGAAACCTCGCGCGGGCCTTTTGTTCTCCGCGTCCGACAATAGTGTTTATACGCGGCGGCGGCGTCGTAACACGTATAATACGCGGAACAGACGAATATTATTCCGCCGGCAAATATTATGTTATTCGCCTTTTTTCATTTGCGGCGGTGCCGACGAGTAGAGTCGCCTTGTTATTGTAATATGCGACGCGCACAGTCCGGGACGACGGGATACTTAGCCGTATATCATGCGCATACATTACGCGCGTGATATATACCTGTGTGTATCTATGCGCGCCGATACACGAACGGAATACGTTCTTCGCTTTGATCGGAGTTTAAAATTGAATTTCCATAACATTAGAAACGAAGAAGAAGAAGAAGAAAAAAGGAAAAAAAAATTATAGAATATAATATAAAAGCGCCCCCGCGGCGCGGCGGGGGATAAAACCGTGTCGCGGCGGAATTCATTTACGCCCGGCCGGTAGTTTAGGGGAAATATATTTCTCCAAAGACATACGTTATTATGATAATATACAATAATACGCGTCTTGTGTCCGAGTGACTGCGCCGAAAACTGCGCGAGCGCGAGGGGGCGGCAGTGGCCGCACCGATTTCGGACGCGTCGAACAATACGAACAATAAGGATAAGCTTGTTTCGGATCGACGCCGATAAATATTCTGTGCCTATAAAACGTCTCGCGAAACGAATACGATTTAAAATAAAAACATATTATGTTTTTACGACGAACAGAAACATAATGAATTCTGTCGGTTGAAATAATATTTATTTACGGTCGAATCGAGGAATTTCGCTTTTAAACGAGGTGATTTTCACTACTTCTCGTCAAGAACGCCTCTAAATATCGGGAATACTCGAAATAGTAGCCATCTATTTTTCGATCGCGACAGTTTTTATATCTCGATTTCAGAACGACGACGGACGAAAATAAATCACAACGTACGACGCACATAAAAAACTCGTTTCAAAATCACGTTCTCGCACATGATTATTTTAACTTATTAAACTAATTACTTTCGACGTACTGGCGCCGCGTTCCGTTTTACAAAAGATTAAACAATTCATACGTTTTAATTACACACCGAGTACGTATTATTATGAATATAATAATCATCGTGTTAATCGTTGAAAAAACAGTATATTATAATATTATAACTTCCTCGCGCTTCCGCTTTTTCGAAAATCTCGCCGTCGAATCGGTTCGGATCTTTGCCTAACGATTATATCGCCGGCGAAGAGTCCGAGATCGATCCGGTTCGTGCTAAAATACGGTTTTTACCCGCGGCGAGCGAGTAGGTTAATTATTATCGATTGGTCGGGTGTTTTTTTCGTTTTTTTTTGTTTTTCCAAACATCGGTTCGACCCCCGTTCGAGGCCATTAGTTAAAATCGTTATCCCGTCAAACTTCCCCTCGGGAACAATACCCACGACTATACTTGGTGTATAATATAATGTACGTTTTACGCGTGTACGGACGGACCGCGCACAATAAACGGGTGTTATGTGTCATACACGAGGTTTATATATATACGAATATGATATAAACGGAAAGAGACGAAAAAAAAAAAAAAAAAAAAAACAAATACATTTTCATAATATTATGGTAAATACGAGTGCGCGGGTCTGCCGCGCGTGGATTTATATGATATTAACCGAGAGACGTGAGCTCCGGACGACGACGGTTTCTCGTCGGTTTATTTTATTTTTTTTTGTTTTTTGTTTACCCGCGCACACATAACGTCGTAGTAAGTCGTTTCGCTCGCGTTGTTTGCCGGGCGATGGTATTATTTTTTTTTTGAGTTGAAAAAAAATAAACGTAACCGATAAATGTGTAATTAAAGCGCGGCGTTTTATGGCGCGCGCTGAAATCCGGTCAAATAAGCGCTAAAAAAGGTACGCGCACAAATGTCAGAAGGAAAAAATGACGTTTATTGTTTTAAAATATACGTAAATATGCGAACCGATCAAATCGTCGTGACTGTGTGTGCATTGTGTGCAACTATGAATCGAAAACCGCGTTGATCGCAATCGAAAAATATAAAATCCAAATAAATCTCATAATATAGTCACGATAATAAACAATAACGATTGTTGACATTTTTCATGGATATTTCGAAAACGCTCGCGCAACACGTGCGCTGAACGATTAAAATATCATGCGGTTCACAACTCGTCGTAAAATAATTCTTTAAAATGTCAAAACGTCGAAATATGCAAAAATATGCGCTAAAAAATTCGTAGTCTTTATCCCGGCGGCCATCGTCATGAAAAAATAAATATAATGTGCATACTTAGCATATCACACGATCGACTAAAAAAAAAAATAAAAAAAAAAATATGCAAATGCATGCAAATCCGCACTCTAAACTTACCTAACCATATTACCTCGATTTCGATTAATTTCGTTTTTAAACGCACTATTGAATTCCTACTTTTTTTTTTCTTTTCTTTTTTTTTTAATACAATATTGTTGTTGAAAAATTCGACGGACGTTTACGGCCAACGGAGCTTTCTCAGTCCGAATTCTACATCGAATGTATATCATACATACCGTCCCGTTTCGGTTCACCGGAGCGACTCGTCGCGAGGGGAGGTTTGCCCTCCGACCCTCGGAATATCGAGTTTTCACCTGGACTTTCACATAAACTATCGACGCCATTATAATACGTATAATCGTCCGTGAAACAATCGTCGTTTTATACTTTGAAAAACAAAATCGTCGTACGATAATATTATTATAAAACCGATATTGCCATAGAAGAGCTCATAATGTCTGTTACGGACCGTTTACGTTTTTACAAGTTTCGCTTATATACGTACACTATACATATTAAAAATAAAAATATAAAAAGTCACGTTCTTGTAAAACCTTAACGTCATAATAACATTGATGATCGATGCTCAAAATAAAGAGTTTTTATCGAGTTTAACGGTACTTTTTTGTCGTCTTGTTCGTCTCGATGTCCTATCTCGATTTATAATCTCTGAGAGCTTAGTTCCAAGTAGTCACGACGACGTTTAATGACGAATAATAATATAATGCTATAAAAAGTATGAATAATAATCGTTCGCGTACACTTTTGACTACACGAAAAACTAATTTCGTCGCCGGACAAGAGAAAAACTAAAATAAACAATAATTAATCGCCTGGTAATAAAACTCGCCGTCGATGGATGTAGTTTTCTCACGCTAACCATCTAGAAAGGAGATATAATATTATTATCTATTCTATGACGCGAAAAATCGAATTCGAATACGGTTTTTTATTTATTTTTTATATTATTATTATCATTTTTTTTTTTTTTTTTTGTGTGTGTAAATCCTATTGAAAAATACTCTAGCCGCGCGCGACGACAACGCACTATTGAAATAAAATCATCGATTTTGATCGGCTCGCGGGGATGTTTTTGAAATCGAATACTTTTCGTTACGTTACAATTTTTCGCGTTTTATTTCATAGTTTTTTTTCGATCGTAGGACGTCGAAAAAAAACAAAACAGTTAATAACACAGTTCACACAATAATATAATTTATTGTAATGCGACTATACGTTTCGTGTGCGAGTAATAAAACGCATTCTACGTAAAATAATATAATATGTTTGTTTTTCGAGTTAACGTCGTCGGTTTCGAACACACGTTCGGTAATTTTTCCGTGCGCAAACGCACGAGTCATTTTTAAGTGCACAAACATCCGCCCAAACCCTTGTCTGATTGTCGTTATTATATTCGTGTCGCCTACGACAACGACGGGTGGCGGCGGCGTTTACTCTACTCGCGTACAACAACAACAATACAATATAATATTTATAACGTGTACATACGTGTGTGTGTGTGTGTGTGTGTGTGTGTTATTGGGATCGAGTTTGTAGACGAACGTGTGTGTACCCAAATCAACGGATTTTTTTTTTTTTTTCCAAACGACATTCTCAGAAATCACTTTAGAAATATGTTTACCGTGTCGCCGTCGCTCGCCGAAGAAAAGAATATCACACATGGGGAATAAGAGCCGTAATCTTCCTCTTCGTTCGTTCGTTCGTTCGTTTTTTTTTTTTCTCCTTTCTCTCCGCGTGTCTCGTTCAATTCGATATATATTTATGGCACTCGTTTTCCCTCGTTCACGGTACACGAACGTAATTAATCGTATTTTTTTTTCCCTCGTTTTAGCGAGTCCGTAACGGGAGGGAAAAAAATAACGATAAACAGGAGATTATGTCTACGAGATTGCTAGTGAAATTATAAATATTGTTTGTTCTCCTCTTTTAGTAAAAGTAAAATAAAACAAAAACACCAGAGAGTGAAGAAAACACACGTCCTCTCTCTCTCTCTCGATTATAAATAATAATAAAATAATATATATATATACGAGTATATTATTCTTTTAGTTTTATATCGACGCGTCATTCGTATTTTTATTCTATTTTGAACTTGAAAATCGAATCAATTTAAACTTTTCGAATTTGTCAGATTATTCAGTTTGCTCGCGCGAAAATTAACGAGCTGCCCGGGTAATTACATTTTTTTTTTTCTCTCTCATTCGACTCAAACTTTTTTCTCGGATTATTCTTTTTTCTTCCTCTCCGCGCGCCATATTATACCAATGCCCTTCAATAACGTTTATACACACACACACATACACACAAACACAGTAATGCAACGCATGCGAAATATACAAAACTCGAACGTGTACCCGCCCCGAAGAAACGATATTGAAAAATGTGAAATTCTCAAATTAGGTTTTGAATAATTTTTCCGAGCAAAGTATTCTTACCCGTCGTCGTCGAGTCGGTTATGGGTTTGGCATTATTATTATTATTATTATTATTATTCTATATACAATTCGGCGGAAATGAAAATATATCAGACGCGACGAAACGAGTTTGTGCGCGCGAAAACTGATTACCAGTAAGGACATCGTGTAGATTAATTTAACTTGTTCGGGTTTCGTTGGGACCGAAATTAAATGTTTCTGTTTTCTTTCTTTTCGTATCGGAAAAACTTTTCGTTTCTCTTGGTAGAAAATACGGTCGTATTTTTTTTTATCATTCTAACGAATCTCTAACGGTTTAAATTATGTTTTTTCATTCCATTATGCTCGCCGCGAAATTATCAAAAATATATAGTATTTTTCAAATTACCGGCGTTTTAATTCGCCCGTGGAAACGAGATAGAAATTTCAGTCTATTACAACGGATATTTCCAAAAAAACTCAATTCTTTCCGGTCGGGTCTATTCTCACACGTGGTCATCATAGGATCGTATTGAGTAAAATCACATTTTAATACGTATTCGTTTCATCACTCCGGAGTTACTCGCAGTGTTAAGACCGACTTTAATTCCGATTGAAAACGATTTATCGTTTATTCGAAGAGCTTTATATAATTTGATATCACTTGGACATTTAAATTGCGACGGAAACACAAAAACGAACATTACGATTTCGAGAGTATCGGGGTCGCGTCAATATCGCGAACGGATTAAATGTAAAATCTTCGAAATCAAAACGCATCGAAAGGTTGCCGATTAAATCTCGTCCGTTATTGCGATAGCGTCCGCTTCGGTTTTTATCGTCGATGTGGAGAGTGTTTTCGCGAACAAGACAATTGACTTTGACGAGTTCTACGATTTTCCGACTTTTCCGGAAGACCCTTGGTTTTTTTTCTACCGATTTACATTTGTTTCTCCTCGACCGTGTACGCGTCCGTAATAATAATAATAATAATAATAATAATAATAAAAAAATAATAGAAACGACGCGAACGACAGCGCGGGGAGCCGTTACTATTGCGATTCGCATAGTCGCCGAATTAAACCGACGCGTAAAATTGGATTGGAAAAACGTCCGGAAATAATAATTTTCCCGAAACGACGATGACGGGTCGCGAAAGGCCTTCTCCCGGACGTCTCGTCTCCAAAGAGTTCGCCAAAGCTCGTATCGCACTTGCGTCGTACGTCCGCGTGGCGGTGCCGTTCCCCGAGGACCTCTGCTCCTTACGTGTCATTTATAGTATACATTCGCTCTGACCCTATAACTTTGTTCGCGTGCGCGCGCGTCTGGCCGCACACTCGCGTCCGTACGCACTCGCATAATGATTTCGACCCTTATTTCCGTCTACCGGGCCGCGCGGTCGGGAAAGGGTTCCGAGAGAAAAAGTACGCGCGTACCGTATACGAGTACGAGTAATACGAGTATATCGATTTGCCGCCGTGTTGTTTTCTCCTCTTTCCGTTTTTCTGTTTCGTCGAGGTACATAATATATCGCCTCGTACACTCGCGTTTCGCCGTGATTCGTCTCCCGTCTTTGCCGGGTTTAAGTATAAAAATTATGTATGGCCCCAAATAATAATAATAATTGACATTTTCCCGTTATCAGCTGACTGCTATTATTATTGAATAGTTTATTATGGATATACGATTTAAACGTACAAATTTATTTTTACCGACCCCGTTTAACCCACTTGGGAGTTGAATTTCACAAAATAAAGTTTATAAACAATGTTTATTTGTGTTATAGAGAGTATGTGTATATTAAATAATTTCAAAAAAAAATCGGAACAAAAAAAACGTTTTCAATTTGTATACCCCTTTTACCGTTTTCGTTTTGGTCTGGGCGCGGCCGTGTGAAACACAAACAACGTAACGCGTGTGTGTCAGCGATTTTTTAATTTTAATTTAGATGCGCCACTCGTTAGCCGGTCAAAGTTTTATAACAACGACCTCACGAAAAACCCTACTTACTAGTGGTCATGGTCTCCGCCAAACGGGTTTTCACCAAAAGCAGACGCGCGCGTCTAACTTTGACCGCCTAATATCCATCGCCCCTCGTCTCGTTTCCACCAACGGAAACTTATTTTTAAATTGAAATTATTTTCTCAGTCCCGAGCGAATGAGAGTGTTTTCAAAACATTTTTTTTTTTCACCTAAATGTGTGGTGTTTAGACCATTTCGATTTGAGTAACAAGTGTACGGATTCGCGACCGTGTAATCCGGCGTTTGATTTCAATCGGACTTTGGAAACTGTATTTACGCGCCAATAATTACGCCATCTACTTCCAAACGAAATCAAATCGAATAGTTACGAAAGAAAAAGAGAAAAGAAAAGTGTACGGCGGACAAGAATTCCGGACGACGACGGTAAAAAAAAAAGAAAAAAAAAAGGTCAGTTGAACCAGAAGTGGCACGTGATCCGTCTCCGCGTTTACCCGGCCCTCTGAAGTGCGTACACTTATGTCTATTATACCATTGTCATCGTATTATTATAATAATGTAGCCATGCGTACGCACACCGGTACTGTCCAGATTATCGTCACTACTACTACTACTATTATTATTATTATTGTTATTATCGCCGTCGAGAGCGAGAGGAGAACGTCGTTATGCGCGATACGCGTACTCGAATACTTCACGGGCATTTGACGCCCGAATCGACTCCGCACACATAGATAATAAAACTCGTAGGGGGGGGGGGGGCAGGGCGATGTTGTAAAGAATATTTTTTCAATCGCAAATACTTTTTACGAAAATATATTTTATTTTAAGAACGCATTTACGCACTACTACCGCTCGAATACACTTTTCACTTGAAGCCGAATCGGGTATGAACACGGTTTTTACAATCGTAATTATCCGTCAAATTACATAGTGATATATTATAGCTTTTTAGAAAAACGTATGGAAATAAATAAGAAAATTTAATCTCAAGTCGTTATGATTATTAATAAATAGGTATCGCACGATTGGTACTCGATTTTCGGGACTCTGTAACAATCTCGGTCGTCGAAAACGAATAATTATAACATCATAATAATGTCCATATCGTTTTGATAACGACAGTCGCGTTTAAAAAAAAACAGAATTACTATGTAAATAAAATCAAGATACTACACTTTTATCGGCGGTGATTATTGTATTTTTTTTCGAGGTCTTGACTAAACATACATCCTTTTTCGTCGGAAGCCTAGTTTTTGGGACATTTTATCAATTATATTTTACCAAATCAGCTTTAATGTAACATTCGCTACATCCTTCAATACATCCTTCTACATCTTCAACTAAACTATACCTTAGATACACACTATACATCGGCCAATACTCAAATTACACACATCAAACCACTACACAAAATATAGAAACATATTGAAACGACACATACAGCCAGTTCAGTTCAGTTCGACACCCACCATCGAAACGAACGGACTCAAAAATACTATCATTGGCAGCCACCTCGACAATATTATTGGTAACGTATTATAATTATTAATTAATATTATATATAATTAAACATTAGACGTATGAAATCAAATATTGAACTTATTATTGATTATAAATCCTCTCGCACGTGTTCAACCCCCGGAAATTGTATCCATAAGGACCGGCGATCCTTCTTCTGGATAAACTAATATATTGTAATAAGGTTCCCCGACCACGTCACGACCGTTTTCGCTGCGGGTAGCTCCCCGCGCGCCCCCGTCTAATACAATCAATCGTTATCGCGTCGGTCGTTTGTGTTATTAAAAAACACGTGTCGCTCGACAAAGCTCTATACCGTGGCGATATTGTAGTGGCCGCGGCTAGTCGAAAAACCGTCTGCTTTTCGCGTCGCGGTGGTATAATGTTTGCGCGTGAAAAATATGCCGAACGTGCCGGCGAAGAAGAAGCGAAAAAATTAACATCCGCGTATATAAATATCGCGCGACGCACGTGAAATATGCATCGCGAGTGTATTATAATGTTTACGATGTCGACGGACACGGCGGCGTGACGCGTTTTAACAGGCGAATCACGTAAAAAAGTAGGTCTTGCCGTCGACGGCGACGGAAAACGTTCTCCTCCCGGAGCTTTACCGAGACTCTTTTTCACCCTGCCCGGACGACCGCCGTCTCCGGCGCCGTTTTATGTCTATTGTGTATACGTATAATTTTTCGGTTTATTTTTTTTTCCCCTTGCCCGCGGTTGTTTATTATTCGTAATGCGACCGACACCGCCGCCGCCGCCGCGATACTTTGTCGTTACGACGCATTACGGATAACGCGCCCATACCGTTACGTTCGCGGTGTGACTGTAATATTATCGTCGTCGTCGTCGTCGTCGTCAAACGGTGGTTTTTTTCCTCGACGATTCTCGATTTCGCGATCAACGTGTCCGAGTTATTGAAAACTTTGATTCGTTCGTAACGAATATGATGATTTTTTGTTTTCTCTATTCCAAATTCAACTTTCGAGCACAACACTTTCCGAAAATACCGATCGATCGGTGTGAAAACGTGTGTCGTCAACCGCGACTGCAAGTCTTATGCGACAAACGAACGCGCGCCTCCTAAGACGCATTAAAAATTGACCGAAATTCACTACAATCTACATCGTGTGCGCGCACACCCTGGTCGAATAAAATATTCAAACGACCTTTGTTATTTTGTCCCTCGTGATCAAACGCGATTCGCGTCGTACGAAAACCACATCGCGTCGCGGTTGAGAACGGACACGTGATATTACTTCCAGCGCTAGACGTCGGTCGATTTTCGTGTACTATTGGAAACAAAATTCGTCGGTGTGTTAAATTTATCTCGTCAAACCGACTGCGCGGCACTTTTCCAAAGATATTTTATTGTCAAAAAAACCCGCGACACAATACGTGTTTTGGACTTTCGAAGTGGAATGTTTTCCCGTACATCTCGCATAATATACTAAAACGTATAGTTGTGCTGCGAATGACTATGAATTGTGTGGAAATATGTTTTTCTTAGTTACCTATGCTTTGAAAAATCGACCGACGACGTAGCCATATCTCGAATGACTCGTACGCGATTCGTACCGAACAACAGTGTCCGAATACGGAAACCATGGTTTGTTTCAATTGACAAACGACGACAACTTATACTGTGGACAATAGAGTTCTGCTGCGCGTGTAAATGAAAAACATAATTTCGCGTGTGATTTGAAGTCGTACAATATCTACACGCGGTACGTTTATGTTTTTACTTATTTATAAACGGCATTATGCGTTTCGAGGGAAAACGTCTTGTACGTTTGTCGGCGAAAAACGCGCGTGCCTATTATTGTGTACATTTGAATACCTTTGTGAATTTACCAACGTGCATGCGGTGTGTGCAGCCGTCCTATAATAACGTAAACATTGCACTCGGTGAACATAAAACGTTAGAACATGGCCGAACTCGTCGGGTTCGCGAATCCTTTGTGACAATACGGCGAATCGTCGCGTGTATCGAAACCGTAAAATATATTTCCCAAACAATGCGAAACGGCCGCCTTCGCACAGTGCGTGTCATCAATAATAATTCTAAGGGACGGGGGCGCGAGAAGAAAACGATAGACGGAGAAAGAGAGATAGAGAGAGAGAGAGAGACATGATGTAAATCGTTATCGGTCGTCCGAAATCGTTTCTCGGTCTCCCCCTCACCCCCCGCGGTATAAATAAAGCGAACGCGGTAAATAGATTCGCTTTTATGCCCGGTCTCGAACAACCGAATAATCCGATTATTGTTATTATTTCACCGGTCGTTTTCCGAAAATACGTCTATTGGCCCGAGAGAAGGAAAAAAAAAAAAAAAAAAGATCGTCCCATTGACTGAGCACCGTTGTCGTCGGTTTATGAGTTCGGTAGTCCTACACATACACGTATACACATATGTATATGGTGCTCTCGGGGGCCACAATAAGTATCGGCCGGCGACAGCAGCAGCCGCCGTGCACACGCGGCGGACGGGTGGTCTCGCGCCGAGTCAATCCGGAGGACGCCGAATTGAATAGTAAAAAGAAAGAAGAAGAAGACGGGGGGGAGGGGAGAGGGAAGAATAAAAGAAGAGAAAAGAAAAGAAAAAAAAAAAAAAAAACGCTCGCAGGGGTCCGGGCGTTACCGCGAAATCTGCCGTCCTCCCCCTTGCAGAGAGAGGTATATCTGCGCGCACATAATATCGACTCGGTTTAATCGTATAATCCGATCGAAAAATGCGCGCGCGCGGCGCGGCGGCGGCGGTGTACCCCCGCGATACGTGTAAATAACAAAGAGCGATTTTTCTTTTTTCTTCTCCGGAATATTCCTCGTCACACGTTATTGTATTTTATTATTATCGAGCGCGTGTGAGCGTGTACACAGTTATACACAATGGTCCTCCGGCCGGCGGCGGCGTAAATGCGATTTTTTTTTCTGGGGGTTGGGCAGGGTTGGGCGGTTTAAAGTCTATATATATTTTACGAGTCGGACAGAACGCGGGTTTTATTTTACTCCGAAATCCGTATCGGTCTATTGTTACGCCGCCGGTCCTTTGTAGGCGCTTGTGAATTTTCTCCGACACGATTTCTCGGTCGCGAAAATACAACGTTTCGATTAATCACTCGTAGTGTGAAAATATCACGTAAAATAACACAATCACAGCGCACACAATATACACACCGTAATAGAGGCTAATACGTAGTGGCGTAAAATGAATAATAAATACTTACAATACTATATTCAATACGCGATAATCGAATAGTTTTTTCAATAGAAAAAAATAAAATAACGCTCTCTCGCTCGCTCGTATAAATGTTAGGTTTTCTTCAAATAAAAGTGTTACATAATAACCTATTATCATCTCGAGCCCTTAAAAAAAAAAAAAAAATGATTTTTTACACCTGATGATTTTTTACACCCCCGTAACTAATGCCACCGGATCCGGCGATGATTGTGAGCCTGTGCTCTGGCTGTTGTGCCCGTATCATAAAGGACTCGCGCGCGCGCGCGAAGGAGAGGAAAAACGGAAATAAGGAAATCCTCACGGTCGCGTGGAAAAAAAAAATAATAAACGTCGCCTGACAGATTAAAGTCGGGCCGCGGGTATTAGGCGCGCTGCGTAAAAGCCCGTCCGTAGAATTCCGGGAAAAAACGTCAATCCTATTAAACCGTCGTCGTTTTCGTAGTTTGTTTTGTTAATTCAAACGTCTGGGCGTATTAAAATTGTAACGCCGCCGGAGAGATCGAAACGCCGCCGCCGCCGCCGCCGGCCTACGTTTCCGCGGAAGGAAAATATCCGAGGGGAAATCGAAGGAAATTTCTCGTCCCCAACCCCCGTCGTCGACTTTTGCGCGAGGACGCGAACGAAATCGATTCGTTCGAGAAGTCGATTAATAACAAACGTCGCCGAAAAGTTTTCAACTATTATTATTATTCACAATATAGTATTCGAGATAAATAAGAAAAAAAAGTTAACCCGATGAAATCACGTGTAAACGAAACGCTGTAACGTAAATGGGCATAAATACGAGACGAAACAGTGCGAACACACTGTATTATTATGTACAGAATCGACACAGAAACAACAATTTCTCAGTAAAACATAAACTGAAATCATAACAAAACACGCAGGTGTAGATGTAATACTTGAATGTAACTTTACGATAAATCGTTTCGGAAAAATATAATACTTCCTCCGACTGAAATTAGTTTTTATGTTTAACGCGACTAAAATCCAAATGGTTTTGATTTTTATACATTTTTTTATGTAATCTAATCAATAAACAACGTGATTTAAACGAATATAAAACGAGTGAAATGTGAACAAAATATTTAGTAAAAAAACAACACCGAAAATTGTTAAACGAAAAACACGTGTTTGTGCATAAAAAATATTACTCTCGAATCCTTCGAGTAATTTATTGTATATTCTGTCGGAAGGAATACGAGTGAATCTCGAAATAATATTATATTCTATCAATTTTCGTCCCTTTTGCGAGCAATGCGGTGTTCCATTGTAGTTTAATAAATAATAAGGGAGTCTATTATATTCTTTAAAAATACACATTCCGCGTTACGCAGATTTCGTTTTTATCAAAACATTCATACGCAATACGACGACGACGACGCAGCTATTACCGATTGTTATTTAACTCGATATCTTATTATTTTCACGGACCGGATATACGTAACGTTCGTTTTACGTTGCCTATTTGCATGCTCAGGACTGTTTCAACGAGATATTTTTATCTCGTCACATCGAGCGATATAATAATTTGCGAGTATTTATTTTTTTTTGATACAAGTCTATTTATTTGAAAAAATTTCAGCAGTTCCGCGCGCGGGGGTAATTTTTCGAACCGTTTTCGTCGAATGGAATTTTCACCTCTGTGCGAAACGACTGGATTAAATCGGACGCGGAAAGTACACCCAACATATTGTGCGATTTGTACGTCATAAATAAATATTATTTATCGGCCGGGTAATATTATTATTGAACCATCGAGTGCCTCCTCCCGCCCGTAACGAAACAGTAAATCAATTTCGTGCGTCGAGGATATCCTGTTTGTAACTTAACAGTCATTCCCGTTGATGATTTATCGGAACGCATAACTTTTGCGTTCGGACGTAATGAAAAATATTTACATTACGGGTGTACGCGCTTTTATTCGACAGAACCGCCGCGCCGCCGCGGTGGAAATACTTAAATTCGACGAGACACGCAACTCGGACATCAATCTACTTCAACCGTAGTGGTTATCGAACAATATCGACGTATATAATATTGTATTTTCTAAACGCGAAATGTCGTAAACACCGCCGTGAAAAGAGGAAACAAAAAGTTCTCTGCGACGAACGCGCTGCAACAACAATATTCTCTCTCTCTCTCTCTCTCTCCGAAAACGGATATAGTATTGGAAATATTTCTCATGGCTTTTAAAAACAATCGCTTCGGACGTTTCGAAAGAATTTTGAGAATCTAAATAGAATAGAATATATAGTTTGTTTTCGCGTATTTTATAGAATACGATAAAACTATTATTACGTCAATTAATAATAATTAACGTTAGTTTGACACGCGCGCGTCTCTACGGTCGTACTTTAACGAGTCGCTACAGAATTCGCATGAATTATTGCGCACTTTATGCACTCGGATTTCCGCGCGAGGGAGACACTCGTGCCGTTCGAGTGCCTCTAAGAAGTTATGGAATATTTTAATTTTCAAAAACCTATTCGGCACACCTGAACGTTTCAGTGTAAATTATTATTTAGCTCCCGTCGTATTCACACGGACCCCCCCTCCCCACCACTTGTTATTAAACTTTTCGATAGATCGTCGTTTACTCTTCTCGAAAATATCCTTACTTTGGCCCGGCGCTCTTAGATTTGATAAAAAATAATCAAAAATTTAATCGAGCATAGTTTTTTTTTCGTCATTTCAAATTGTTCGACTCGAAAATCGATCGACATCGCGCGTTATTCAGGAATATTTCTATTCGCAATATCTTTTCTATCGACGTCGATATCAGTCGACTAATCAACACAATGTCGAAACGCGACGTTATCGTGGCGGTCGGTCGCGGGCCGGCCGAATTGTTTTTAGAGCCGGACCGCCGCGGCACTTTATGACCGCGTCCTAGTCGCGCGCATAAACATCGCGTGCAATATTAATAATATAAACGCCGCCGCCATCGCGCGCGTGCGGACGCGATTGTTTATTTCCTCTCCGGGGGGAACGGAATTATTATCCGTCGCACAATAATATTATTATTTCAACCTATCCGCAAGCTAGTCGCCGCCGCCGCCGCCGCCGCCGCCGCCGCCGCCAACGATTTAAAATAGACCGTCGCGCGTCGATATGTTCATAATATTACGACTTGTATGCGTGTGTACAAACTCTCAATATAATTTCCAACATCATATAAAAACGAACGTTTGTTTTTAATTCGGCGAAAACAAAGCATTGTTAGAATTTCAACGACGACGTTAACGCCGCCGCCGCGCCGTCAAGTAGCGATCGACCAACAGCCGTGGAACGCTGCTGGCGGAATAAAAACGAAAATATACGATTTCGAAAACAAAAACGTCACTCGCAAAACAATTCGTCTTCGGAGATGTGTTATTAGATTTATTCCGTCGTATTTTTTTTTTTTTTCACGATGACAATCAAAACCGTTATGCGTTTTGACGTCGTCGCGGAGAAACGTCGTCGTCGACGTTAAACGTAAAGCTGACTTTACCGAGAACGTTGTTTTTTTTTTTCCGCAGAACATTTGTTTCCGTAATCAAAAAAATAAAATAAATATCCGATATAATATCGAAACCGTATTTCCGCGTGTGTTACGACGGGGTTTTCAAAACGTCAGAACGTCCACATAACTGTCGTGCGAACGAATTTTCGAGTAATTACCAAAACCAATAATACGAGTATATATACCGACGACGACGTTCGCTTTCGCAGTCTTCGTGTTCAGACGAGTAGGAACGAAAACACACTAGACGGCAAAGCGAGCAATATTTTCGAATAAAAACAGAGTTGACGGCTTTTCATTACGGTTTCGTTTGATTCGAGATAGGTTATCGGTTAAAAAGTTAAATTGTTTTTTACTAATGAAAAATACGTGATATTTCTTCTTACGATTCTTATTAATTTCGAAAGTTTTTATTTTTTTTTTTTCTTCAATTTACTCTTGTCGTCGCCATATCGATTTCTAATCTCACAGTTTTTATCAACCAAATAAGTGTTTCGTAACATATAAAACGTAAAATGTTATATCGTATTTATTTTTTTTTCTAATCGATCGATGCTTTTTACGTATATAGTCAAATATTAATTCGTATTTTGTCGAGATGAAATATCTCGTGCGGTTATACCCGGTTAAACTGTTTAACTGACTTGTTATTCTTTGGACGACGTATTTTTCGTCATTCTCCGCACAAAGCAGAAGGACACGACGTATGTAAATAAAACACTACGATAATAATCGGAAAAATTACGACTTTTGTATCCGTTCCGACTAATATTTTATGTCCAACGACCGCGACGCGTTCAAGTGTTTCAAGAGAGTAGAACTACTATACACACGGTAGTTTTCGTGCTCGACGACAACACAATACGTTGCGAATTCAAACACGTGTACCTCTACTCGGCGAGCAAACAATGAGTGGTGTCGTCGCGTTAATAACGTTACGCGGGTATAATCCCGAGTCTCTGAACACGGTGCACCGAGAAGGCAATTTGTTTTGCATCGCATATTGAAAATTAGGAACCAACGCGTTTCACTTGTTGTACAGCCCGTGTTGTCGGAACGCGAACATATTTGTCTTTCGCCGCCGCCGCGCCGTCGTGTACAGTAACCGAAACTGTTTGCTTTTCTGTCGCGTCGAAACTAACGAGGAGTGTCTTTAGTCGTGTCGCGAGCACCGAGTTTCCGTTCCGGTCGAAAACGAAACCCGTCTCTGCCGTAACTTTATAATAAACTCGCCCGCCTAGAATCGTTTTCCAATATTATATGTATATTTTTTTGCCGGCGGATTAGAGAGAAACGGAACAAAAAATAAATGGTTTGCCGCCCGGTGTAGGACAATCGAAAAAACATTCGGGTCAACAAACAACAACAACAACGTGCTCGGAATCCACCTGGCTCCTATAAACAGTCGAGGCGAGTTCGCCCCTATCGTTCCCAAAGCGCGACATTGACGGCCCCGCATGCACGATATGGGCCGGCTACAATGTCGCCGTGTCCTCCGCGCGCACTTTTGACGAAGCCCCGTCGGGCAGGACAATCCGTATTCTCTCGTCGAACGTCCGGTCGTTACGGCAGTCACTAGAAAATAGCTGAAAATACTGTACGCGCGCGGCGGACACGTCCGAGTGGTTCGAAGTATATTTTAATATTTCGTATTTTCATATTTTCTAACGTAATAATAATTGCATTTATTGGTATTGTTTTCAGTTTACGCACGCGACGCGGCGTTGTTCCACACGTCCTTTGATAGTCGTCAAAAAAGCGTCGGTGTTTTTCGTCGATCAACAGCACCTCGATTACTTGTTGAATATTTAACGATATTCGTGTCAACATGATCCGGTTTCACTGTTCTACCGATTGGCGAGATTTCCACGTGAGTATATCGTAGTTCGTCGTTTATTAAAACACACGACGACGTGTGCTATTAAAAATTTTAAAAAAAATTCATAGTCTAGACGTTTTTTTCTTTTAAACACATAACTCGCAAACTTAAAGGGGGGTGTGTTGTTCTCGTTGTTTTTGTAATGCTTACGCGACTTTTGCGTATCGTTCTGTTCCAAGTCTGTTCAACGGTGTTCGGACGGTCGCGATCATTTGGTACCGTGGTCGGACGCGCAGCAGCGAAGAATCCAAAACCAACATTTCCGTTTTTCCGGCACGACCACAGACCCGCCGGCCGTCGAGCGAGTCCAACCTACGGTTTTGAAACTCTTCAGTACTACGTCGTTTCACGTGCGCGCGTTTCTAGTGACCCGCGTGCGAGGAGCCAAGACCAAACCGTCGAAAAGCCCATTGGAATATTTCACCCGCGAACGTATCTCGGCCAGAAAAAATAAATAACAGTCTCGGCCACGTCGTCGATCGCGGAGGGGGTTTTTTTTTTATTTCATAGATATATCATAATTGCGCGCGACTGCGCATATCAAAAGGGTGTTTCGTTTTCGGGGTTAATGAAAAAATCAATATTATATTTTATCATCGCGGTTAGGTTTCATATCGGATTTATCTATATTTTCACTGGTATTACGAGTGTACTAGATTTATATAGTTTATATAGAATATAACATATTATATTATACGTATTTTGCGACGCGCACATTTTATCGTATTATATTCATATTACTGCGCGCTAATCCAAATTGCACACGTTTTTAAGCCGCGTCGACAAAACGTCGTGCGTTATACGAATCGGCACTCGTAAATTACGAATACGTCACGTTTAAATGACGATCCGATAAATCGCTCGTTTTACTTCCAAACCGAAAATCAACGTGTAATAGGCATCTCGTCGCTGCCTAAATCCGTTCCGTTTCGAATCACTCGAACCGAGATTCTCTTCCTCGTAACCGTTATCGGCCCGATGTCGCGTGTTGTGCAGAGAAACACATGGAATAAACGTCAAATGTACTGCCATTTTATTTAAAATTTCAAAACAACCTCACGCGTGACAACTTGCCAATGAAAATCCAGTACGAAAAGTAAGTGAATGGTAAACACGTCGACACGCCGCCGCCGCGGCGCCGCGGCGCGCCGATTCGGAGTCGACAAACACCGCGTACACAGCAGCGTGTATCGCCGCCGCCGTCGTCGCGTTCAATTATTTCCAGATACGTCGTGTTTGAAGAGCTCCCGCGCGCTCGTAATCCGATATCGGTATCACTTTTTGCCGTCGTCGTCGCGCGATCCGGAGAGATTTGTCGAGATTTGTTGACAAACTTTATCGCACTCCCGAGTGTTTACGATGCGCGGCCGCGGCACGGTCGTCGCGACTAAATACTGTTTTACCCTAAATAAACTCGCATTTTATGTAAATACGAAAGTGCACGCACAGCACATACACCCCGGCGAGGGCCATTTTTCACGTCTAAATGGTTTTATTATTTTTTAATTTATGGGTTTCGAGTGGTATACAAAAGTCGAGCGATCCGCCGGGGACTGGGACGCGCGCGAGGGTGTACTTTTTTCTACGAAATTCGATGGCGGCAGAGTGTTAAAAAGAGAAACGAGAACCGAGTGACGTTCGTGGTTTATCGAAGTAACGCGGCGGCGGCGGCGGCGGCGGCGCGGCGTACGGAATGGTTATCACGATTATCGAACGTACAGTAAATCTGGATAATATTATCTTACAGAGATTTTACTTTTTCCTGATGTTTCGTGAATTCTAGCGCGCGAGTTTTTTTAGGATTTTCGCTCGTAAAAAATCGTCACAATATGTGTTTGTTCCAGTATTGAAAACAATATTTAGTACACCATTCCAACACGGTAGTGACATAGAACCGTTCGAACAATACCGTTTGTGTGCTCGCAGAGAACATTTCGCACATATTTTCCTCGAACGCGGCCAACAACTACCGAACAATTTTAACAATGACCCCGCGCAAATCCTTCTTTGTGCCGTTTTCTCACCGAAAATGTGCTCGACAAAATGTGTCGCATTTTTCAGTAGACGACAACATGACGTGACCACCAACGGTTAAAACGACGACATTGCGGAAAAAACACCAAGACCACATACGCGGCGAAAATGATCAAAACTCTTGTCATTTGAAAATAATAATCAACTGTTAGACGTTTCGCGTACGGTTTTTATAAATAATTGCGCGGGATTTATAGTTAATTTATTGCGCTTATTTTTAAATATTTTCAGATTCGTCGGGCACGTCGCGGTCGTCGTTAAAACGAAACACTCGAATCGCCTGCACATGGTTGCCGGAGAAAATGTGTAGAGAAACATGCACGTTTTTTTTTTATCATACTGATGGTTGTTTTTTTTTTTCTTTTTCGGTTTCAAAGTTTACAGACGTGTCCCCCCGGAGCTAAAACGAAAAAACCCGTTCGGATCATAGACGTGGAGCAATAAATTAGCGGTAATTTGTGATGTCGACGCGAGGGGTGTGCGAGTAGGCGCGAGGGACGTGATGAGCTAAGAATATAATCTCGAAAAGATACGCACGAGCCAAAACAACTTGCACACCACCGCCGTTTCTCTACTCGTTCGCCGACGCGTCTCTGGGGAGTATTATTTTTTTTTGATATATTTTTTATTCTTTCTTCAGCTACGTGCTCGCCACGACCACGAGAATCGTACTCGATTCGGCGGAGTGCGAGAACATGTTTTTTTTTTTTTTTCTCCTCCTTCCGGTAGAATAGAACGCGATGTGTACGCGATAGTGTGTGGTGGCCGCTTGTGGGTCGAAAAAAAAAAAAATAAAAATAAACGATCCGACGACGCTCCGAAACGTCTCGTATTATTATTATTCGTTCGCCTCGACCCCTCGTGAACAATAACTCGCCGCCGTACGCGATATTCAGACGACCTACTCGACACGTTCGCCGAATCGCCGGGTTATACACGCGACAAATACACGCACTCACGCGCGGATTATTATAATAGACCGAGCACGCCCTCCGGCCTCCGGGATATCGTCGTACTGGGTTTTTTTTTTTTCTCCTCTTTTTCTTTCATACAAAGCGGCACAAAACCGTGTACGACGAATCGTAAAAATATTGCAACAACGTCGCAGTGGAAAAACGAATCGAATTCTGAAATATCGAGAAAAAAAACGGCCGATTAGTATACGTATTACGTATTATATCGCCCGATCACGAGGATCGTCAGACGCGGTGTGTTTGAGCGTAATGGGGCGTGACATCTAGTCCCGGATAAAAAGCGTCGACGAAAAATTAATATCGATCGAAACAAATAGTGAAAAATGTATATATCTCGTCATCAATACGCGTTATTAATTACCGTGTGAATTACATACGAATACGATACGGGACGAAAACGTAATATTTTTACGATAATATAGTCGTGTAGCAGCGAAAAAATATCTAAATAATACGCGCGTCGTCCTCCGTCCTGCGCGTATCGATCGACGACCACGTCGTCGTCGTCGTCGTCGTCTCCTCTTTGTCCTCGTCGAGGATTAAACGTTTAGTTCGTATTTTCGTCGACTCGTTCGTTCGCCCGAGTATCTAGAAATTGTCAATAGACCAGGATAGACGGGCGACGACGCGGCACGCTCGGATGTTTTTCTAAATAAAAAATTACGATTTTTTTTTTTTCCCCTCGTCGTCGTTTGTTTGCGCGCCATGCAGAGCCTCGTGGAAACTCTCGCCCCCCGGTCGAGCGTCGACGTCTTAATCCGGGCTTACACATACTACAAATTCGGCGTCGACGTCGTCGCGGCGATAATAATCGTGGCGTGTCTTTCCGTCGCACACGCGCATTATTATTCGAACAATTATTGATAATTTATAATGCCGTGACACCTGTCTCCACGATCGTCAGGACGAGGGGGGGAGGGAGGGAGGGGAGTGCCCGTATAAACGTGTCTTTACGCGTATTGAAATAATATATTATTATTATTTTAATATTATTGCGCCGCACGACACGTCGTTCGTGCGCGTCGTCGGGCGACGATCGATTCGACGATCGTTTCGTGTTTGTTCGAAAGAAAGAAAATACGCGTCGTCCTCCGACCGTCCTTCTAGTAAACTTACCGTGCGCGGTAATCGTCGAGTCTCCTTCTATTCAATACGGTCACGTAGCCGCGCGTAATAATAATAAACTCGCTGTGCGATATATTTGTATACACATGCGTATGTCGTGTTATGTACAATTATTGTACATAATATTACTACTCTGCGTTTTGTGCCGTCTGCTCGAGTATGTACTCGTATGTACATTACGCGCATTTCTTCGGGTGACCTCGTGAAAAAAATAATACGAAACGGTCGACGCGTTAATAATAATAATAATAAGCAAACGTGTGTGCACAACGCGCGTCATCATTATGTCACGAAAAATATAAAAAAAAATTAATATATTAAATATTTAAACGCGCTGCGAGTACGTCCGAAAACGAACAGCCAAAGTCGACGCGTCGAATAACCAACGGCGAATAAAGAAACGTATAATTAGACGAGGAATCGATAAAACGAATTTTAATAGCGCGCGCGGCTTTGTTGGAAATCTTTTTGATTTGCAAGCGCAACACACACACAATAACACCGCATTATTACCAATAGGCCGTGGCCGTGGTTTGCTGTTGACGGTTCATTTTACTTTTATAATTCAAACGATCAAAACTGTTCATAACTCGTTCGTCATACCGCCGGGGCCACTCGAACCAAGTCGAAAATAAGTCCATGACTCAAATCGTGTTTTAAAACATTTATTTATCAAAGTTTGAACGGATTTCGATGTTGGTTTTTTGTCGTGCTCGAAAACTCGCCGACAGATTATCCACAGAAACACATTTTCGTTGTAATGAATCGTCGTCGTCGTCGATATGAAATTGTCGTGCTCGTGAAAATTGTATACGATTTCTGAAAATCTGGCCGGTCTACGTCGCCGAGAGGAATAGAAAACGTACAAGAATAGAAATTTCGATCGTACTTTTATTGAATCGGTTTCTCGCGTCGGTTTCCAAATTTAAAAGACCGATGCACACTAGTTGTTCTCGATCGCCCGTATCTCATCCGAGTCTTTTATTTATATCGCAGCGATATACACCGAATCGATATTATCGTCGATTAATTTGTTTTTTGGAAAACACAGGCATTCGATTGTCGAAAGTCTAAAACAAATATTGATAAAAAAAAAATAATACCCGATGCATATTTCCTTGATAACTGTATATTTTTAAATTTTACGAGCGTTTTCGGTTAAAACGTTTCGACGGTTGTTTTTTTTTCGCATACATAAACCGTAATATGTATATAAAGCTTTTTTGAACGCATACAAATCCGTACTCGAGTTATGATTGCGTATTACAACGTTTGGGGCCCCCCATTTGTCTCGCTTTTGAAAACTCGTAATATTATATTTCAACTCCGATTCCTGGAACTACGGTCCTCGCCGAGCGTTGTTCGCGGTGACAGCGATGAGTCATACACCTATATTATGACCGCATGCCGTGTACGTTATTATAGCGTTGTAGTGGTCGTAGATTTCGAAAAAAGATTCGTCGACGACTACAAGCCGAGTGGCGCCGTCGCGTCGGCGGCGGCGATGCGTTTCGATAGCGATCGTGATTTTTAACAACGCGTCTCGCCCGCACGCGACAAAGACGTAAATCAGCGTTTGTCGTCCCTAATGGTTTATCCCTACCGGGCCGATAGCCCAATCGATTTCGTCGGTATTTTTATGGATTTTCACGGTCTCTTTCCCCCTCCCCCTCCGTCGTAATAGCGGCACAGAAATTTCTCCGTTATCGAAGACATCGTCGTGTGTTTAATGATTTACACACAACACATTAAAATATACGTGTGTGTGTGTGTGTGTGTGTGTGTGTGACTATTTTGTTTTCGAGGAGCGGTCGGGGTCCTTCTATATATAAAACCGTAAGGGTATACACCAGGCCGGGTACGAGAGGCGGACATAATTAATCGACTACCTTTTAACCGAGACCGAATACTACTAGACGCGACGTCGCGGGGACGAAAATAATACCGTATGATATACGCGTTTAAATACTTAGGTGATTTTTTATCTCGATATCTACTCGGGTGTTGTGTGAATCGAATAAAACATATTGAGTCTGGACGAAGTGGAGAGAAAAAAAGATAAGGATTGAAAATGCGAGCGAATTCAGACTTCAAAACACGACAACAAAACAAAACACACCAACAAAACACGATCTTATACGCCGTTTTTGTTTAAATACATTATTACAGAAGCAATATTATATTGTTGTTGAGAAGAGTTTTTCCAGTGATTCCCAAACTCCGTCGGCGAAACCGCGGAGACGATAAATCGACGGGAGAGTGTGCTTTTTCCGATTCGCTCGGCAGATTTTTTTCCCAATACGCGCGAAAAACCGAACGAACGACCTCGGAAACAATGTCGACTTTCGTCTCTCGAGCGCCTCTCGTCGACGATAAATATATAGAGTTCCCCCCCCCCCCGCGTGTTCGTGATAACCGAAAACCATTTAATCTATTGTTGAAGAAAATCGAAAGATCTGGAACAATCGGTTTTGTCGTTTGAAAGGTTTTTCAAAATTCCGAAACGCGGCCATTGTATGACGACGACGGTTATTATTATTATTATTATTTTCGTCTCTCGAGTAGTTGTGGGGGCGGGTCTCGTCGAAACGTATTTGACTATTATTATAAGTATTTGCTTTTGTATTTTCGTCTTTTCCGACAAAAGCGTCGTTGTTAGATTTTTCGATTTCGTTAGATAATTCACATTATAATGCGCGGAGAGTTATGTTATCGGTGACAAAAAATCACGCTGCGTTATGTCTAATAATATTATGTATAGTATAACGTCTTATTCATTCGAAAATTTTTTAGTTTAGTTTAGTTTGCTCGCATGCGCCAAAATCAATCGTATTTTAATAGTGAAGTGGCACACGAGAACAAAGAAAAATAACAACAAAACCTCGTCGAAAAGCGTCTTAGAGACGCGAATCGATGTGAAGTATTGGATAATAATAAACAGTGTATGCCATAAATTTGATGATAAGTGTTGACGAACAAGAAAAAGAGAATGTTTTTTTAGTCGTTACAAGACGGAGAACGGGAATATTATTACATCGTACGATCGGGAACATGAAAAAGGAACTGTTTTTCTAAGTCAGTCTCTATTTCTCTCGCAGTTTACAGCAGTCTACGTCAAATATTACTAAAAAACAGTGAGCGATCGGGTTCTTTGCTCGCAATATCGCAATCGATTTTCCCGGTAAATCGGCGACGGCTCCGTTTGATTATTTATTATTATTTTTTTTTTTTGTTTTTGGACAATATATTTCGCGTATTTCCACCCCCCCCCCCCCCCCCCCCGGGGAGTGCAACTCTCGACGCGTCGTTTTTATTAATTATTTATCACTGTTGCGAAACTATTTTTGCACGACGGCAACTTTTCAAAAGTTGAACGTGATTTTAATATTTAATCTGCGCGCGCTAGGGCTAGAGAGAGAGAGAGCTCGGTTTTACGATTAATTAAACTATATAATGTGTTATTATCATATATACGTACGTACATTTATATATATATATACCGTCGTCGTCGAAACAAAAACATTCTACGGTTCTAAAATAATACGCACAATAATACACTCGTGCGTTGCCGCCGCGCATAAAATTACCGGAAATAATTATTAGAATTATACTTTCGCGCCGAGTTTTGCATATAAAGATAAAACGCCGTTTGCGGTAGTGTATGATTCTAATTATTACTCTGTGATATCACACAATACACCGCGCGACATTATGATATTATTACGTGCGCGTAATAATATAATAATCGCGGTTCTCAGACATAATGTTTTTTTTCCCGTCGAAATTGCGCGCTCGTACTCGTGCGTTTCGACGAGATCGTAAAATATTATACTCGTAAACAGCGCGATATCATATTAATACTATAATAATTGGGGCTCGGTGGTTGGTGCGTTTTTTTCTTTCAATTAATCGAGCTAAAAATCTGATTCAGACGGTCCAATGAAATTAGACTGTAATTTTTATTTTACATTTTTTTGCCATTGTTTCTCGTCGATTTCACCTACGACGTTTCAAATCAAATGTCCGATAATTTACGTCGATTTTTCTAAAATATAGCAAACTTTTCTGAAAATATTATCAAAATAAAAGATTACAATCTTCTTTTGACTTTCAAACACAGGTCATCGCGGTCGGTGTTGCGAAAACAACTAGGTACACTATAAAATTAATAATAAAAATAAACAAGTCGCTTTTACGTTTTTTTCGTCACTAAAGTTATTTCATTATTTTGACCGAATCGTCGGGTCGTTTTGATAATTTATTCATACTTTTTGAAGTGATTTTCAAAGGTTTTTCAGGTCGTCAACTCCTCCTAGTGCTCGTACTAATACGAATCTTGGAACAAACGCGCGCGCGCGCGCGAATACATAATAGTATTATTGCCACGTACGATCGTACGGATTGATAATGAATAATTTATAGTTTTTGATAGCCGCGGCTCAGAAATTACCATGTTAATGGATATTGTTTTATCGGCGAGTTATCATTAGAACGCGGATTTGTATATATTTGCATAATCGTTTCGGTCGATCGTGTGATACGCCGAGCGTATGCGTTATGTTATATTGTATTACGCGTTCCGGGACGAAGACCTGAACTGAATTTGTTCGGCGCGCATATTTTTATGCGTTTATTCGCGTTTCAACGCGACCTCTTCTATTTTACGACTCTGGCCGCGCGCTAGATCGTATCTTTCCGTGCATCTTCGAGCGACGTTTTCGGTGAAACATTTCAAATATGTTTATCGATAAATCGCGATCGTTTGAATTTCGATTTTCGTATTTTTCGATCGAATTAATCCGAATCGATTCGGATATGAACGCGTCATATACGGTTTTCGATCTCGGCGGCGGCGGTTCGCAATGTATATTATGACACGAATAGTCGCGATAACTAAGTAAATACTTTGAAATTTAACTATAAACCATAACCAATAGGTCTTTGATGATCGATTTTGTTTAAACATAATTTTTTACATAATATTTATGTATATTTAAAAATGTGCATATTTCGACGGTTCTCGGTGCATATATAATATATATATATAGGGCGTTTAGTTATCACTCATAGGTCTTTGCGATTTTTATATATTATACACGTTTACAAATATTTCGAGAAATTCGTTTTCTATTTAATGATGACAAAACTTTAGATATTACCGTGAGCTCGCCGTTTCTCATCAATCACGCGACCGGGTCACGTCTAAAAACGTATAAAAACGCGTCTCGTTCGCGACCGAAGCTATAAAAAAGAACCAGTAACGATATTATAATAACGAAATTAAATAATTTATTCGTCCGGACTTCGAAAACGCGTGGATTTCGATTTCGAGAACAGATTTGGGAATTTAATCTGCGGCCGACCGTCGTCGTCGTTCCGAACATTTTCGATACGACACCGACTGTCGTACGTCGAGCTGTGTGTTTCGGGACCGCGCGAAATCGCGTTCGACGATTGTTTCCGCGCGTCATCATTATTACTGCACGAGAGTTACTGTTATTACGTTTTTAAAAACGATTCGCGCGGTTTTCGCTCGAGTGCACTCTCGTGTATTGTTAAAGTATTATTTCGGCGGACGCGATTTATCGCGCGCGCGCGGTGTGAAGTCGTTCTCGCGCGATCCGTTTAAATCGCTATTCCGATTTCCGAGCAAACGGTTTACGGCGGCGGCGCGTCTCCTCGGACGATGTCTGGGGTCCCTCGCGTGTTTTCAAACGCGATATTATCATTATTATTATTATTGGTTTTAAGACGCGCGCGGAAACGAGGTCTCCTTCTCTCTCTCTCGAAAAACACCACCGACGGCGTAAACAAATCTCGTCAGTTTCCCGACCAATCCTAATCCAGTTTTTATCTCCACGTGATCGGCTCGTTCCGTTTTTCCATTATAAAAATTATACAGCAAAACGATTGCCTTTCGTGTTTCTCGCGCGACCGTTAAGATTATATAAACCACAAACGTGTGAAATTACTCTCTTTTTTTTTTGTCGAATCGACGTCGTCGTGATATAATATCCCGTAAGACGACTTATCGGCCGACGTTTTTCAGCGTTTTTGGCGACGAATTTTTTTTTTCATCTCGTTCACAGCCGCTCTATCCACCACTTTGTCCGTGTCCCCGCGACTCGTCCGAAACCATGACGTAATAATGTTTTGCAACTGTTATTGACGTATTCGTCGCCAAATGTCTAAACTATAATATGTACAGAGTATAATATAGTTTTGTTTTCGTTTTTCATACGCCCACGGTGTTGACCCGGAACCCAGACCGTTTGGACGGACAGTTGTATATAAGGTGATAGATAAATAAAAAAAAAAGCCCATCTAATAGGTTGCGAAAAAAATAATGCGATGCTCATACATGTAGGTTGACAGGGGGGGGAAATAAACTAGGCATTGTTTTATATACTATACTTGTATAAAAAAAAAAAAAAGGTCGTATAATAGAATCAAAGTGTTATATAAATCATAAACGTATAAGTTTTTTAGTGGTCTCGGTAGAGTAATTTGAGTTTTTTACCGGACGAAGGGTCGCGCGCGGCGGCGGCGCGTCGGTGGGTTCGATAAAACAGCATAAATAATAAAACGTCTAATAGTATATTAGGGTAGGGGCGGTCGTCGGTCTAAATGGTAAATTTTTTATCGGACGAGCAAACGCCCGGCCCGTTTCGCAAACGATACCGCGGAGACACGCCACAACGTTAATTCGGGCGCAATATTAGTAGATAAAATTAGAAATAAGTTGCGCCGCGAGTCTGTTAGAAAGAAAAAAAAAAAAAATGAAACGCTTTTCCCGTCCCGGGGGACTAATTCACGATTAGGGCCGCCGCGCCGCCGTTCCAAACAGTTTATTATTACGTCTCTGCGACGCGCGCGACATTCGTTTAATAATATTAATGTGAAAGCTTACGTAGTAAAAAAATATCATATGTATTATATACGAGAATGTCCTGCGGAGGTCTGACGGATTGTTTATTTCGATGTTTTAAAATTTGTATTTTTGGAAAAAAAAAAAAATGGTTCGTGTTAGAAACGTTAATGTCTAGTCGTTAATTTTTAAAGTAAACGAAAATTTCATTTTTTTTCATCTTAGCGATAATTCGCTAGCCGTCGTCGGTTAGGTTATTTAAAGAGTACGTCGATAGCGATAATTATTATTGTTGTTTTACACGAAAAGTATTTGAACGTTAATAGAGTTCAGAAAATGTTTGAAAATTAATGACGTGATCGATAAAAGTTTTAAAACCAATCTTTTATTGAAAGTTGTTGGGAAAAAAAGGAAGAAAAAAACGAAACAACCGTCACTTTTGTTTTCCCATTTCAAGTCCCCTTTGTCGATTGAAATCTATATTTGAAAAATATGTTCATTGCGGAGCACGAGTAAAACGATGATAAATAATTATTTCGAAATGAAAACTTTCAGATGAATAATACATGGTAGGTGACTAAAAAGTCGTCGCGTTTGCTCGAAACGCCTTACACGACATTGTACAGATCAATTATTGAAAAGTCCGATTCGATTTGGTCGGACAACAGCTCTAGCGAACGCCACTCGTATACAACACTGGAAAACATAAACGCTATACGTAGTACGTGACGCGTGAGTGTCGATCTGTCCAACTCTCCCGATTCACCGGAGCCGGTGGTTCGACACGTTTGTTTTTTCGTGGATTTACATGAAAATGTTGAGTTTTTTACTTTGCCCGAAGACCCGCAGACCTCAGACTCCACAAATGGCGTATATATTATTTGAATAAAACGTATACATTATGACATTATCAAAACACTCGATTGTTCCGAGAACGATTTTCATTTCAGCGCGTTTTTGATGCGAATTTTGAAAATCGACTGAGTAAAGTACTCGTATATTATAAAACGAAACACCGGGTTTTATCCGTGTAGTATTTGACGTCGCCATACAACGCCGGCGAAAGATTGCGAAACGTACCCTCGGCCGGGCGAGACCGCGTCGAGCCGCAGACGGTCAACAGGTTTTCGCAGCGTTTCGCTTAGGAAAACAGACGCACCGGCTCTCGCGCGGATGTTTGTTCGCCTAAATAAACGCGCGCCACGTCGCGTTCGTAAAAGCTAAAAGCCTCGACCGGCCCGTTCCCGATGACCGATTTCCGGACATAATATATATGTGTGTGTGTGTGTTATTATATATTTATAAGCCCCAGCAGAGGTATTTATTTAACTGGGCGTCGTGAGTGTCGGTCATCGGGGGGGAAAGCGCGAGGGGAAAAGAAATGGCTGCACTTAACTCGACTTTCTCCCCAGAGCGAAATGATATATTTTTTTCGTCGGCCGATTTCTCACTGCGCGCGCGCGCGCATAAACGCGATGATTAACACGTTGTCGACACATGTTTCCGGGGAGGCGGACGTCCGTCCTACGAGGAAAAACGAATATTATCGATAGAAATGTGTTTACTTTTTGATTTACTACGCGCGCGTACTCGATCGACAACAATATTCGGTCGTCGTTTGGATTACCGCCGCACGGGTTTACTGTCGCGTGTCGAGTAATTCGAATAGCACCTCTTTGTCGCGAACACGGGCCACGGGTCTGCCGCTGTAATACTTCACTCGGAACTAAGTCGGCGGGGGCGCGCTGTTTTACTACGGTTTTAATCCTTTTGGACGACGCGATTTGCTCCGAAGACCGCGCCGCCATCTGGGCGATGCGACCGATCTGCCGCGTTGCCTCGAACTGTCGTTTCGGTCAAACGAATAATTATTATGTCACCGATCGCGAAATCCGTCGTTCGGCAGTAGAAGAAGTAATCTATTCGAATAATAATCATCGCGCAAAATATAATATATAATGTCACAAAACGACGTAATAATTATCGGAATCGTTGTTCACCGTAAATCATACTCGCAAATAAGTAAAAAAAAATAAATAATTCTGATTTTAAAAGTTGTGACGTCATTAGAAACTTGGTAATCTCATAAATATTAAAGTCAATATATCTTACGTTTATTTCGTTAATTAAATATTCAAAATTAAGATAAATTACCACTAGCGAAAAACCAATTACATAATATATATATTATCTCTAAATTACTAAATGAAAATTCAAATAACCGTTTAATTTGTTTATAGTTTTGTTGTGTTTGATTCTATTCGTTAGATTATTCGTTCCGCGTGAATCTTTTCAACGAAATAAAGTATGGCGTTTTTTCTTTTTCAACCGACCAAAACTACTTAGCCCCTCATAATACTGTTATCGCGATGGTTTTCTTTTCGTCGACTCGCCGACGTTTTTATACCAATAGAGTCGGGGGAAATATTTTCGCGAGGTATCCCTCATCGTTTTCTATTAGAATCGCAAGAGACAACGCGAGCACGCGAAAGTAAATCGATTATATTTTAGCGTTCGGTTTTTTTTTTTTTTTTTGACGTGTTACCTATTTCTCGCTAAACACCGACCGGATACAATAGAAACGATAATACGAACGCGCGCAATCGTTCTCAAAATTCTCAAACCAAACGAATCCCTTCGCGTCCTTTCGCGGAGTAATATATGCGCGTTCGAGACGTTTATTCGATATAATAATATAGCACACGCCATCGTATTATTTATATCGTCTCGCCGAAAAAGCGACGGAGGAGGGGGGGGGGGGGGCGAGGAGAAATATCCCTCTATAGAGTTCGCGGAACCCGTCGTCGAGTATAAGGTACCGATTGAATATGAAAAGGGAGCGTCAATAAAAAAAAAAAAAGAAAGAGAGAGAGAGAGCGAGAAGCCCGTCCGTTTTAATTGTGCGCCGCGCCGTCTTCGGTGTGAATTGGGAGAAATAAATAATAAAAAAAATAGGTGAAAGAAAATCCAGATTTAAGAGCTCCAGTCTGACGGGGCGGTGCGCACTGTTTATTATTCGCAGACTCGCAGTAGCTTATTTTTAAGAGAGAGAAAGGGAAAAAAACAACTGCATAATAATTGCGCGCGGCGGCGTGTCGCTCGTTACGTTATAAATCATTTCTCCGATAAATGTAATAACATTTTTCTTATAAGTTGGCGCGAAAAATCAGTAGACGCGAGCGCACGCCTTATCGTCCGACTACGGCGGAGTTTTCATCCCAACGCACGACGCAGACTCGTTAAGCCGATTTTCAATTGTAATAATAATAATAATAATAATAATTTCGACTCGTCCGTCGTTATAAAATATATCGTCGTCGTCGTTGTTTTTTTTTTATTGACTTACGATCAAATAATAACTCGTTTTAACAAATATAAATTGCGCGTGTACACTCCTTTCTATGAATAAAATAAATTCCGGTCATAAACAATTCAATTGAAAACGGAAAATAAGAGAAAACAACTCGGGCGGATTGTGAACGGTCTCGTCGTTTAAACTTTAATATGCTTTATAAATAAATAAATACATACACATATATTACATATAAGACGCCTGTTTATACATGCTTCGTATGAAATATCTCTTCGTCGGACCTTTGTTTCAACACTGTGTATTAAAGCAATAGTCCATTGTGGTTCGTAGGTTTTATGTTTTGAAATTATTTTCAAACCGACCTATTTGTGAATAGGTATTGTACTCGCAAAGTACGATTATTCAAACACGCGAAAATCGGTCAAATATTGAACGACGAGTGTGAAACTATATTACGTTTTGCAAAATCAATATTTTTAGACCAAGTCTGTCGAAAATAATTGAAAACGGATTCAGTGACTGAGATTTTTTCAACTCCGGAAAAAGAATTGAACGAAAACCAGAAATACACTAATTTACTCAAAAATATTATCCAATTAAAGCAACAGATAGTCGACTTGGTCCGAGTCGTTTAGTGATCGAATTTCGTGTTTTTTTTTCTTTCCCGCGAAAAAACTCGAACGAATTCGGATTTTTTTCGAAGACCATTATAATATTATAAATTAAATGAGAAATCGGCGAAATCTTTTCTCCGAGTATTACGGTCGTCTGATGTGCGAAACACATTTTTTCGTTTTGACTGACAATCGAATCAAAACCAGCGTGTCCGTCATAAAGTAACGTTTGCCGAGAAAAATATAAGTTTCGAATCGTACGGAAACCGTGTGGATGGCGGTTTGACGTTTTTCTACGGCGCGTAGCGGACGTCGACGATTTCAAATCGACCGGACCGGATGAAAGCGTCGCGTCGTGAACGAGAAGTGTTGTCCGTTTCACTCGTCGACGATCAAACAAATATAACGCCGTGTTCCGGCCGCAGACTTTAATTCGATTTATTTGATTAGGAGAGGCCGGTGACGAGTGGGCGGTAAATCGTAATGATAAAACTCCGAACGTTTGCAGTCGCGTTGACGTAAATATTCTTCGACGCCGCTGCTCGACAACAACGCGGACGACAAAGGAAACGCGTTCCGCGGAAAATACGATCGAAAACAAAATATATTGACGCGTCGTCGGTGAGACAAATAAATAAACGAAATAATAATTAATTATATTAATATTTAATATGCAAACAATTAAACGATATTATATTTAAACGATAATAAAATAAAAGTCTCGCCTTGAATATTATAATAATTAAAGAGTGCAAAAAAATCACGACCGGTTTCGATTAAAAATCATCATCGGGGTTAGGTTTATTTCATTTTAACAATAAAAAAATTACGCTTTCGACAATATGGTAAATAACGTGTTTATCCTATGTTACGATTAAGTTTCGGATTCGTTATATTTTCATTTCGAAACTAAAAACACCGAAAGTTTTCGTCGAGCGTGTTATATGTATATTGGTAGTATATTTTTCGTTCGTAAATCAGACTCGTTAAACAAACGTTATGACACCGTGTAAATATGCGTGACTTCGTTAAATGTGCCGTAATTGCCGATTACACACACACAAATAATCATTTAGAAGGGAAACCACTCGCACACAACGAATGCGTTTTCTATTTAATCATTTGAAAATAACCAATTCGTAAACACCGTGTTTTAGTGTTGACGTTTTAACCAGCTCGTAAAAACGATCGCGAGTGAATATTTTGAAAATATACACATACCTATCGTTTGATATTATTTAAATTTGTCGCGATATAAAAAGTAGTTTGCATTATTATTGCTCTTCGTTTATGGTTTTTCAATCTATTGAAATTTGTCGTTTAAACGCCGCCGCCGCCGTCTCGGCGAAATCGAATTCGAGTGACATCGCTGTATATAACTGTTGCGCCGACGAAAAAAAAAAACGTTTCGCGTAAAACGACGCCGATGTAATTATTTTAATTGGATATTCGGATCGATTTTTTTTTTTCTTCATGTGAAAACGTTAAAAGAAACATAAACGCAGTAATAGGGTCGATAAACAACATCGATTTTACGTTGCCGGTTTTTTCGATTCAATAACATCACGCGACTACCTTTATACTAAACTTATTTCCAACGAAAAAAATAGCTCGACGAAGCACTAAAATATACCGTGCACGACTGTACGCGGAGACTTTTATAGCTTTAAGCGTCGCGTTCTCTCTTTTCATTTCCATCACTGACACACACACACACACACACACGATAAACGCATCGGTTGGTAAGTAAGTATAATAATATAATTTAGTGACGTGATTTCAATACGCGGTGTTGATAATTTTATTTGCGCGATAAAACAGTAACGATAATGGAATAATAATAATAATAATAATCCGGACGAGCGAAAAACGACGCGTTTTTAAATCTTAAATTAGCTCGAGTCGCGCGAACAGAAAATAATATTATGTTAAACGCGTTGAAAATGCGAAATAAATAGTTTCAACGCGGCCAATGTCGTACAGCGTTTTAACATCGAAAGAAAAACGTCTGCTCGCCGCGGAATCGGAGTTGTTTCCACAATAGAAAACCGACGACGCGCGGTAGGTACTCGTTCTCGTGAAAATCGTACGAAAAAGAAAAGGGAAAAAACCGCACCGTCTGCGCGGAGCGAATAAAACTCGCTCAAGAGCGTGTATATTTCGAAGTCGACGCTTGACGAGAAAACTTTGACGGAACATAAGTATAATAATATTTTAATACTCGCGAGGTGTGACGACCGCGTTTTTTTTTTTTCGTTGTATTTTGCGAGTCTTTTTTTCGTCCCCCGTCGAATTCTCGGCGCGGCGGAAACGTATTGTTTGGTACTCGATCGGTATTTGCTCCGAACCGCGTTCGCCGTTGTTGTTTCTCCGCCCCGTCCGCATAATAGCGCGCGTTTCCTTTGTCGAAAATTCCCAGAAATCCGGGACAAAGTCGCGACGGACCGGCCGGCCGGTCTGAAAAAACGACGTTTCGGTTTGACGACGATTGAATAACGCGCGATAAACTCGCCGCCGCGCCGCCGCGTGACCGGCTGATATACGTACGTTTGACGCGCGGACCCAGTAGTCGAGAAAGACTTTCAAAGTTTGCGATCGGATCGAATCACGGAGGTGTACGTCTCGTAACGGTTTCTTAGTGTTTCGCGAGCACGACAAACACCGCGGATTATATATAGACCGGGGAAACAAATTTTTCGAATCGTTACCGATGTTCTTCGTTATACTTGCTTGGTATTTCACGATTTCGTCGGTCGCGGTTTCGAATTTTTCAAGCACACTCTTTAAAAACGCGTGGAAGCATTAGGAAAACTATTATAATATACACGCGCGCGCGGGGTAAGAACGGACGGAATGGAATTATGGAAGAAGAGCGAGACATAATAAAACGAGAATAAAATAAATGTATTGCGATCGAATAAAAATCAGAGCGAATTGATTTAAAAAAAAAAAAAAAAACTGCGCGTTTGCCGTCTATATAAGCGCGTATATAAGTATCTGCTTATGTACGTTGAATCGAATCTCTTATACGCGACACCGCTATTAATTTGATTTAACGACAGTGATTTTGTTAATCCGCAAATGGTCGTCGGCGACGTACAAACCGGAGGAAATATAAACCGTTATAATAACGACGGGTATTGATTTTATATTTTTACGTACGCGCGGGGCTTAACGACGACAAGGGCTGTGGGAGAACACGAAATGTCCGCGATATGGTCGAAGAGAAAATATAATAAACACGAAATCGTCATCGGTAGAATACAGGGCCCGTGGGAAACTTGTATAATATTATATTGCGCGTTTGGCTCGATCTCACGAGTGGGAAAATTACGTGCCGTTTTCAAAGTCCGATTTTCAACTTCGTGGCGAATTTCATACGGATTGATTTCTAAAAGGTGATTGGGGGCCAAAGAGTGGCGAAAAATTACGGAAAAAATAAAAACGGCCGGGTTATTACAATATTATTACTCGTATTACAATAGTTTTATTATTTTTCACGCGTTCGTGCGTCGAACGATTCGGTTTTCGTTTTAATCGAACGTCATGAGTACGACGTGTTACGGGGAAAATCAATATGAAAAATACACACGACGGGAAAAGTAATGATTTGACGTTTTTAAATATACGAGTATAGCGAACGCGCTATTGTAATCGCGCACGAACGAACGTTCTGATTAACAAAAAAAAACAAAAAAACACGGTAATTAAGTGCAAAAACATCGCGTGTTGGTTTTCAAAAATACGCGTAAGTACGCGTATAAACGAGAAACAAAAAAAACGTGTGTTACATTTTTTTTTGAAATATATAAATCATGTTGTTGTTATTGTTGCACGGTCGTTGTTCGGCGCGGCACGCGGAATTACATACACACACACACACACACACGAGTTTGCCGAACAATATTATTATAATTTATAAACGTATTCGAATACACGGGGTGTATAAACATTCAGCGATCGCCCGATACCCGGCTCACGATATAAGCCCGTTTTTTTTTTTTTTTTCGTTATTAATATATAATATTATATCGATACGTTCGTTTTTGTTTAAACTCTGTTCGAAAACACGATTTTTCATCATACTCGCGGGCGGAAATAGAGAAGTTTCAGATGACGGGGCTTAAGACACAGGACGCTCGTAAAATGAAACTTTAAAATAATTATTTCTCAATATCGTGAAACAACTTCCCGTTGTCGTATAAACACGCGCGTTATGTTTTTTTCTCTTTCTTTCAAATGCACCTCAAACGAGACGTTTTTATTCGAAAAATTTTATCGCTGAGGAAAATGTCTACGTCATAGACAATATGAAAACGAAAATATTACGCGTCAAGAGCGTATTCGGGTTTGAGTCTTATTCTAATTGTTTTATATGAAAAAAAAAATAATCGCATTTTTCGCTGTTGGAAAACGTGTCCGACAAAGGAGCGTCCGGACAGAAAGATTTAAATGTTTGCTCTCTTTTTCGCGGTGTTAACGCGTTTTTTCAAAAACCTAAAGTATCGAGACGAGCGACACACGGACGGACGTTTATTTTCGATCGCGATTATAGTTCGATAATATTAGCAAAACCGGACGTTCCGTACGGCCGAAGTAGTTAAAAATCAATACGACGGCAGTGACCGTCTTAATGATTTGCAATTACAGTTCGTTTCACTTGAATGACTTTTTGAAAGATCGGGGGCTCTATAAAAATGAATCGATTTAATCGGACTTAAATAGAGCTATTTACTTATTTGTATTCGGGACCATCCGGTCGTTACGAACGCGCGCGCTCGCGAAACGATTTATGCTTAAAACGTATAAAAAATAAATTAGCGGTTCGAAATAAATAACGTTCGCGGGTTAATAACGTTCGTCGGAATGACTTTTAGACGCGCGTGTTATATTAGCGACTGCGTTTCAACTCGAAACGCACCGTAACAGTCAAACGCGAGTCGTTTAATTTGTTTTTCCAAAAGCAATTCGCGTATTATAAGGTTTCGAGACGCGGTTAGTGTTGGATGTCGTCGAGCACTCGTCTTACTTCTCTGATTTCGACGTCGTCGTCGCCTCGAGGCTACCGAATGCGTACAACAAAATATATATAATACTCGCGATGACGTCACGGCGACGAGAACAATATTGTTATCATACTCGAGTACTTTTCCAGTTACACGTTTGAATATTCACGGTTATTCGTCGATATAGCGGGATATTTTACGTATGTTCACACCGACCCAAATTTGATATTCTTAATAGCTTCTTTTCGGAGGACGCGTCGAGAAAACGCACAAAAAAAAAAACCAACGAGCCAGACATCCGCCCCGAAATAAAAGGCCGTGCCGGAATATCATTCTAATCACTCGGAATCTATTAATGCGGGCAGTTTATCCTAAATCGTGAATAAACAATCGCGTTTATAGCAGTAGTAGTAGTAGTACACATTAGTACACATTGTTCGGCCGCGTTATTTGCCGGTTGTCTGACAATGATCGCCGGCCGCTTTTAAAGTACCCATTTGATGCGATTAAAACGTGACTATACGACCCGGCCACTTTAATGTACTAAATCCTCGTGGGAACGTCCGTCGGTTTGTAAAAACACATTAAAAACAAACGAATATAAAATGCGGTCTAATGGCGAGTACAAATTGGTATACGACACGGTTTTCTTGCGGCGAATCAATCGGTCGGAATAATACTCCCGCGACGACAGAAAAACAGTATAATAATCGATAAAAAAAAAAGTCAAATATTCGTTGAAAAATTCTCGGTTCGAATTGAAAAAATGCCCGTCTTAAAAAATCACTTTAATAAAATATTATAACAATAATAATATCTCCGCAATTAGATTTATTTTTCTCAGATATATTTCACATTTGTGAAGCACGATCCGAACTATGTTTCGTACGCGTGTGTCGATCGAAGACCGGAAGGCTCGTGTACGACTATCGACGCGTTATTTATTTTCAGACGAATGGAGTTCAATAAAAAAAAAAAAAAATTCATTTCCGTGCCCATAGTGCTACTAAACAGCTAGTTGGTGTGGTTTTTATTTTCAAACGAATATTTTAATGGAAAGCACTCGAGTGGTCGCCGGTCGGCGACGTGATTTTTACGAGGTAAGTGGTGTACTATTATAAATTAACGGGAACAATAATAATTAATGTGTCGTTCACGATAGTTTTTTTTTTTTTTTTATAATAATCTTTTTATATTTTCACGTGCTTTCGACGATATCGACCAACGTGAAATTCGAGGTGCTTTCGGAGCGGCCCCTTTTCGCTCGATTTCCACGCCCGTGTGCCTCTCTCTGACCGTTTCAAAACGTGACGACTATTATCGGGACACATCACCGACGAGTTTGTCTATAAATAAACGTTTTTAAATCGCCAAGAATGATCGATGGCACGTCGGCGGTATTCAGTACATCGGTACATTCGTCTTCTCACAGGACGGGTATAGGACCTTCCTTTTCGGAGAAAAAAAAAAAAAAATTCTCAGGACCTCTCGTAATCCGTGACGCCGCCGCTGCTACGGATATCAAATAATAAATGCGATTATTTATTTCTGAAATCACCGTACAGTCACCAAACGACGCTCGAGGCACGTAACGACATGGCCTACACACACACACACACTCGCTCGCGCACATGTATAAATGTACATATATTATAATATATGTGTCTACAATGTGACATTGTACACTTAACTTTTTACGAGATCGAAATCGAATTTTTAACTGTCGAAATCAATTAGAAGACTATTAAATCCTCGTGGGAACCCTGTGTTCACAGCGGTAAAACACATTAAAAATAAATAAACATAAAAAACAAATTAACAACGACCGCGACGCTCAGACCCTATCTATAATATGTAGACATATCGTACACGTACTCCTGCGATGTTTAACGTACGGTTTGGAAACCGAGTTTTGATTTCAAACCCCAAGGTCGGTTCGGAAGAAACGCGCGTTTGTATTTAAACGAAAAAATCGGACGAGATCGAAATCGTTCGATGCGCGTCGCGCGTCGCGTCGACGGAAAACGACCGGAAACAGCGCGAAAACGTGCCATCGATTTTTCAAACGAGCGACGAGCATTCGTGTCGTTAGTTGCTATTTTTCGCTGCTATTCGATTCGATCGACGGCAGATGCGAGTTCGCCGAGATTTCACCGAAACACGTGTATACGTACCATACCGAAACGCGGTAAATACCAAAGCAAACAACACATCCTCCGTCGGTTTGATCCTTTACGCTCGACTCCCGCCCCCCGTACTACAGCTAGACGGGTCCTGAAACCGACTCGTTTCTGAGAACTGGCGGTACGTCGTCGGTTGTAACAGTGTAAGACAAAATACATTCCAAATCAAACACAAACTAATAACATAAATAATACGTATTCGTCGTCGTTACCGGTAAACGTATTTTCCAAAAATAATAATCATTAATACAGTCGAATGCTCTCGATATCAAATATTATTACGCGTTCTCGACGAGGCTATTCGAAAACGCGCGTGCGGAAAATGAAACACTTGGCGGATACAAAGCGACTCGGTCGTTCGAGGTAAAGTATTCTTGCGAATATTCTTTAGTCGGAATCGTTTTTTTAAACAGAATAACATTTTTTATCCCTCGTTCTGTTATTTAATTTCTCGATCGAACACTTTTTTTGATTTTCAAACCGTTTCCGTTACATTTTCCGAGCGTTCATAAATCGGCCATAGTTCTTCGATAAACAGTCTGAAAATGATAAACTATTCGATAAACTATCTGAAAATGTTATAAACACACACACACACACTAAAAAATCAAATAATTAAAAATAACGACGCGACTTGTTAGCGAACGAAAAATATTATAAACTATATTATAAACTGATAGACTTTTGTGATTCGATTTTCGAAAAACAAATTACGTTTTAAATATTTAACGTATAATAATTTTACAATCGTTGTTTTATCCTCTCGACGGTTTTACGAAACGTTAGTGCGATTTGTTTTTCGATTTTCGCGAGAGCCAGGTGACAACAGGTATCTCTACGGCAACGAACGCGAACGGGTAGCGTTAATTTTCGCACTAAATATAATATTATGTGCGTCCGAATCGATTGATATTTCGTATTTCGCGTAATTGTATAATATTGTTGTTCGAGTTTAGACTCGCGTTTGAGACGTCGTTGTCTGTGTGTTTTTTTTTTTTTTTTTATTCGAAAATCGTCGTTTGCAAAAACGAAAATGATTCAAGACGAAGAAGACGATATGAACTTGACGATGGAAGGTGAGTCGTAATTATTTCGAGTGCTGGCGAATCCGAAACGTCGACGTTGATAATGACTATTGTTCTCGCGCTTTAATCAAGTCTACACGCGATTCCGAACACCCGCCGTTGATTTCCGCGTACATATAAAATGGCCGAAGCGTCTTTTCTAACGCAATAACGAAATCAGAGCTTAACGAACGGCGAGAGATTTTTTTATTTTTTTCGAATATCAAATATAATATTATCATCGTCGCACACGCGCGACGGTCGTGTGTGGTTTACAAGTTTCGATTGAATTGATGCAATCGTTTTTTTTTTTGTGTTGCAACGAATCCTCGTAACAAAGAAAGTCGTTTGTTTTCTTCTTCTAGAAAACCGTAAAATCTTATTTATTTTATTATGAAATCGGTCGATTTCGAATTCGGGAAGGCGTAGAAAACAATAACGATGACCGACCCCGAACGGTTTTTAGGGTAGCGTCCGGCTAGTAATAACGACGATATGAACAGCGAGTGATAAATTTGTAAATTCGTTTAAAAAACCGAAACGTTATCGTACGAGCGAATTGGATTCGCGCGAAAACGTAAAACCCAACCGGGTCCGGGCGAAGACGAACGCGACGACGGAAATGACGCAGTGACGACGACGACGACGAAATCCCACCGATCGGGCAAGGATCGCACATAAAATCCTACCGACCGAATGCGATGGGCACGCATAAGAAATCTCGCGCAGGGGACTCGTTTCGCCCGTACACATAAACGTAATGGTTGTTGTTCGGTCGTCGTCGAAAACGCGCGAATTTCCGATCGCGTTTTATTAGGCGCGATCGGACCTCGGGGACGAGGAAATATCAATAGTGTCCGCCGTCTCTCGAGCGACGTCGCGGTCGTTTCGGACGTCGTCATCGTTTATTGCGGTCGGCCGGCGTTTTCAATTCGGAAACGAATTATTTTTCGGACTAAGCGCGCGCGCGCACGCGCGTTTTACATATCTACAGTGGAATAAATGAGATTTTCTCGAAATAGACTCGCGAAAGGCGTCGGCAAAAAAAAAAACCATCGCCATACTCGCGTCCTTCTCTGACTTTCTATTTTATTCCGTATAATATGTAATATAGATATTAACGACTCTTTGTGTTCGCGTCTGTCCGTAGAAAACTTGACCGCGTGGTATGAGGACTTGAACAACCTGTTGAGCGACTCGGATCGGCCATCGGAGCGATGTGAATTCGGAATGGTACACGTCGTGGACGAAATCGCCTACTGGGAAGCTAGACGTCAGTAATATCGGGTTCGGTTACTCTGCGGGGCCGTTCTTGGGATTCGCCGCGAGGTTTTTTCGTGGTTTTTTTTTTTCACCAAACAAATTAAAAAATTATAAAAAGTTCTTACCGATTGGCGGCGGCCCCGCGGTGACCCGACACTTGCGACCGCCGAATAATACGAATACGCGTTTGTATTTGTTTTGTTTTTTTTGATTCTACTTACAGTCTTAATCCTGAGATTGAAACTGATCACGGTCGAGCACGAATCGCTGGTCGATAAATTCAAAAGACTGAAGAAAAGTCAGTCTGCGATTGCAATACTGCACGAGAAGATGCTATATTTTTTAGAGGTAATTTTCGACGACGTTTTAAAAAAAAAAAAAATATAAAAAATATGCCGCAACAGAGCTCGGATATCACAACGAACGGCCGATTAAATCGATCCGAGACGGGTTCTGAAAAAGAATAGCTCGACCACCGAACAATCTGAAATATTCCAAATGGCCGATTGAAATATATATATTTTCGTTTGATTTTAGAGAACTTTTCCGTTACGATTCGACAACACCGTTATTAAAGTCCAAAATACATTCGTAAAACGATTTCGACGTCTGAACACGTACGCGGTTTCGTACTTTTGTATTGAAATCGTCTCGTTCGCATTTCTTTACATTCTCTTCGAGACTCGAGTTATAGATCTTTTAGAACGAGTCCCGTAAAACAAAAAAAATGCCCAATATAGGCCGATTCGTCGGTGATTTTTACTTGTAAACCGTGTGCGGTGCCGAAACCGAAAAAAAAAAAACAGAGTAAGCCATTTGAAAAGCTCGTTTTTAATAGACGGTGGAAATATTTTATGTTATACAATAACACGTATATTTATAACTTTGCAGAGTTTGCTGCGAAATTCCACGGCGTGTTGTTGTTTCATTCGCCGGGCTTTTATTTTTTCGTTTATTGTGTTTTTGGTTTTGTTTGTTTTTTTCGCGCCACTGACGGCGACGGTGGTGTACGCATAATGTACACCTACCTACCTTTTACCGTAATAATGCCGGCGAATGAATTCCCCGGCGTTCGAAAACGTGATGAATTATTATGCGCGACGATGTGGCGGCGGTGGTGGCCGTGTTGTTTGACGCGCGCGCGCGTTCCGCCGGACAAGCCGCCGCCGTTAAAACACATTTATTATCAGATCGTTTTTTACGTACTCGTATAACACACGCGACGGCGATAAAACTCGCGCGCGACACGACGACAATAATTAAAAAGAAACGCGCATGTTTCGCACTGCTTTCGCGGGGTGCCTAGGCGAGGGGGCAGGAAGAGAAACTACCCCCCCCCCGGAATTCGAGGGTCTACACTCGCAGGGATGTGAAACTTTCCCCCCTGTAAATTCGTACAACTAATCGATACAAATATTTTCGTGCGATTTTCAAGGATAAGAATTTGAATTATTCGTCATAGCCGACGAGCGAGTTGCATTTTCGACTGTTTCGTAGAATATAAATATTATATAATACTCCCGTTCTTTATTAACATACAAATTCATTTGTCTTTCGCGTAAAAGAACAAATGTGAATAACACGTAGTAGTGGTGAACTTTTTCGGTCTCCGAAGAGAATATCATTTTTTTTTTCCACTATACCTATACCGCAGCGAAAACCGTCCGAAAATAAACGTCACGATTGTAATTATTAAAAAGAAACCGCCGATCGATATCGAAATATGAATAAATACAACGATAAGCACGCGAGTGAAAGACAATATTAATATTTGTAAACGGGTAGTGATCAACTGCGGTCGTATGGTATTTTAATAGTTCGCTATTGTAATCGGTCGTGTCGCGCGCGGTACCGTCAATTACTTACCGCGGTGTAGGTATATGTGATACAAAATGTAAAATGTCGGTAAAACTCGTTTTCGTTCCTACAACACACCCCGGGCGTTGGCTTCGATAATAGTCCGCGAGATCCCGAAACGTAAAATTACCTGTCTCGACGGAAGGAAAAAGTCGCGTTACACATTTTCGTCGACTACCCTTGTCCTCGGTTCGAGCCTGCGCATTATGTAAATTCATCGTTCGTGTTACGAAATTCAATACTCGGCTCGCCCCCTACACCCCATCTCTCCTGCGTTCTCTTCTCTTTTATTTCGACGTCGGGGTTTACACGACGCCGCCGCCGCCGCCGTTCTTTTGTACACAAACACGATTTATCACACGTCTTGTCAGCCCCGTTGTTTCCCGTCTCCGGGAAATCGGATTGTTGTGCGACGATATCGCATGGATTCCGACGCGATCAAAAAACATCGCGCGATCAAACGTCGGGCCGCCGCCGCCGCGCCGCGCACAGCCGCACCGTAATAAAATGTATAGTCACGTCTCGAGCTCGCCCCGGGGGGGGGGGGCGGATGTTTTATTACAGACTTTTTACGAGTTTCACGTCGGACGATTCCGTCGTCGACGCGGTCGCCTTTCTCGCGCTTGGGTTATTTCAAAAATAAAATATATTTTTCAATCGATTATTGGAGACGCGGGACGACGGGTGTTTGTGCATAATCTGTACGAGCACGTCGCGCGTCGTCCGCATTCGTAATAATCGACAACAAGCGAATCTCTCTTTTAAACGCTCGCGTGTTTCTCTTACAGAGAACTATAACCGAGGCCAAGTCGAATCTGAGTTACTTGGTGATCTTGATTGAGCCGTGCTTGGAGCTTTATAACATCGAGACTCTGAGCGACATAAAGACCATGGTGCCGGGTATATTAGTCATGTTCATTCAAATCGTCACGGAATCGCCTTACTACAACCAGACGTAATGTGCACCACGCGCGTCAGACCCGCGCGCGTTCGTCGCGTCATAATCGACGTGTTTTTTTTATGTTTTTTTTTCCGGCCCGTTTCAGATTTCATTTCGACCGACTGTGTTACTTACTGGAAAATCAGATCTCGTACCTGTGCCGGAACACCGTCGACCCGTCTGCCGTGCTCGACGACGACGTCGAGTCGGTAGAAAATTTGATGGACAAATGTCTCAGCTGTTGCGATAGTTTCATAATGGCGTACGGCGAGGTACGACGAGACGAGACAATGAGACAACAACGCCGCGCCTCGTTGTTTTTTTTTTTTTTTTTTTTTTTAATCAAATTCGTTTTCTTCGCCGACAGGCGGTCAGAGTGTACAATTTGCGAAACGAAGAGCGCCTGTGGGTGAAAGCCAAAACCACGTACGAGTTCAAGCGACGTTGCAAAAACGTAAAATACATAATGATCGCGAAAGTCGTGTTCAAAAGGTAATATCGCTAAATGTCTAGAGAGAGACCACACGAGCGCGCGTTATTATTATAGTGCCCGGATAACGATTAGAGCGTATCGCGCGCGCGTCGTTTCAGAGCGGTCGATTATCTATTTTTTTCTCTCCAGGATGGACGCGCTACATATGGTCATGCAGGTGTCGAAGTTTTCCTTCGGCCCGGGAATAGAGTTCGAAAAACGCGTGGAGAAAATCCACCGGGAATTCGACAAGTCGTACGAAAAGCTGAGAGAACCGATAAAGGTGATATTCGACGTGAACGACGCCGATTGGTTGTACCACATCAAGATGTACGTAATTGGCGCGACAAATGTGTGTTTCTCTTACATATTTTACTAATCTTACGTGACGATGGTGTCATTAACGCGATCGCGTTAGATACACGTAAATACACACCGAGTATTCATAATATTATTCTCGACGTAAATACTTGGAATTTTTGAAAATCGAAAATTCGACTCGCACCTATTTATTATGACGACTGTAAACGTTTTGAAAATGTCCAAGTGTGTGTGTGTGGCCGTTTTCTCGATCAAAAGTTATAAAAAATATTCGAACGAGAAAAAAAACGGAAAACATTAACAGAATTATTATTTTTAATTTTTACTTCTCCCGGCTTTAGGTTTGAAAACGAAATGAACAAGTTGTGCTTGGACATAACGAAATTGATAGATGAAAGTTTGAGCAAGGCCAACAATTTGATCGACGGTATGGTCATATTGCAGAGCGTACGGCATTTATTCTTTTGGCCGCCGCTGCAGTTTTATTTCCAAAAAAAGACCGAAAAACTGTTCGAATCGTTGGTCGTCCAGATGCAGTCTTTTTCGCAATCGTATTACAACAACCTAAGGCAAACCGATAAGTATTCTACCATCTTCCAGACCGTCATGTCCGACACCGCCGCGTTCCAAATGATGAACAAATTGTATAAAGTGAGACGCGAGCGAGTTTTTTATTATCGCGCGCGGTCACCCTCCGCCGCCGCCGCCGCCCCCGTTTTTTATCGGTAATATTTTTCGCCGAGGTGTGGCGTCTCTCTTATCGACGACGAAACCCTATTTAAACAGATTTACAAGAGTCGTCTCTCGGTAAACTCGTTAAAAACGTCTGTTTTTTTTTTTTTTTTTCACTCGTATATAAATTATTTCATATCCGATACGATATTATCTAATCGAAATAAACGGCGGCGGCGACGGGGAGGGGGCACGTCTAGTAGAAAAAACCAAAAGAGCGAAAGCTAACGCCTCCGTTGTTTTTTGTTTTGTTTTTCTCAGACGATTGATAGGCAAGCTTGGTTACCGACCGACAACGACAATACGGTCTTGCTACAGTTGCGCAAAGAAGGCATCGAGTGCGAAAAATTTTATCTGCGCGTGATTTCGGATACGATCAGGAAATGTTGGGACCAAGGCGAACCGATAATCGAACCGCAACTCGAGGAAAATATTTTGACCATTCGTAAACCGAACCCGTGCGACTGGGCGTACGCTGTAAATATGCACGGGTATGACTGTTTTCGTAATATTTCTAATTATTATTATACGACGGTGAGTGGTCGAGTCAAAAAGTGGTCGAAAATCGAAGATGTAATTATTGAAATTCAAGTAAAATTTTTCCCTGCCCGCAAAATACATACGTATGTATCGTTTTGTTTCGTTTCAAATGAAATATTATAAATTATAATACAGTCGAACTTGGTTAACTCGAACTTCTTTAACTCGAAATCGTCGACACCTCGAACTCTTTCTTCGGTCTCTAGAATTTCCTATTAAAAACAATGTGAAGAACAATCTTGTTTTGAGTTTTATATTAATATTATAAAATTGTGATATTTCCCTCGCGCACCTGTGTAAATATTTTAATATCGTCGAAAATTGTGTCATTAACTCCTCATTAGAGGTAAGCGACGGGGACTTTTCGAAGCTTTAAATAAAACAGAACGATTCGCGTTTGTAACGCTGCGATCAACACCAATAGTCAAACAAAAATAAATACCTTTTTTAAATAATTTTCCAACCTCGTTTGCATTTATATACATGGTAAATATTTTTTACTCCATTACTTTATTTATACATAAAATGTAATAAAATAATATACAATAGGAATTTATATATATTTTGTACCGTTTTAAAAATTTTCAATTTGGATTTAACTCGAATTCTCGGATAACTCGAACTTTTTTTCCGGTCCCTTCGACTTCGAGTCGAACCTAAAGTTCGACTGTGATTACTAAAATGCAACGAAAAGTTCGATATCGGCGGGTCGGGCACGCTCGTTCGTTTCAATTACAAAAACATTATCTATTTATCTATTTATTTATCGTTATAAACGCGTATATTATATCAGTTTTGATCGTTTTTTTTTTTTCGTTCAGTGACTTTTACGATCTCGTAACGGCCATCGAATTCAGCCAAACGATCAACATGTCGATACCGTTGAAACACGCCGAGTTCTCGAAAATCGTTAGAAACATCAAGGCTCTACACAGGAACGTGTGCGTGGCGGTGAAGAACTACGAGACCATTTCCGCCGGTAAGTGCCGCCGACACCGCGTTCGTTTTCTTTCCGTCCACTTTGAGAGCGCTCGTTTTTTTTTTTTACGTTCGTTTATTATTATTATTCCGTCGACGACGACGGGGGTTAGGTACGTCGAAAGTAATATTTTTATTTATTTTTTTTTTGATTTTTTTTCTCGGCTACGCGCGGCCTATCATTGCGCCAACCAAACACGGTTACGCGACAATTACGAATTAAAATTTACGATTTTTTCACGCGTTAATTTTTCGCTAATCTTTACGAACAAATATAATTCCCAGTGGATTCGATTGAAATAAATTACGATTTCGTTATTACCTTTGTTCGTTTCGACGAGCCACGAAGCACGTCTGGAGCTCGGACGGCTGTAGATTGGTTTTTTTTCGAAAAGAGTTGTTTTGTGTTCCGCCGCCGCCGGCGACCGAATCGTCGTCGACGGCCGTCCGTTGTTTTATATCCGTTCAACGAAGTTTTCGCGGCACGCAGGTCTGTCCAAAGAGGAATCGATGTTGTTCTCTGCGATGCTGAGAGGGGCCCAGAAAACGTTTGAGCCGTTGATCACGAAGTACAACTGGTCCCGCTGGGAAGTGGCCAACAAATACCTGGAAAAATGTTACGACAAATTGGAATTGGTTAAGTCTATTTCGTTGTTATACGATAGCGATAATTACTATGATAATTACGACCCGCCGAAACTTTGATGTCCGAAAAACTTAAAAAATGCTTTTATCGACTAAAAATCACAACGACACAAAAAAAACCCTTTAAAATTGACAAAATCATCTAAAAATGGTTTAAAATAGTTAATGATTTTATTTTTTGTAATTCATAATCTATATACGATTGTTAAAATAGTATTGTGAAATGTGCCGAAAATTACTTGAAAATTTCAACAAAAAAATTCTTAAAAAAGACCTAAAATGCAAATTAATTGTTGTTTCTTTATTTCCGCGCACATTTGAAATACATTATTAGAAAAGCATTGTTTAAGACGTTTCGAAAAAAAAAGAAGAATACAAAAAAAGTCCAACTGTGTAATATTATACCGTCGTAACGCGAGTGCGTTTTTACAATTTTTCGTCGTTTTGTTTTTCAAACGGACAGATACAAAACGTCAGAAACGAGTTCGAACATTGCATCATAGAAGTCGAGAACGCGTGCAAAATGATCGATAGCGTACGGTTTTACGACGAACTACCCACGTCGGAATGGTTCGATTTGACGGACCCAGAACTCGGCGACTTCAGGTCTGTCGCGCGTGTTTGAAAAAAAAAAAAAAAAAAACCACCCGACATAACCGAGCGTGCGTATAAATACTTACAGTTTGAAGAAACAGTACGTGAACTTGCTGCAGATCATTAAACATTACAACGAGATCATCAATTACCTGACGATAGTGTACGAAGGGATTCAAAAGAAAATCAGACACGTACGTATATGAAATCGAAAATCGCGTCGTTTTCGCGAAATATTCGGCCCGCGACGATTCGAACCGTCATCGTTCGATATTATTCAAACAGCTTCGAATATCGGCGATTTCATTACACCCCGTCGTCGTCTCGGGGTCGGTAACTGCCGGCCCGAACTCGAGAAAAATCGAAAATTAAAAAGTAGTAGTGTTTCACAATTTAAGAAACGTCGATAGAGAGACGCCCTACACACGAAGCTATTCATTAGAAACCCAACTGGTTCGTGATTTCGGTGACTTATCGATTACCAACGAGTCGTACTGCTTAAAGTGATCGGAAAATCCACGAAATTTGACGCGACGCGACAGCGAAAACTTATCGAAAACGCGTTTGTCGCTGGTTACAGTAAAGCGCCGTCTGTAGCGTGACTCGGCGCGGACTAGTTGGCGATTCGCGCCGGTAATTGGTTTCTAATGAATTGCTCCGTGTGTTGTAGACACACCGCCACATTAAGATATAAAAATATAATCGCTGGGCGGAGTAGATAGTGTAAAAATGAAAACGCGTCGTAACCCGCGTTACAACGGAATTCGTGTGAACATAACCCATTAAATCGATATCGGCCGATCGTTTCGTCGCCGTCTTTATTTTTAGTCTCCCCTTTTCGTCGTCGATATTCCGAGATTATCGACTGATCGAATGTGTATATTTATAAATAATCGTGCCGAAAACTCTCGCGTAAACATTGCGCGTTGGACGGACGAAAAGGAATCGCAAGTCGCGCGTTTCGTTAAAGTCTTTATACACCGTCACGCTCGCGGGGTATACCGGGGGTTGGTTGTTTGTTCGTTGAAATCCGTTCAAATCGTATACACGACGCTGCTCTCTCGCGCAGGTCGCGCCGTACTGGGAACACCTGGTGAACAAAGTGGACGAGTGTCTGGTAGAAGAGTCTTTGGTGCACGTTGCGTGCGAATCGATGAAAAACGTTTTGGAGTGGCTGACCCGCGGGAAGGTGCGCATAATGATATCGATCGATTTGGACGACAACGAAGTGAGTCAACCACACACGCACACACACACACACACGGAAATTATAGATAACGTCGTCTTTATTAACGACCTTCTCGTGTAAACCTAACCGCCGCGCCTGTCCGTCCGATTGTCGCCAGATTAAGTACACGCCGAGTCTGATACGGCTGGTGATTCATTTCAAGAGTCTGCTCGTCGACATGGCTTCCGCATTAAGGCCCGTGCCCAGACTGCACCAGACGTTCAAGACTTCGTACACGAAATCCACGTCGCAGCCGTACGGCTGCGCGATAGCCATCGACCCGGTCGGCCTCGTTCTACAGGAGAACGTCGACCGTCGTACGTCGAAAATTTATTATTATTATTATTATTATTAATAGGCCCGGTGGCGCCGTCGCCGTGGGTTGTTTTTTTTTTTTTTATTATTTACATTAAGACGATACATTACGGACGGCGTCGTCACGTCGACGACGCCGACGCCGACGCCGACGACGACGACGACGACGACGACGACGATAATATCAAACCGTCGTCGTACCGTTATTGTCAAACGTGTGAGGGGGACGTAATAAAATATTCACGGGAGCGCGGGCAGGTGAGGTTACGCGCGCGCCCACACGGACTCTCGGCGCCCCGATCGTTAAACCGAACGGGGGGGTTTTCTCGCGAGACCATATTATTATCGTCGATATTACATATTAGAGATGAATATAACTTTTATTTGAAAATGTGCTTTTACCAAACCGAATGTCATTTACACGTCGCGTGTGTCGTACGTTCGTATAGTGATCAGAGACGTGTTGGCGGCCATCGCCGAGCAAATGAAACACATATTGGCGTACAGGCACGTCTGGGAAAACGACAAGCGAACGTTTTTCAAAAAGTTCAAAGCCGGCGCGCCCACCGCGGACATATACGACCGGCACCTCACTCGGTGCGCCAGATACGACCGAGTCGACGAACGCCCGACAGTCGTCCGAATAACGGTCGGGAAATTTCTTTGTTCGCAGGTACACTGAATACAAAACCGCCGTCGACAAAGCCGACATAACGGTGTCGTTCGTCCAGCTCAACATCATCAAGGTCCAAGAGCAAATCGTGGAGCACAGTAACGAGTGGTTTTCCAATTTCGCCATGATGCTCTTGGGCAACACGATCGACCTGATCGAAGACTTTTACGAGTACATGAGGTTCAACAGAGCGCGGTAAATACGTATATATCACACACATAATATCGCGTCGTGTACCTACTACTATACGTACCTATCGACGAGATAATTATTAATAATATGGAAAACGAAGATCAAAACTAAACGACCTAAATTTGAAATCTCGCAGCGCCATGTTGCCGCCCGACAATCTGATCGAAATGCTCGAGTACTTGGAATTTCAAAAGAGAAACGCGTTGGAAAATATGGAAAAACAAACCGTGGTCGGTGTGATTTCCGACAACATGTTTGTTTTGAGTGAGTCGTCGCGCCCGCGACGTCGATGTTGTTTTTAACCGCGGCGGCGTTCGTCTGCGTTGTGCTTACAGACAAACACAAAATACAAACGCCGGACCAGATCAACAACATGTTCAACGGTCTGTTGGACTCGTGGAACGGATACCTGAAAATGCTGGACGACGCGCAAGACATGTTCAGAGAGAAACAAGACGAGCTGCAAGCGAAATTATTGCTCGACCAGGACACGTTTAAACAGAACGTGAGAGAGTTCCGAGAACTCTGGGAGCAATTCAAAGCGACGGAATCTAAAAATGAAGACTTGACCCCGGACGGTACGCGAATAGCAATAACGATCGTTACCCGTTTCGATTTTATTTTCGAAAAATACAAACCCCGCGGTTATCGCTACTACTACGATCGATCTAATCGACTAAACTAAAGTTTGCGCGTTACAGGTGCTTTAGAGGGGCTGGGAAATATGACACGGATATACCAAGAAATGAAACAGGTGGAAAAACAGTTGATAGCCGATCTGGAGCTGTTTAAAGTGAAATACATCGAGCCGGCCGAGTTTAAAATTCAAAACGTGAGATATGCGTATACTACTTTCGAATTTATTAAAATCAAATAAGCTACTAGTAATTATTATTTAAAACGTGCGCGGATCACCGCAAAAACGATTTCTAATCGTTAAATGTTTTGTTTTTTTTTTTTTTTTTTTTTTCCGTGTTTTGAAATTGATTTGAAATCCAAAATCGACTCGAAACATCACGCTCTATAACTTTTGTCAATGAAAACGCAATCGATTTACGCTCGTAAATTATTTCGAATTCGATCCGGTGTACGAAATGTTAAACGCGATGATAAAATTACACATTGTGTGTACGACTTGTTGTTTAGGAATTCGACGATTTGCACGATATGTTCACTATGGTCCAAACGTGGGACAATCTATGGAATTCGTATATGACTTCGATCTTTTGGGACATCAACGTGTCCAAAATGGAAGTGTCGATTCAAAGCACTTTCAAAGAATTGACCGGCTCGTTGAAATCGGCGAAATACGGAATTTGGAAATTGGTAGAAATCTCACGAAACAATTTGGATTCTATGAGACAAGTGTTGCCGTCTCTAATCCGCGATCTGAGGAACACGTCTATGCGTACTCGTCACTGGGACGAAATTAGAGAAATGACACAAACGTATGTAACACTGCGCATTGTTATATTTGCAAGTTGTAAAATTCCGAAACAAACGTGTATGTGCGTGTATGCTTTTTCATAGAGACATTGACGAAAACGATTCGAATTTCACGTTGGAAAATTTCATGGAAATGCATATGCAACAGTACAGGGAAGAGATCGCGGAAATTTCGAAGAAAGCGACGATGGAACTGAACATAGAAAACGTAACCTATCGGTCGATTATTTTCATTTTTTTTTTTCTCTCGAATCGTCAGGAACATTGTATTTTTTCAGTCGTTGAAATCGATAAAAAATGTATGGGATACCTTGGACTTGAATGTAACCGATAACGACATTGTCGGTGGCGTTTATCGTGTAAAAGTGTCGGAAGAAACGATACAGATGCTAGAAGACCACATGGTTCAGTTGTACGCCATAAAGGGCTCGAGGTTGTGTTTACTACGATTTACGGCGGTCGACGATCGAAACGATTTTAACAAACAACGCGTCTGTTTCTCCTCAGGTACATCTCGATATTTTCAATAGAAGCCGATTACTGGGACAAGGGGCTCGCTGTCGTGTCGAACGTAATAGAAATGCTGCTGTCCGTCCAAAGACAATTCATGTATGCGGAGGTAAGTGTGTGCCTCGCTCGGTGTGCGTTTAAATTCGAACGTTTGTGTTGTGTTTCGCTTAGAAAATCTTCAGAGCGGACGACGTGTCTGACAAAATACCAAGCGAACTCAAAACCTTTGAACAATTGGCCGTAGAGTGGAGATACATCATGTCGAAAATGTACAGAGAAAACAACGTGTTCAAGACGTGCCGTTCGAAAAGTAAATGTTCGCGGCGGCGGCGGCGGTAGTGATATAAACCAGTGGTAGTAATCGGACATTGTGTGTGTGACTCGCGTGTATTTAGAGTTGCTGAAACAATTGAAAACCATGGACAAGCGGTTGGGAGAAATCCAAAAAGCTCTCGAGCTGTACATGGAATCCAAGCGGAGAATCTTCCCGCGGTTTTATTTCATATCCAGCGACGACCTGTTAGATATATTGGTGAACGCCAAGAATTACGATATATTGCAACTGCATATGAAAAAATGTTTCGACAACATTAACAGGCTGAAAATCGTTACGGTAAGCGAGCGCGTTTACGTTTTAAATATGTCACACCTAATAACGTGAGAGTGGTGGGTACGTATTATTACACGCGATTTCCAAAGAACACCGACAACAAGAGAAAGAGAACCGGCAAGTCTGCCGTGGGAATGTATTCCGCGGACGGAGAATACGTGGAATGGACGAACGAGCTCGAATGCGATGGTTTGGTCGAAGATTGGTTCCTTAAAATTCGTAAGTTCCCGCGACTATTATAATATACGAGTATTATGTTCGATCCTCGATCGAGTATACGACGACGACGACGACGTGCGTGGACATTTTTTCGATATAAATTTTTCTTGCGTCGCAGAAAGTTCGATGCGAAAATCGCTGAAAAGCGTTTTCGCGAAAACGGCCGCGTCGTTGAAGGCGAACAAGAAAACTCCGGACGAATGGATATCGAATTGGCCGGGGCAGCTGTGTATCACGGCGTCGCAAGTATGCGCGACGTTTCGTCGTTTTTACCACGCTTTTGCGATATTCGTTCTACTTAACCGTCCGCCCTGTTAAAGATCCAATGGACGAGCAACTGCACGTGGGCGTTGAATGAGGCCAAAGAGACCGACAGCCGGGACCCGTTGAACGCGATCCTCGTGAAACAGGAGGCGATTTTATTGAAATTTTCCGACGCGATCCGGGGCGAACTGTTGAAAATCGATCGGCTGAAAATCGTCGCCCTGATCACCATCGAAATACACTCCAGAGACGTGATCGAGAAAATGTACAAATCCAGTGAGCGCAAACTTGTTCGATAAATACTATATACACGACAATGCCGCGCGCGCGCGCGCGTACCGAAAGTGACCGATCTTGTTCACGCGCGTTTTTAGATTGCAGGGACATCTCGGACTTTGAATGGATGTCGCAGTTGCGTTTCTATTGGGAACCGAATCGCGACGAAATCATCATCAAACAGACAAACACCCAGCAGATGTACGGCTACGAGTACCTGGGCAACTCGGGGAGGCTGGTCATCACGCCGTTGACGGACAGATGTTACATCACGTTGACCACGGCGCTGCATTTGTATCGCGGCGGCAGCCCGAAAGGCCCGGCGGGCACGGGCAAAACGGAGACGGTCAAAGACCTGGGAAAGAATTTGGCCTACTACGTCATCGTCATCAATTGCTCCGACGGTTTGGATTACAAGAGCATGGGACGCATGTTGTCCGGTACCGCGTTTTTTTCTTATTTTTTTTCCCCCCGTCGTCGTATCTCCCGCTACGACTAATCGCCCTCGTCGAATATAGGGCTCGCTCAACAGGGAGCCTGGGGTTGTTTCGACGAGTTCAACAGGATAAACATCGAAGTGCTGTCGGTCGTGGCGCAGCAAATACTGTCCATATACTCGGCGCTGGCGAGCAAATTGGACGAATTCGTTTTCGAGGGAGAGCTGATCCGTTTGATTCCCACGTGCGGCATATTCATCACGATGAACCCGGGATACGCCGGCCGGACGGAGCTGCCCGACAATCTAAAGTCGCTGTTCCGCGCCATATCCATGATGGTGCCCGACACCAAGCTCATCACCGAGATAATGTTGTTCGGCGAAGGGTTTCGCGACACGAGAAACCTGGCCAACAAGGTGTACGTTCTATTCCTGTTGTGCCGACAGCAGCTCAGCAAACAACACCATTACGAATTCGGACTCCGCGGTTTGGTCGCGTTGTTGAGATACGCCGGCCAGTGTAGACGTCTGTATCCGCTCTTGACGGACCAACAGGTACGGACAGACCGCCGACGGTCGTGTTGTGGTGCGAACGTGTCGATTTCGTGTGTGTGTGTGTGTGTTGTCGCCCAAAACGCATTTGACGCGTGCGTGTTACATTTCAGGTGCTTTTGTTGGCCATGCACAACATGAATTTAGCAAAGCTCACGGTCGACGATCTGCCGCTGTTTATGGGCATCACGAACGATTTGTTCCCCAGCATCACGCTGCCGGCCGTCGAAAACCTCACGCTCGTCGACGCGATAAAAAAGTGCATGTTGAATAAAAACCATCAGCCGTCGGAGGCCGCGATTGCCAAAGTCGTCCAGCTGTACGAAACGAAAGTCTCCAGGCATTCCGTCATGTTGATCGGAGATACCGGGGCCACTAAATCGGCCACTTGGGACACTTTGAGAGACACGATGGCGCTGTTAAAGAAAGAAGGAGTGGATTCGTTTAGAAACGTCGTCGTAAGCGTTGTGTTTTTATGGAAACCCAAAAGTAGGAGAACGTTAACAATGCATACGCAGTTCGAACGCGTGAAATATTGTAAAAAATGTGACCGTGTTACGGGAGAGAGACCGCCTTGTTTTTCTAGCGAAAACTAATTATTAATTAATCGTAGAGCGTTTAGTATTTTAAATACCAAAATATAGGTACCGAGTAGAATTACAAATTATCATACAATAAAATTATTATTCAGCCCGTTTTTTTTTTGAAACACGTCTTATGGATAGATATATTTTTGTATTGTTTACAAAAAATAAATTAAATGTTTAGGTATTCCCGTTGAATCCAAAGTCGCTTACCCTCGGCGAGTTGTACGGCGAATACTCCTTGGCCACTCAAGAATGGACGGACGGCGTATTATCGTCCTTGATGCGTATAGTTTGTTCAGGTAATCGTAGAAAAAAAAAACACAATTTTTTCCAATCGTATTGAAGTAATGAGTTCTATCGATTTCAAAAAAAAAAAAAAAACAAAACCTTTTATAATAATAATCGGCGACCCGTGATAGATACCGGACTCGACCAAAAGTGGATAATATTCGACGGGCCTGTCGATGCGGTTTGGATCGAGAACATGAACTCCGTAATGGACGACAACAAAGTATTAACTCTCATAAACAGCGAACGGATTACAATGCCCGAACAGGTATATAATATATTTATATATTAACGTTATGACTCGTTGCGATTAATTATTTGACACAATTCGCCTGGCGGGCTGTATTTTGTGAATAGGTGTCGCTTCTTTTCGAAGTAGAAGACTTGGCCGAGGCCTCTCCGGCTACGGTTTCCCGGTGCGGTATAGTTTTCAACGATTACAAGGACTTTGGATGGAAACTGTATTTCGAATCGTGGTTGAGCAATTGTGAATTCGAACCGTACAAGGATTACGTATGTCTAGTGAAGTCGGCCGCCCACGTGTGACACGACTCTCACGTCGGAGTTTATGCTTTCAGATACGACATAATTTTGAACAATACATAGACGCCATGCTCGAGTTCAAAAAGCTAAACTGTATCGAAACCGTTCCTCTGCCGGAACTCAGTTCCATTCAATCGCTGTGCATATTGTTGGAGTGTTTCACGTTCGACAATTTGGCGGTCAAGATTACGCCTGGAATGGAAGTCGAAGACTACAGTTTACTCATAAAACTGTGGTTTCTATTTTGGTAAGTGAGAAAAAATAAGAAGCAAAGAAATCGAGCCTTCGAAATTGAAAAACGCTCCGATAACGAACGGTAATTTCACAGCATGGTGTGGTCGGTCTGTGCGGTGGTCAACGAAGACGGCCGGAAGAAAATCGACGCGTTCCTGAGAAAAACGGAAATCGTGTTTCCTATCAGCGATTCGGTTTACCATTATTACGTCGACACGACGTTGCTGCAATTTCGTCATTGGGAAAACATTTTGAACGACAGCAGCTGGACCTACGACCCCGAGTGCGTACGAATCCGCGTGCCTTCGATTGCGCGGGCTCGGTCGGCTGACTGTTCCGCTTTTTTCAGGTTGCCTTTTTACAAAATAATCGTGCCCACCATCGACACGGTCCGTTACAACTACGTGGTGGAGGCGTTCATGAGCAAAAGACAGCCCGTGTTGTTGGTCGGCCCGGTGGGCACCGGGAAAACGTCGACCGTCCAAAAAGCGTTGGACGTTCTGAACAAACAGAAATTCCTGCTGTTGTTGATCAACATGTCTGCGCAGACCACGGTGCACAACATCCAGGAGACCATCGACGGGCGACTGGAGAAACGCACAAAAGATATTTACCTGCCGCTAGGAAGTAAGAGTCGTTGTCAATATGTGTATATAAATAAATATTAAATTCACTCGTTTTATGAAACGAAAAAAACGTCGGTCGACGGCGGCGGCACTGTGCGTTTAAATAGTTTGGTATATTTTGTTCAAGACAAATCGCTGATCACGTTTTTGGACGACATGAACATGCCGGAAAAGGAAGTGTACGGTGCGCAGCCGCCGCTGGAGCTGATTCGCCAGTGGATCACCTACGGTTTTTGGTACGACCGGCAGAGCCGATCGAAGAAGAACGTACAGAAAATGCTGCTGATCGGCGCCATGGGACCGCCCGGCGGCGGCAGGAACACCATCAGCAACAGGCTGATGAGCCGCTTCAGCATGATAAACCTCACGTTCCCGGAAGAAACGCAAATATCCAACATTTTCACCACCATGTTGGGCCGGCACATGGAACCGTTCGACGAGTCCATACGGGACATGAGTACGGTCTTTGATATTTCAACGGGGGTCTCGACAGTATATTGCCCGACGTAAATCGTATTTTTCTCCGTAGGGTTTGGTCTGACCAACATGACGATCGCCCTGTACAAAGGCGTGGTGGAGAGCCTGTTGCCGACGCCGGCGAAAATACACTATTTGTTCAACCTCAGAGACATATCCAGAGTACGTCGCATTCATTAGTGGTGTAATGATCACGAATAAAAACGATTTCCAAAACTCGTCCGACGTAAAATCGTATCGTTTCCGTCGTTTTCAGGTATTTCAAGGCCTGTTGCGCAGCAGCACCGAGACCGCGAAAAGCGTCGAATCCGTGTTGCGGCTTTGGTGCAACGAAGTGCTCCGGGTGTTCAACGACAAACTGACGGACGAAAAGTGCACACCGCGACTATATTTTTTTTTTTAGTAATATTACTGACGAACGTCAACGTGATCGACCGGTCGGTTGTTGTGTTACAGAGATCGAGAATGGTTCTTGGACCAAGTGAACGCGCTGCTGGGACAACATTACGAACAGACGTATCGAAACCTCTGCTCGTCGGAGCACGGGCCCACGTTTTGCCACTTCTTGAACAGCCAGTCGCTGTACGAGGAGGTGACCGACGACAAACTCCTACAAAGGTTCATCAACAACAGCCTGGACGAGTACAATACCAGCGCCGGGGTGATACCGATGAACCTGGTACTGTTTCGCGACGCCATCGACCATGTATGCCGCATAACCCGGGTGATATCGCAACCGAAAGGCTACATACTGCTGGTCGGCATAGGTATATAACATTCTATACAAAATAATAATATATCAAATGATAGCGTTTGTAGTATGTTCGGTGTAAACTCCGAAATTACTCATTCGATAGTCGTGCGGTTTTTTTTTTCTAATAAATTAAAGAGGACATCGCAGATAAGGTTTTAGGCGTAAATTTAGTCCGATAAAGTCAATAAATAATTAGTTATCAACCCACCGGCTACCGTGCCGCTCAATATGTACGTAAATATATATATATATATATACAATTTACACGTTTATTTAATTGATTTATCAATTTATTTTATTGTATACCTACCTATATACGTACATATTGTGCGGTAGCCCGTGGGTTTCCAGCTACCTGCTACCTGACCTTTTTGTTTGTCAATTATACCGTGTCGACGTGTAGATATGAATTGTTCCGAGAAGTTTATCGCACGTACACCGACAACAACATGTACACCAGATAACATATTCGATTAGATATACGTATACTTTTATTATCCAAATTTAATTTGTTTATACGTATTTTCGCCCCCCGACTCGGAAAAAGTCGTTTACAAAGAAATTTTTTCAAACTTTGATTATTATCATCAAAATACTAACATGATTTCTTACAAATCTCGCAATAGCGAAGCGTCGTCGTCGTTGCCGGGTCAGCTAGTAGTATATACATATTATATTATATTTATATAAATGAAAAAACGAAAAACACACAAGGTACGTAAACCGCGTGCGGTTTTGTGTGTTCCGACAGGCGGATCCGGTAGATCTTCGCTGGCCAGGCTCTCGAATTGGATATGCGATTACAAAACGTTCACGATCGAATTGACCAAGGTGTACGGCGTGGCGGAATTCAAAGAGGACTTGAAACTTCTGTTCTACGACACGGGCGTGAAAGACCAGCCGACGTCGTTCATGTTCAACGACACGCAGCTGGTGAACGAAACGTTTTTGGAAATCATCAATAACCTATTGAGTACCGGCGAGGTGTCCAAGTTGTACAAAGAAGACGAGATCGACGAAGTAAGAAGAAAATCGTACCCACTCGGACCGGTTGGTTGTTTCGGGCACGACGAAAATGTTGTATTTTTCAGATCAAAGACGCGTTGTACGACATCGCCAAGAAATCGGGCGTCCAGGAGTCTACCGACGAGATATATTCATTTTTCTTGGATCGAGTCAAAAGCAATCTACACATTATTCTTTGTTTCAGTCCGATAGGAAACAAATTTCGGTCAGTGTTTAAAGAAACTTTTTGCCAAGCGTTAACAGAAAAAAACCAAAATATTATTGTTATTTTTGTCGTCACTATTAATATTGTTGTGTTATGTGTGTACTTTTGTACGATTCGTATAGTGAATTTTTTGTAAACATTTAGAGTGCGGTTGCGGCAGTATCCTTCTTTGATAAATTGCACGACGATAGATTGGTTTTTGGATTGGCCAAAGGACGCGTTACTGGAAGTAGCGTTTCGATCTCTAAGTACGATAGAAATTTTGGAAACCATTACCGGGACCCCGAGAGTAAGTTCGAAAATAGTAGATTATAATATGTGAAACGCTACGCAAATACTCAAACTCGCGTAGTCGACTTTGAATTTATCTTTCGGAGTAAATAACAATTACATTTTTGTTTATATTATTTTTTTTTTTCAGGTATATGACGTTGACGAAGTGTCTTTAACTGAAGTACTTATAAATACATAATATATTTATTATATACGTAACCGATTATGTGCGACGATTTTTTCACCGTGTATTTCTGTTTTCTTAGAACGAACTGAGGCTGAACATCGCAAATATATTCGCCATAATCCATCACTCGGTCGTCGAATATTCCAATACCATGTTGTTGGAATTAAAACGCTACAATTATGTCACGCCGACTAATTATTTGGAATTAGTCTCCGGATATAAAGAGTGAGTGGATAAACGAATTTATTATTTGCATATGGTACGTCAATTCTGTCATGTTTGTTTCCAAAGCACGTTGAAAAAAAAACGGACCGAGGTGGCAAACATTGCGAACAAATTAAGGAACGGCTTGTTCAAAATCGACGACACCAGTGAAAAAGTCGCCGGAATGACCGTCGAATTGGAAAAAGCCACCGAAGTGGTCGCCAAATTTACCGAAGAGTGCGACCAATTTCTAGTCGTCATTATGGACCAAACTGTGATCGCCGACGAGCAAAAAGTAGTAATCGACGAACAAGGGATGAAAATCATGGAGGAAGAAATCGAATGTACAGAGTTGTATAACATAGCGATAGCAGATCTAGAACAAGCCATGCCTGCGCTGGAGGAGGCCATGGAGGTAAAACGATTATGACGATGATACGCGGTGTAAATTAATAATACTAACTAATGTTGTGTTTGTCGATTACAATAGGCATTGAATGCGCTCAATAAGAAAGATCTATCGGAAGTGAAATCTTTCGCGAAGCCGCCGGAAAGAGTGAAACTCGTATTAGAAGCTCTAATGATACTAAAACAATCGGAACCGAGCTGGACGGAGGCCAAGCGACAGTTGGGAGATCCGAATTTCCTAGTGCAGGTGTGCAAAATCGTTTTCGAATAATAAATATTATCGACGAGTTTTTTACGTCTCGTACTACACATTTCAAAATAAAAACCGTGTTTTAGTTAAAAGAATTCGACAAAGACAATGTACCGCCGAAAGTCTTGACCAAAATTGCCAAGTACACGAAAAACCCCGAGTTCGAACCGGCAAAAGTGGGCGTTCAATCGGTAGCCGCGAAGTCGCTGGCCAAGTGGGTCATCGCTATCGAGAAATATGCGATCATTTTTAAGTGAGCATTTTTTTTTTTTTTGACGCGGGCGCTGCAGCATGCGTGGCATACGCGGCAGCCATACACGATTGTCGTTTGTTTAGAGTCGTGGCACCGAAAAAAAAGGTGGCCGACCAAGCGTTGGCCTCTCTCGAAGAAAAACAGTTGGCGCTACAGACGTCGCAAGAGAAATTGGCCCAGATACAAAATCTTCTGGCCAAATTGAAAATCGACTTCGACGGGAAAATGGAAGAAAAAGAACAACTCGCCCAAAAGGTAAACTCTCTCCCTCCCCCCCCCCCTCCCCGTAAACGCGAATGAAATGATAAAAAAGCGAGCGAATTTTTATAAACCGGATCGTTTGCCCGCATAGGCCTTGCAATTGACGAAAAACCTAGAAAGAGCGGCGTCGCTGATAGAAGGATTGTCCGGCGAACGAATGAGATGGATCGAGACCGTGGGGCAATTGGACGTGGACTTCGACAATTTGCCGGGCGACTGTCTGATAAGCATAGCGTTCGTTTCGTACATGGGACCGTTTGTGTTCAAGTACAGAGATTCGCTGTTGAGTTTGTGGACCCAGTCGGTGACAGAAATGAAAATACCGAACAACCCCAAGTACGAGACGAAAGCCTTCCTGTCGGACCCGGCGCTCTTGAGACACTGGAACATTCACGGTTTGCCCAACGACGATCTGAGTACCGAAAACGGTATAATCATCAGCCGTAGCTCCCGGTGGCCGCTGATCATCGACCCGCAATGCCAAGCTCTAAAATGGATAAAACACATGGAGGCCGAAAACGATTTGAAAGTGATCGATTTCTGCCTACCCGATTACATGGAAATATTAGAAGACTCGTTACGCAATGGCTACCCGACGCTGTTGCAAATAACTTCGGAAGACATCGATCCGGCAGTGATGCCGGTCTTGTCCAAATCGATCGTGAAAGAACGTGAGTGTTGCGAATAAATGTAGTAGTATTAGTAGTAGTAGTAGTAGTAGTAGTAGTAGTAGTAGTAGTAGTACTGAAAGGGGCGTAGCGTGCATGTAAGCACTGCTTAAACTTGAAAAAAAGGAAAACTAAAAATTTAATATTAATGTTATTATAATAAAAAATTACAATTTAAATTAATTTGAACTTTCAACAATAATAAAAAATAATAAATACATAATATGTTTAGAATTTAAGATAACAATTTTGACGAACACGGCCACGTTTTGACCGTCGTCGTCGGCCGTTGTTACGTATGATGGTTGAAAATCTATTTTCGTTCTATTAATATTTGGTATTGACGTGTCGTGCCGTCGTGTAACATGTTTTAAAACTGCTTACGTGAGCTAATAGATACGATATGCGTACACAATTTGTAAGCACTTATGATTTCGCATACACCACAGTAGGTACCGAACGGTTTATTATTATTTTTATTTCCGATAAGGCGATAACCGGTGGCTGCGTGCATTTGTGCGATCGCAACGTTTGGATTCATAGGTACGATTTATAATAATAATAATAATAATAATTTTTACGTAAATTGTTAAAAGTTATAAAATAAAGTTAAAAGGAGTTGTATATATACTTTTTACCAATTAAATGTAGTTGACTGTAGACAAAAAAATTGTAACTAATAAATTAATACTAATAAATTTCCAATACACTAGTTTTTCTGCTTACACTTTTTCAAAACCCACGCTACGCCACTTAGTAGTAGTAGTAGTAGTAGTAGTAGTAGTAGTAGTAGTAGTAGTAGTAGTAGTAGTAGAAGTAGTGGCGTTTTAATTTTTTTTGCTAATCGTTTCTTTTCTGTTCAAGGAGACGAATATTTTATCAAAATGGGCGACAAGTTGTTGCCTTACAGTAACAACTTTAGATTTTTCATAACGACGAAAATACGGAATCCGTACTATCCGCCTGAAATTTTCACGCGAGCGACGGTGATCAACTTCGCCATCAAAGAGGAAGGACTCGAAGACCAACTATTAGACGTCGTCATTACGATGGAAAAACCTAAATTGAAAAAACTTAAAGACAGTTTGATCATTAACATCGATAAGGGTAAAAAGACGTTGATCGAACTGGAAGACGAACTCTTGAGACTTCTGAACGAGAGCGAAGGCTCGTTGTTGGCAAACGACGAGCTGTTCAGGACCTTGGCTTCGTCGAAAATAACGTCGGCAAATGTCAACAAACAACTGGAAAATTCGTTGCAAACTCAAAATGAAATCGATTTCGCTCGCGAGGTATGTTAACGGTTTGAAAACTAAACGGGTAAAAATTGTCCAAAAATACGACGCGATGCAGGGGCGTAGCCAGTAGGTAGGCCTGGTAGGCCCGGGCCTACCCAGATTTTCTCATTTAAAAAAATACCAATAATATTAAAAATAATATATCAGACACTTATACACGTTTTTACAACAGTATAATCTATATATATAAAAATGGAGACAAAAAATTCGAAATTGCATCAGTTGAGAACGGCTGGGCTGATTTGGCTCAAATTTTTTTTAAATGATAGAGAATGTCGGGGAGCGGGTTTATAGCATAAATTATGGACCTAACTCCTGTGAGTTAGAGATTTAGAGACAAAAACTGTAGAAACTGTAAAAAGTATATTATTAGTCACAACTTTACGAGTACATAAATTAATATTTATAATTGTATTTTGTAAAAATATCAGTATTTAGGTACTTAAATAAAAATTGCATCTTTTGAAACTATATGTGCCTATGCTTCATTTTTGGTTCAATTTGTTTTAATTTTTAAGTAATTAATTATTCATTTATTGATAAGAATAATCATTGAAAACTTTGAAATTACGGTAGGCTAATAAAAAAAATCAGAAAGAGTCCCAATTACCGTCGGTGAGTAAAAGTTTTATAGTGGGCCTACCCAAAAAAAAAATCCTAGCTACGCCCCTGACGCGATGGTATTTTCTATGAAATTATTGTACGACGAAAATTGATTGAAATTCGTGTCGTTTCACGCAGGGTTACAGAACTTGTGCGAAACGAGCTTCGATATTGTTTTTCATTTTGAACGAACTAAATCAAATCGATCCGATGTACCAATTTTCATTGGATTCGTACATGGATCTGTTCGAGAATTCGATAAGAAACAGCGAGCAGAACATAAACCTCGAACAACGGCTGGACGACATAAATTACTATCACACGTACGCGGTCTATCAGAATACTTGTCGCGGGCTCTTCGAAGTGCACAAACTATTGTTTTCGTTCCAAATAAGCATAAGTCTGTTGTTGGCCGATGAACTGATATCTCCGAACGATGTCGAGTTTCTGTTCAAGGGCGGAATCGTGTTGAACAAAGTGGAACAGGCGGAAAATCCGTGCAAATGTATGCGTTACGGATTTCTTCGTAGCAGTGGTTTGAAAATAAATGAGTTTTTTTTTTTCTTTTTTTCTTCCTCCCCAAAGCTTGGTTGCCGTCCGTGAATTGGGATAATATATCGGAATTGAATAAAATACCCGGCTTCCTCGGGGTCGAAAAATCGTTCGAGCAATACTCTCGCGAATGGAAAAACTGGTATTTGTCTCCGAAACCGGAAACTCTCAATCTTATCGGTGAATAATAATCGGTTTTTATATGCCAACTCGAATCTCGATTGTGAAATAATATGTTTGTTTTAATTTTTTTGCAACAGGCAAATGGCACATAAATACAAACGCCTTTCAAAAACTAATATTCGTGAGGTGTTTGAGATTGGACAGGCTGTCGTTCGCGGTTTCGGATTTTATCGCCAGCGATCTCGGCCGCAAGTTCGTAGAACCTCCGGTGTTGGACGTGAGAGTCGCCCTAGAAGATTCCAGTAACAAAACCCCGTTGATGTTTTTACTGTCGCCCGGAGTGGACCCGACCGGTATGCTACTTAGTTTGGCCTCGATGAAGGGGAAACTCCAAAAGTTCCATTCGCTGTCCCTGGGCCAGGGTCAAGCACCGATCGCCACCGAGTAACCAACCAGCCCTCATCCGGTTCCGATTGGTTCCGATCAGGTCGGTCGCCGATTAACACGTTTTCCTTTCCAGGCTCATCAGAAATGGTCAGGCTAATGGGGACTGGGTGTTCCTGGCCAATTGTCATCTTTCCCTGTCGTGGATGCCACAGTTGGACAAAATAGTCGAAGTCATGCAAGACGGCCGGACGCACGAGGACTTCAGGCTGTGGTTGAGTTCGAATCCGAATCCTGATTTTCCGATCGCTATTCTACAGAGCTCGGTAAAAATGACGACCGAACCGCCCAAAGTACGTGAATAATAACTGTCCGATATTTCGACGGATAATATTTCAAAACATGTATTATTTCTCGCAACGTGTTTTACACAGGGTTTGAAAGCGAACATGAGACGTTTGTACAACCACATGACCGACGATCTATATCACAAGTGCCAGTCGCGAGTGAAATACACGAAACTGTTGTTTTCCCTTTGTTTCTTCCATTCGATCCTGATCGAGAGGAAAAAGTTTCAAAATCTCGGATGGAACGTGGTTTATAGTTTTAACGATTCGGATTTCGTGGTATTGATAATTGATATTTATAAAAAGAGACCGAGCCGTCAAAACGAACCGTACTTCTCAAACGTCGTCGCGACGTGCTTAACGTGTGTTTTTTCGCTTCGACAACTTTTCAGGTATCGGAAAATCTGCTGTCTATTTACTTGGACGAATATGCCGTAACCCCCTGGGACGCTTTGAAATATTTGATCGCCGGCATCTGTTACGGCGGCCAAGTCACGGACGACTTTGACAGAAGACTCTTGAATACATATATAAATCAATATTTCAATGAAAACGCAATTACTACGCCGTATTACAAGTAACCACGCGCTTTGCACGACCGTTAAATACAACGACAAACGTATTAATAATTATTAATCTAACGAGGCGTTTACTCTTACCCCTCGGATCCACCGCCGAACGAAAAAAAAAAAAACAAAACAAAACGTATTAATTCGTTTCAATGTTTTTACAAAGGTTGTCTTCGTTGACGAAATATTATATCCCACTTGAATATGATCTCGATGGCATTGCGGAATACATAGATACGTTGCCGATCGTGGACAACCCCGAAGCGTTTGGACAGCATTCGAACGCCGAAATGGCCTCGCTGATGGAATTGAACCGCATGGTTTGCGACACCCTGTTGGTTTTGTACGGACAATCGTCGGCGACGGCGGAAGAGAACAAAGAACAGAAAGTCCTGGATTTGTCGTCAAAAATACTGAAAAAAATACCCGAAACAATAGATTATTACAACACCGTAAAGAACATCGGGGCCAAACGAGGTCCGTTGAGCGTGGTGCTTTTACAAGAGGTATTCGAATTTTTCTATGAGTAATTTCCGCGTGAAATTATCGACGTGTTTTTGATCGATTTTACTCGTGCCGCGTGCGATTGAAACGTTTAGGTGCTGCGTTATAATACCTTGTTGGAAGAGATTACGGTGTCATTGGTCGGCCTCGAGAAAGGAATCAGAGGGTTGGCAGTCATGTCGTCTGAACTCGAAGAAGTGTTTCAGTGTGTTTACGAAGGCCGAGTGCCCGGTCAATGGTTGAAAAGTAATCGACGATAAGCCGCCGCCGCCGCCGCCGCCGCCGCCCACACGGACTATTTAATTTTTAAAAATACTTTTCTTTTTTTTACCGTGCAGCTTATCCTTCGTTGATGACTCTGGGTTCGTGGACTCAGGACTTGATCGAAAGGATCGAACATTTTAACGAGTGGGCCGAAAAAATCAGTCCGCCGATTCTATTTTGGCTGGGAGGTTTTACGTATCCGACTAGTTTCCTGACCGCCGTGTTACAGGTTGGCGATTTGCGATATTAACGGAAAAACGGCGAGAACCGCGCGCGGTTTTAATATTTTTGAAATTAAAACACACAATTTTAGATTCATTCGCGCGAGACGTTGATACCGATCGATTTACTCAACTGGGAGTTCGTGCCGATTTCCATAGCCGAGTCGGACATAGTTGTACCTCCGCAGGTAATATTGTGTGATACGCGCACGAAATGACGACTCGTACGAAATAAATGTATTGTTTTACCCCAGAACGGAGTGTACGTGCGAAATCTGTACTTGGAAGGAGCCAACTGGGATTTTAAAAACTCGTGTTTGTGCGAGCCGCTCGCTCTGCAATTCGTCGCCAAGTTACCCGTCATACAATTCAAAGCCGTAAAGAAAGTTCCGAAAAACAAAAGTTAGTAGAAGTAGTTCCCCGCCCGAACGTGTCCGTTTGCCGATCGTCTAATCGTAATAACACGTTTTCCAGGTGACTACCAGTGCCCGGTGTATTATTATCCGCTGAGGAGCGGAACGCCGGGCAGAGACTCTTTTATCGTCGTGATGGACCTCAAGAGCGGATTGGTAACGTCGGATCATTGGGTGAAACGGGCCGCCGCCGTATTGCTCAATCTGTCCGGCTAAATAAACAACAACGCCGCCCGGCGTGTTGTGAAATAATTTTCTTGTTTTTCAATTAAAATCATTAGACAGTCAAAAGTGTCGCGTGTTCGCATTAAAAATACTCGATCGATGCGTAAAAAGGAAGTACGATTAATGAGATGCCGACATTTCGGAGGGCAGGAGCTTTGTACACTTGATGTTTTCAAATTTTCCGTCGAAACGCGTACTCGTAAAAGTCTTACGTCGCCGATAGGTAATAATAATGACGACGGCGACGAAATAGTATCAATTCCCACAGATATAGTCGCGCACGTGTCGGGGATCACTAATGAGTAATATCCGGGGAACGTGCGCCACAGCCGCGCAGAAAGAATAATAAATTAGGCTCAACGTCTCGTCCCCCGTCGCACGACTGCGACTGCGGCACACGTGTCCGCCGTACCTACGCAGCCGATCGGCGTTGGTCCCGACAATCACGTGCGCGAACTCGGGGTGACGAACGGCGCAGGACTCGGGACAAAGGACGCGAGACAAGTCGTCGCGAGAAAAGATTTTCCGACCGATTTTTTCGACTACGTATGACGTCATGTACTCGGGGCTAAGATTTCCATCCTGTGCGTTTCGTACGGTTTCGTAGTGAAATCATTTTTAGTTCGATTTGTAAGACGCGCGTTAAACGTTTTCCGCGAATTTTCGTATTCACGTGTTGTTCTCTACGCATAAAATGTCGAAACGCCCAAATGATTTGCATTTGTACGCGCGTTTTTTCTCCCTCTGGTCCGCCGAATCGCCGGCGGCGACCTCTACGTTTGGTTTGGTTTCAATCGAACGAAACGCCCTTGTTGTTACATGTTATTTTCATAAAAACGCGTATAAATTCGTAGTAGCCATATTAATCGAGCGAACAATAGACGCGTTCGTCGCGTGCGAATACGACGAAATTATTTCGACAGGTTTTTCGAGCTGTACCTCTGTGTGTGCTGGCTGGCCTGCTAGGTCGTGTGGTTTTAAATTTTATCGTGCGTGAACGTGATTAACATTTTCGTAAACGAAAAGTTCAAATCGAAGGTGTATATTCGCAATATTAGAACTATTTTCCGAAGAATCGACCATATTGTACGAGTAAAAATACATATAAAACGACACGAAAGACCAAACAATATTATCGAACGAGAAAAATATGATTACGCATGTTTAAAAAAAATATCTAGTCGCATTATATTTAACCATTTTTATTGCGCGTAAATTCTAACCGTTATACGTATACTATCGTCGTCGCTGTTCGCTTTAGAATACGGTGTAAAATATGGCGTTATCTCTACTTGTGCGTCATCGATGTGTCTCGAAGTAGCGTAAAACGTTTGCGAAAAAATCACCGTCGATTTATTCGCCCGAAGCGCCCATGTCACTATTACAAATAAGTACATCAATAAAATAGATAAATAACCAACGACGGCGCGTACGAATAGGATTATTATCGAAACAATTTAAAGCGACGTGTTTTTCGTTAGAAAACAGAATTTCTTTTGTGTAAATTTCGTTTCACACTTTTGTTCGGTTTCAAAGACGCGCGTGTTGTACACGTACGTCAGACGGCGCTTTTCGTTTTCGGCAAATTATACCGATAACAATTATTTCGTTTGATATTTAGTGCGGCGGCGCTGAGGTGTGTTGTTACGTCGGAACACGCCACGCATGATAAATTCACGGGCCTCATAAGCCCACCGATTTCGTTTTACGAACGCGATTAGTTTATCGTCGAACGGATAAAAACTTTCGTAATAAAAGACACACTTGTCGTCTGATGATCGGTAACATTCGACCGGCTTTCTTCGAGTACCTCGGCCGAACCGCGCGGTGTTACAAAAATGAACGATAAACACGCGACATTTTAAAAATACTATTCATTCGCCGCCGCAATACCGACTTTTCATCGGATTCGTTTGTGTAAAACCGTTACTCGACGCACACTATTAATATAATATATAAAAACGATTCCGAAATTCAGTTTTCGAATAAAAATACCGACCGCCACACAATAGGGCTTACGTATAAAATATTAATTTTACGGTGCAGTTTAGCAAAGTAACCTCTTGACAAGCTCTTAACTTGCCCGCGACGGTTCGTTTGTCGGCTCACTTTTAACAATTAACTATATATATAAATATTATATAATGTACCACAAATAATATGCTTAGCGTAAACTGAGTAATTATTTTAATTATCGGCTTGGAAACAACAATGGAGAGGTTTTGAAAAATAATACTCGATAAGTACGTGAAAAATCGATGGCGACGAGAAGCGTACCCCGAGTACGATAATAATAAATAATACGACAAACCACCCGCCGCCGAATGGACGAGAACAATGGGCATTTAAGTTTGAAATCTGAATATAATATAATAACCGATATGAAATTCGTAAACGTTATTCACGGCGTATTAGGTAGGCGCTTATAATATATCTCATACCTATTGTTACTGTATAATACGGCATAAAGATTGTGTTTTCACAGAGACCGAAAAAGAGGGGGGGGAAAAAAGTGAATTCAGAGGACGGAAACGGAGGATAACGTCGTCGTACGGCCGCGCGTTTTCATAATATAAACGTATAAAACGCGACGACTTGAGAAAATATTAGATTTTTATATTTTTGAGTTTTCTTCTTGTTTCGAAAATGTTTATACTACCACTGATCGACGAGACCCGAATCGGCGCGAAAATGGCAATTTCTCAAAATCAAACGTAATACCATGCCGATACTAATTCTATTTAATTCAATACAAATCTTTTGTCTAATACCGATTTATTTATTTTATTTAATGTAATCGATTTACACGTCGTCGCACATAATATCGCGTCGATATTATGTAAATGTCCTCTAATCATCGAGTCTTTACCGGTACTCTTTATACGGTTCCGTCTTACACATAATATAATCAGTGATCCGATTAAACGTAACGTTATCTGCAGATTACTATTATTGTAATATCATACGCTTGTCGATATCGATCGGTCGGCTCGGCCGAGTGTACACACACACACAAAGCCCCCGTACGACTCGTATGTTTTGTTGAAATACTCGTACACTGGCGCGTAGATACCCATTTGATAACTTAATTTCAAAATGATACCCAATACCAACGATGGGTGGTAGAGCTTCTGAGGATTAGGTACACGCGGTTTTTTTTCTTTTTTCACTTTTAATCTCGAAAACTCTGTTTTTTTTTTGAAAAAAAGTCCAAAAGAAGCCGACAGAAAACACCCGTCCCAAAACACGCACCGATTTTAACGTTTCACGAGTTTCCACTCGGTCCTCTCATATATTTTCCTTTGACTTTCATAATATTATGATGTTCTCTTTCGTCGACTGTTTTTAGACGATTATTATAATATTATATCTCGCACTAGAGGTATTCGCGCGTTTATGTGAAAATTCAAAGTTTTTTTTTTTTTTTCCCACACTCGCGGTGTTTTTAGAAAGAAAAAAAATATCGAAACCCAGTCTCCCCGATCGTCCACCCCATCGACCCTCTTTCGCTCGGAATCGTTTTTATTATTATTATTATTATTATTAATCTTTGTTGTTCGTGTGCATTCCTCCGATCGACGAACACCTCTGTGCGCGGGCAAGAAGGACGCACACGCACCGGCATGCACAGTGCACAAATAAACACACACACACACACACACGTACGAGCACCAAGAGACTGCTGCAGTCGCCCACCTGTGCGAGGGGGGCGGCCGCGACAAACGTTTCGTACAACAATGAAAAAGCATAATAATCATAATAACATATAGGTATAACATTATCGCGTCGCGGTCGTATATAACGTGGAATATAGTACGTTATAAGAACACCGTTTTTAATATGCGATGGGCGTTGTTGCGGCAGATTGGATTTACCGCCGCCGCCGCCGCCGTGGCACTCCGGCAATACGAATATAATAATAATAATAATAATAATACGAGTGTATACGTATATATGTATACGCGTAGACCTTTCGGCGGCGGCGGGCGAACAACACTGGAACGCGTTGATAGTCTCTCGACTATAGTGGCCCCCGGGGCGAGTGTTTTTTTTTCTCTCTTACGGTTTTAACACGAAAAAACGACGGGAAAAAAAAAAAAAAAAACGTTTCCTCGGTTCACGAGTTTACGACGTATTTTTTTTTTTTTTTTATCGCTCCTTACCGAGCGGCGCGGCGGCGGCGGCGGCGGCGGCGGCGGCGGCGTCTTCGTCGTCTTGTTGTTGTTGTCCCGCGCGAGTAAAACGGATTTTTTCTATTTCGGCCTGGCGTTTCCATAAATCCGAGAGAGATTGAATGATTTTATCGCCGGACGTCTTGTGTGTCCCTCGCGAAAAAACCAAACCGTCGTCTTCCCTAGAAATCGGCGACACGTCCGCCGCGGTCGTTTTCCCGGTCGAGCGATGGACAAATCACAAAAAAAACATCCGAAAATAAAACAACAATCGACACACGAGAAACGACCGCTCACCACGAATAACAATCACATATTTTGTGTCTCGAGAGTTCCGCAATTAGTTTCAAGCAACTTGTAAAAAAGTGCGAATTATTTGACGCCCAATATTACAAAGCAAAAACATGGTAAACAATAGTATTATTTTATAGTAAACTCAATCGGTACGTAGGTCTCGACAGCAATTAAGTACCATTACGATTTGAAATTAAAATATCGACTTGTTTCCAATGCGATTATTACTATCATCATATTGTTCCGCTACTATATTTCCGAGAAACACGCGAGTCAATGAATAAGTCGAGGTGGTAACGCGCCGCCACGAACATCGCATTATATTAGTTGTGTAAATATTGTAATATATTACAGTAAATGACCGATTTCCAATGCGATAAATAAAAATAACTACAATATCGTTTTAGTCGACAAAAATCGGTAATAAATTGTATGACACATTATCAGCGCCGAGCCGGCGTCGATCAGGGAACAACAATAATAATTCATTTGAACACTAATGGAAACGCATTAGAAATGGCTATAAATACAGCCGTATCCGAATTCCGAAAACGTCGTTGAAATTGAGCAGACGGGGCCGACGATATAATAAACGGAACCAGAGTGAAAAAAAAAAAAAACCGAAAAATTACCGATAACGATGTCGAACGCGCGCGCGTCACACGACCCTCGATAGTGCGCCGGTATTTTGGATTCACAAATGTGATATTTATAACGTGAGACGTGAACTTTTCGCAGTACATCGCCTGCAAATCGAAACGGAATAGTCGGATGACAGATAAACATCAAGACCACGGCGGCGGCGGCAACGTCGATCGGGTTTTTCGTCGTTTTAACCGGACACCGAGAGCAGTGAGAATCCCCCGACGATTAATAATAGTGATCTTGTACGTGTGTACGACCGACGACGGGCTCGACGAGCGACGGCGACGCCGCGTGGATATTTATATCCTGGAGAGGGCCATTTATTTCCGTGCGCGCGCGCGCGCGCGCGAATGAGCGTCAGGCGCGCGGAGAGGGGTGTCGTATACGACGCCGGTGTGCGACGACGAGTAATATTATTATTATCACTTACTCGGACCGGGGAAATAACGATCGTCGAACGAGACCGGGACGATTAGCGATGAGAACGATGATATCGAATAATATCGATTACCGAGAAATTATATTATTATTATCGAGAGATTCGCTCGAGTAGTCGTTAATTTTTACGTACGTTTACCGATGATTTATTGTTGGATTATTTTTGAATCGTTCGATTAGTTTTCCGCTCGACGACGGCGGCGCACCGTCGTCAGAGGTTAGGTCCCCTCCCATCGATCATCACACGAGATCGCCGCGATAATTGAAAATCGCCATGCCGCCCTCGTCTTCGCGGCCGACCGACCGAGCGCTCTGCTCCTCCCCAACACCGCGCGCAGGGTACGAAGTTATATTATTCGTTTGTACTCGGACATCTCGCCGACACAATGCTGTTCGTCACTCGCTCCCCAGAGGCCTCGCCGACACTCGCCCACCCGCCCCCTGCCGTTACTTTCTTTTAACCGAACGGCCGCGCGCGCCTTTTGAAACGGCTTTACGACCGACATTATGGTAACAAAGAGCGCGGAACGAATACCGACACAATGACGATTCGCGAAGACGCGTCCTGCTGAAAAGAAATTTCCCTTGTTCAATCGTCGCAATGATTTATTGACCGATTATTCCAACACGTTTCGTTCCGCGAATACGCGCGCGCGTATTCAAAGTCGCGGCGGCGGCGTTTTTCGCAACCGCCCCTACGATATCACATTGCCCGCGCTATATTATCGTATAGAAACTGACGGGTGGGCAGGCGAAATAATCAATTGTTTACGGCCCGAAAAAAAAATCCAAATCGAATTTGTCTTGATTTATTGTCTAGAGCTAGAGACGACTCTATAGGCGCAAAACTATAGTAATTCTATATTCAAATGTAAAACGGTAGAAATCGTGAGTGGTCTTACGATTATTATTCGAACGTATCCAACACTATCGGGCAATAATAATAATTCTATAGCGGATTTTCAGTGACAATCGTTTGGGAAAAACGTTATTTAAAATCGAAAACAGAAATAAAAAAAAAAAAACAACGGACGGGAATAATGTCGCCGAGAAATAATATCGTTTGTATAATAATAATAATAATAATTATTATCTCGTGCCCGATCCCGCCTCGCGTCGATCGTCGTAAACGCTGTTCATAATAACGCGCGCCACCGCCGATTCCCCCGAACGCGCTTCCACAGAAAAACCATCGTCGGCGGCGGCGTCT